>JALPQD010000062.1:7777346-8092167 GCA_023101885.1 Typhlomys cinereus | reverse complement strand
TTCAGGAATGATTTCAAGAATCATCCTGGATTGATTCTCTCTCTCTTTTGCTTTGATCTGGGATTTCCCAGGCTCCACCCACCAGGGCCAGATGTGCAGGCCTCTAGTCCTTTTTACATGGGACTTGGAATCCGAACTCAGGACCTTCTGCTTGTGAGGCAGAGTCTTAACCCCTGAGCCATCTCTCCATCCCAGCAACCTAACTTATTTTTAACCAACAGGAGCATGTGTTGATTGATTGAAGTTTTTAATTTTGAAAACTTGCAGTATAAGTAGTAGGCAATAGCTTGTTGGGAAATTAGTACTTAGCTGTTGTCCTTTTAGGAATGTTATAGGTAGAAGTGTGAGATACCCTGTTGTAGTAAGAGGCAGGTAAATAGTGGGACAGTTGTAAATTTTTGTAATCATGTGGCCTATGAGAAATGGACCGGTGTTAAGATTTAGGAGAGGCAAGGACTATGGGTGTGATTCAGTAGTAGAACATTTGCCTAGCTTATGTCACCCTAGATACTGTAGAAACAAACAAATAAAACTGAAACTATTCAGCTATTGAGATAGCTTAGTGGGTAAGGTGCTTATTCAGAAACCTGGTAACCTGAGTTCAATCCCCAGAAGCCCACATGGTGGAAAGTTGTCTTCTGACCTCCACCAGTGTATCATGGTGTGCATGTGCTCTCTTTCTCTTTCTCTCTCTCTCACACACACATACACACACACACAAAATATTTCAAAAAATCAAATCATCTAACTTTTCCTGATATTTAATTACTGAGGATATAACTCAGTGGCAGAGTACTTACCTAGTATGTAGAAGGCCCTGGGGTCAATGAAGATTACAACATTTAAAAGCACACATACAACATTTAAAAAGGAAGGAAGATGAAGAAGCTTATTTAGCTGTGGTAGGGAGTTGGAAATAGACACCTGTCATCTCAGCACAGATGTAGCTGGGGAAAGAGGATCCCATAAGTTAAAGGTTGCTCTGAGTTACAGAGTTGTTTTGTTTGTTTTTTTTTAAAGCTCTGGGCTTGATCTGGACAAGAAGATGCACATCTGTAATCCCAGCATTCAGGAAATAGAAACAGGAGGGTCAGTTCAAAGTCATCCTCAGCAACATAGTGAGTTTAGGGCAAACCTGGGATGCCTGAGACTCCTCCTCAGAAAAATATTTATTTTAGTTCCTTGAAAGTCGATGTCCCTTATGGAAATATGTAAGCAGAAAACTGAGGAGCCAAGTTCCATTTTATGTAATTTTTTCTAAGCATAGTAGGATACTATATGTTTAAATTTTTTCTATTTGATAATTACTAATTTATTAGTAATACAATGTATTGTGGTAAGACTTTTCCTTTTGCTAACCTTGTTGCTAACCTTGCTGGCCCAGGGCCTATAATCCCAGCTATTCAGGAGGCAGAAGAATCCAAAGTTCAAGGGCAGCTTGGGCTACGGAGCAAATTCAGGGCCAGCCTAGCAACCTTAGTAAAATACAGTTTCACTGAGGAAGGATAGAAATGTATCTAAGGTATAGCGCACTAGCATGCCTCAGGCCCTAGGTTCAACTCCTTGTACAATCTAAGCAAAGCAAAACAAAGTATCTTTTTATTCGAGCT
The DNA here is from genome assembly GCA_023101885.1 of Typhlomys cinereus. Classification (NCBI taxonomy): domain Eukaryota; kingdom Metazoa; phylum Chordata; class Mammalia; order Rodentia; family Platacanthomyidae; genus Typhlomys; species Typhlomys cinereus. Next base: position 8,090,557 of record JALPQD010000062.1, on the reverse strand, counting down.
TAGGTTTTTATATTAATTGGGAGAAATGGGAAGAGAGGCACACACGCCAGTAAATACATGTGGAGGTCAGAGGACAACGTTGAGAAATGAGTCCTCTCCTCCCTTCTGGGTACTGGCGATGGAGCTCAGGTGCCTTTACCTGCTGAGCCATCTTACCATCTCCTTGAGCTTAGTTTTTGTCCTGATAATTAATTTGCAATTTCTTTTAGAAAAAGCAGAGTAGAATCTTGTCATTTGAAGAAGAAAATGAGTTATCCAAAGGTACCATGAGGAAGGTAAGTTAGAGTTCTGTATATTTACACTGATGTCTTTCAACAGGAGATTGTGGACTTCTCGGGGATAAACGCGCGCACGTGTGTTGTGTGTGTGTGTGTGGTAGGGGGGTATATGTACTGTCATGCTAGCTGGAGTACTGGGAATCTGAATTCAGATCCTTATACTTGCAGCAGGCACTTTATCAACTGAGTCATCTGTCCAGTCCCTCTTTGGGATAAACAGTTTGTCTTATACATCCTATTTCCCTGGTTCACAATATACAGCTTTGTACATAGTAGGCACATGAATACAATTTGATGAAATAGGTTTTCTGAGACTTGCAAATAAAAGACCTTCTATTGCTTGTGTTGAGATTATTCCTTCCTGTTTTCATAGAGGGAGTGACTCTCAAGGGATGGAATCTTTCTGGATGATACCATAAATGCAGTTTCACCTTTTGTTTTCTTTAAGGAAAGAAAGGCAGCAAAGTTAAGTAAGGAAGCATTAAAAAAACTTCACAGTGAGACTCAGCGTCTTATCCGAGGTAATTTACAGTGAGGTGAATCATGATATTTTGGTTTTGTTTTGTTTTTTATAACCTCAAAGTAGATGTTAAATATTTTTGGTTTTCTTACATTGCTAATGTGAACTCAGATTGTGATATGAAATTTAGAATTGCTCTAGGTAATAGCTGTTCTCAAGCCTTGGAACATCAGGATAAGCAAAAAATTCCAGAACTTTAACTAAAGAGGAAATTTAAATGGTTGTCTGTGTCTATAGACTGATTGCATCTGATTTTTTTAGGAAGTTTTCAAATGTTAAATTTATAAAATTTGAAATGTGTAAAATTTCAAATTCTAATTCTGTAGGTTTGAAATGGAATCCAAAAATCTTTGTTAGAAATGTGGATTAATTTGATTTCACAGTGAGATTTAAAAGCCACTGGTTTTGTGTGACATGTAACCCAAGCTCAGAATCGAAACACTTAGGAGTTTGAGGCTGGAGGATAGAATTCTAGGTCAACCTGGACTACACAGGGAGTTCTGGGCCAACCTGTGCTATGCTGCAAGACTCTGTCTCAAAACAAAACAACAAAAGCCAGGAGTTTTCAGGGAACATCCTTGTATTTTGCTCTTGCGCTTGTTAAAAATAGGATTGCTTCATTTCTGGTGATAGCTTGGTTTTACATTATTTGACAAATTGCTTGTGAAATGACCCTTCAAAATATAAAGTATGAGTATTTGCTTTTTTTTTTGTTCCTTTTTTTTTTTTAGAATCTGCACTTAATCTTCCATATCATATGCCTGAGAATAAAACCATCCACGATTTCTTCAAACGTAAGCCCCGGCCCACTTGCCAGGGGAATGCCATGGCACTGCTGAAGTAAGATCTTCTTTCCTTGTGAATATTCAGTCAAACATTCAAATTCCTCAGAATCGATTTCATGGATTCATTCTGTGTGAAGGGACGAGAGTGTTTCACATTTAGAATGATTTTCAACTCCAGCTTTGTTTTCCCTTCTCTAGGTCATCCAAGTATCAGCTAAGCCATTGCAATGACATCATCAACACTGCAAATACAACTGACATGAATGGTGACCAGCAGAGCAAAGGCTCTGAGCAGACAACGGGTACAGAAGGTGACACGGAAATTAATGTGCCATCTGATGTCTCAAAAGAAGCTCAGGTCACTACCGGGTCAGATAAGGCTTGTAGAGAGGATCCGGTAGGGAGCAAAGAGCTGGATAGTCAGGAGAATGAGAAGCATGGCGATGACAGACCTTCTTCACCTGGGCACCTGTCGGCATCACATCAGGAGTCCGACATCCTCAGGAGCCAGGCCAGTGAGGAGCATCAGATTGGAGAGCTTGGGGCATCTGAACTTCCTGCCCTGGAAGGAAAAGAAGGGCTAAAGAGAAGAAGAAGAAACAGATGAGAAAGTAGAAGATCCAGTACAGGAAACAAAATCATCATCAGTTGCGCCCCCTGAAAAGGCAAGAAGATTCACTCTGGATCTGCTTAAACAGCTGGGAGTAGATGTTTCCATTAAACCCCGGCTGGGCGCTGACAAAGATTCCTTTGTGATTGGATGAACCTGAAACTAACAGAGGTAATCCTTTAAGTTGTGTGTGTATGTGGGGGGTCTCCTTGAGGGTTATACTGGCAACTTTTGGTTATTTGCTTCTTAGAAGATGAAATATGGTAGGAGCCTCTAACTAGATAAGATCCTATTCTACAAATGTAGCAGAGAGGGCAGAAATGCAGAGATATTGTTGGCAGAGTATCAAGATGTTTTAAATCTTTGTAAAAATGAAAGTGCTAATAGTTAATGTACAAAGGAGGTATATTACTCTTGAGTTTCACTATTCAGAAAGTTCTTTCTGCCTTTGCAACCTGAACACCTGAGTTTTTCTATGATCTTGTATTAAATCTTTTTAAATTATGCATAAAAGCATTCAAATTTTCACAGCTAAAGAGAAATGTTTTGGCTTACTTGTCTGCAAAACTGAATTTATTTTTCCTTCCTAGTCATTCAACAAATATTAAAATATTCACAACGTAAAAGTACTGTACACAAAAATAAATTTGATACCTTTCATTTAAGATACATATACTGTAGTGTAAGAAGTGGGGGAGGGGGAGAAAAGAAACAAAGTATGTTGGTAGCAGCAATAACAGAAGTGACAGTTGTGATATCTTCTTTATTAAAGAATCTGTAAATTGAGAACGGGAGAGATGTTTCAGGGTTAAGACTCTGTCTCACAAGCAAAAGGTCCTGTGTTTGGATCCCAAGTCCATGTAAAAATGTCAGGCAGAATGGGAGATGGCCTACACTTCTGGTCCTGGCGAGTAGAACTTGGGAAATATTTCCCCAGAACAAAGCAAAAAGGAGAAAGAAGCAATCTAGGATGATTCCCAAAATCACCCATGGTCCTCCATAGGGACACACACACACACACACACACACACACACACTAAATAAATGAATAAATAAGTAAAGTTAAAAAAAAAAAGAATCTGTAAATTGTCCCTCAGTACCAGAAAAAATTGGTTGTCCCTTTGAAACAGAAATCTGAAGATGTTGGAATCTTATAAAATAGCTTAATTATTTACATCAGACTTTTAAATATCCTTCTACATACTTTAAATCATCTCTAGGTTGGTATTTTATCTAATTATAAATGCTGTCCAAGTAATTGTACTGAGTTGTCTGAGGTTGGTTGACTCCTCAGAAGCAGAGCCCTTGGATATGGAAGACTGATGATATAGCATTGGTAACTGGAAAAATGTATATAACATGAAGAAAAAAGTATTTGAAAGAAACATTTAGAAGAAATTGTTATGACAGTTTAGAGAGACAATGAATTTCTATCCAATGGGTGGTTAAAGAAAGCTTGAAGAGTATATGGTTATAATTACTTGTTCCCAACCTGTCCTTCATACTTTGAGTTAAGATCTTCTGTCTTGTTCCCTACTCTGTCTCTAGTGCTTCCTCAGTGGATGACATATTGTAGGTATTTGTGTGTATTGAATGGATTGTTGGAAGAATGAATGGTCTTTCAAAATTGAACTCACATTATCATATTGAGTAAATTTGGTTTTAAGTAGAATCGAGGGTGTTTTTTTTTCCTTTTGTTGAGGCAGCATGTTATGATGATTTCAAGCTTAGATTCTAGTAAAACCAAAGTTTGAATCTATAATACACTACAGTTTACTGTTATAGTAGTTTTGGTGGTGGTGGTGGGTGTGTGTTGGTTTTTATTTTGTTTTGAGATAGGGTCTGGTCTCATGTGTCCCTGGCAGCCTTTGAAGTCACTTCGTAGTTGAGCATGATTTGAACTTCTGATTCTTCCACCTCCATCTTCTGATTATAGACTTGTGCTGTTCTGGGAAGGGGGAGGGGCTCAGAGTTCATGCATGTTAGGTAAGGATCCTTCCAACTGAACCACATCCCTAACCCTATAATACAACGAGTTGTGACTTGTTGAATTGTGAGTGTGCTATTTGGTCTCTCCGACCCATCTTTGCTGTTCAGTTTCACTGTGTGGCTCAGGCTGGCCTTGAAATCCTGTTTCTTACTCCTCTCCCTTCCAAGTGCTGGGATTCCAGGTATGGATCACCACTCTGCCTGGTTCTCTTTAGCCCATCTGAAGAAAGAAAAAGGAAGGAAGGGAGGGAAGGAGAAGGGAGGAGAAAGGAAAAAAGGAAGGGAGGGAAGAAGGGAGGAAGGGTAGGAAGGAGGGAGGTAAGGAGGGAGGGAGGGAGGGATGGTGAAGATTTATTGAAATGTTGCATTCAAATAAGTATAATAACATAGCATTCAAATAGCAGGGTCTAAAAGTGCCTATTAACATCAAGTTTGTTTTGTTAAAAAGCTTATTATTGACAGGTGCTATATCAGCCATGGTGTCTAGTGTGTAAAATACGCTTGGCAAGACTGTATTGTGGAGATAAATATTCTGGATTTGCCGCTGTTGTTGGAGATAGGATCTCAGTATGTAAACCAGACTGGCCTTGAACTTATGGTAGTCCTCCTGCCTCTGTCTCTCGAGTACTGAGATTGCAGGTGTGCACTTCATGCCTGACTGAGGACATTCTTAGGAAGAACAGAAAGAGCTCTGCAGGGTACAGATTGGGAAGCAGTGAAGCACTGATTGGACCAGGAGGTAGAAGAATTGTCTAATACAACTAACAAAGAAGCGGATGAGCTGCCTCCGCTAACACTGAGGGAGCAGAAGTTTTCTAAATAGTCCCTGGCTAGATATGAGTACCTACTGTATTAGATCCTTCATTAATTACCTTTCTTAATTGTCACAGACCTGGATATTATTTTCTAATGAAAGAAACTTTGACTTGAAAGAATTGGATAGTTTTCCAACATTATTACACTTGTCTTACACAGGGACTTAGCATAGTTCCTGCTATGTAACAGACATTTGCTTTAACTCTTTGCTTTAACGTGTTTTCTTGAGAAATCATTGATGTGAAAGTCCAGTTTTTTTTCATGATGTTCTGTACACAAGGTTAGAACCAACATGTATTAATTTGTGCAGTATTATTTTTTTGTCCCTTTTCTAAGGAAATCAAAGTGTAATAGGAGTGCTAGGGAGATAGTAAGTGCAATAAGATGGAGGAAAATAGCTTATTTGGGCTGGGGATTCGGGAAAGCATTTGAAAAGTGCAGAGTCCTGGAAACTGAGAGAGATACCGAGGCAGGGAGGCAAGAGAAGGTTGGAGACAACGGGGAGATAGGAAGCACAGGGGTTGCAGCTGGTGGAAGTGAAGACTGTAAAGGGGTGGATGATGAGCGAGTCTAGCTCACACAGGATTTTCTGCCATGCTAAAAGTTGGATATTCGCCTTTTCTAAAGGAGGAACATTGAAAAAAAATTTAGCAGGGAAATAAATAACCCAATCATGTATTCATTTTAGGATGTCCAGTTGGGTGCATTGAAAGGACTTAAGAGTAAAACTAGGGGGCTGGAGAGATGGCTCAGGGGTTAAGATTCTGTCTCACAAGCAGAAGTTCCTGAGTTCAGATCCCAGGTCCCACGTAAAAATGCCAGGCACTTCCCGCCCTGGTGGGCGGAGCCTGGGAGATCCCAGAGCTTAGCCAAGTCACCCTTGGTCATCCACAGGGACACAGTGCCCTCTGATACTCCACATACACACACAAAATAAATAAATAAAATATATAAAAAAAAGAAAAGAGAGTAAATAAACTGTCAAATGATTAGATCCTAAATTAAAAAAAAAAAGAGTAAAACTAGGGTGGCACGTGTCTGTAATCTTAGCACTTGGGAGGCTGAGCAGGGAGCCCATCTCCCCTTGTCACGAGTTTGAGGCTCTTCTGGGCTACATAATGAGTACAGGCCAATCAGGAATCCATAACGAGATCCTGTCTCAAAAAAAAAAATCAAACATTAATAAACATGAAAAGTATGTACCTAGCCAGAATAGAATACATTCAAATATAGAGCCACTTCTGAATTATTTCAGTTTCATTTAACAATTCAACAGATAGTTGTACTCAATTTATATAAGCCAGGCGTTGTGGTACTTGTCTGTAATTCCAGCACTTGGAGGCGGAGAGGGAAGAGGATTAAGTGTCCAAGGACAGCCTGGACAGTATCTCCATCTCTAAAACAAGCACACTAGCACCCTTTGTACGCCGCTTTACATACCCATCTCCTACACAGGTTCTTAATTCCAGGTTCAAGTATTCATTCTTTATCCTATCAGTGCTGACATTGTCCAAGTCTAGTGAGTAGAACAAACAGGATTGAAAAAGATTTAATGGAAAGTGTATATAATATTATTCTTTTCACTTGGGTTGCTGGACAATAGTGCTAATCACAAAACAGATAGCTTTTAGGGGATGCAAAAATTACTAAATTGATGCAGTTTAGTAAATTTAAGATCGCTCTTATTTGATACGCTTGATGAATCCCAGATGACTGGAATAGGTACTAGAGTTGAACATAATGACCTGGGTAGGAATTGAGAGTTGTTTGTAGAAATATAAATGATTACTGCAGGAAGTATGTGTAGATTTGTGTAAGAGAAGAACATCAGTATTAGTGACAAGAAGCACCAGTCATCTATTTAATATTGGAGTGAACCATTCACAAAGGTACAAGATTCTAGAGAGTAGGTCAAACATACCACGGGCCTGAGGACACAGAAGCAAGCAAAGAAAAGACTTTGAAAGGTCCCCATAGTTAATAATACTTAAGAGCATTAGGATCTTTGTTAGGAAAATTCATTTGACTTGTACACACCTTTTCCTTTAAGAAGGGAGAAATGACTGAATGACTTCTTGCATCACTAGTCTAAGGAGATTTGAAAGACCAGCTGCTTTCTGGAATCCAGCCTCAGGAAGTCTGGCCATACAATAAACATTTCTATTTCTGATTGTTGAACTGAAGGACTTTTGTAGCAATTTTCTTTTAAAATTTTTTTTATTCAATTGTGCATGTATGCGTGTGTTCGCATGTGTATGTATGTGTGTGTGTGTATAGAACACAGATGAATTCGGGGAACTACCATGGATGCCTCCACCTCCTCCTTGTTTACTCTGCCCTGGGACTCACAGGCTCCGCCCTACCAGGACCAGAAAATGCAGGCCGCCCCCCGCTTCTGCCCGGCGTCTAAACGTGGGGTCTAGGATCCGAACTCAGGACCTTCTGCCTGCAAGGCAGAGGCTTAACCCCTGAGCCACCTCTCCAGCCCCTTTTGAGGCAATATTAAAGCACTTTTTTCATCTAAAAAAAAAAATCAAACAGTGGATATAGTTCAATTCTTGTGTAGAATAAAATTTCTATGAGAAAATACATGTAGATTTAAATTTGTAGTCAGAAGTAATTTTTTATTTTTTCCATTTTTATATGTGTATGGTGCATGCATATATGTGTATGTGTTTATAATATGTGTGTGGGTACAATATGAATATGCATGTGTACATGAGTGTGTGTGTGTGTGTGTGTGTGTAGCCCTGAGGTTGATGTTAGGAATCATCTTTAATCACTCCACCTTACTCTTTGAGGCTATATCTCTAATTAAATCCAGAGTTCACCTACAGGGCTCATTGCTGTAATTCTTAGGCTCCTCCTTTAAGGCTGAAGTTACAGGCAGACTGACAGACTTATGTGGCATTTTACATGAAGTGCTTGTGTGGCACTCCCACTGAGCCATCTCCCTCAGCCCAGGAATTCCTATTCTTTAAAATGACACAAGAATAACCTCTACCTCGAGTTCCTGGTGGTAATTCTACTGAGAATGAAGCTAGTAACCTAAGCTACAGATATAGGCTTGAGTAAGGGATGAAGGTTTTTCACTTGGAGAAGAGACAAGAGATGCTAGGTAGAAGACAGATAGAGGAAGAGAAGCATGATGATTGAGGCATTTACTAACGGGGAAAGAAAGTGGCTGCTTCACTAGGTTGACATAACTAGAGTAAGTAAAGAGCCTTACTCTAGTTATGAATGAAGGTACACCTTCCCTCAGTATTATTTAGGTCTTAATAAGATCTTCCTACTAACTGTTTCTTTTATTTTATTAGCATCATTAATGAGCTGTCTATTTCTGTTTCCTTTCCACTACTACCACTCGTTGCTTCCAACTTCACAGAACCGCTACAAACAGGAGGCGATTTCTTCTTTCCCATCCTTTAAAATAGGACTTTTGTTAATAATGCTAGAGGCTTGAGAGACACATTTCCTTCCATTTCTTTTTTTAGTGAGATCATCTAGAGGACAAAAACTACATCTGGATGCTAATTACTGTGTTAATAAAGTACAGTTTGAGTATAGTAGGAAAAAATTTCACCATTGACTGGGTGTGGTGACACAATTCTGTAGCCTTAACACTTGGGAGGTGGAAGCAGGAGGATCAGAAGTGCAAGTTCAGCCTAGGTACACGAGACCTTGCCTCGAGCCACACCACCCACCCACACACAAAAGATGAAAACCTATGAAAAATTAAACCCTTGAATAGTTGTTTTCAAAGATTGTACATATTTAGAATCTTGTAATTTCTGTCTTAAAATTCTGGATTTTTAAACATTGAGGAAGAAGGATTGAAACAGTATATTAATTTGGGTTAACTTGTGTGAATATGATATATGCAGGTGTGAGTGGCAAAGGAGTTTTTGGATTTTCACTCTAATTTTTTCCTCAACACTGTTGAGCTAGAAAACTTAGCTTATTTTTAACAGAAATCTTAAAGAGCATGGGCAAACTGACAAACTGGTTGACATTTGACTTTAGAACTAGAAGCCTTGAAGCAGCGTTTCTTGAAGCACGCTAACACCCGCAGCCAAACCCAGGTCTGGTCAGACCGTGAACGTGAGCATTATAGTGAAGGACGTGGGCACAGATGGAAAGGAAGAGCTAAAGGCAGATGTGGTACCCGTGACCTTGGCATCCGAGAAACTGGACAGAGCCAGCCACACAAAACCAGGTATTTGTCTTTACAACTTCTGAAGACCTTGTAATAAAGAGTTACAAAATGTCTTTCCTTAGCAACTTTAGAGATGGGTCAGCAATATCTGCATCATGAATCACATGTGGGCATGGATGCCTTTATTTCTTAACATAACATTTACCCTTGTAAAAAGCAATAAATACCCACTGGAGAAAAAAAGCCAGCATGGTGGTATATGTTTGTTAATCCCAGCACATGAGAGACTGGGGCAGGAGCATTGCTGCAAGTTCAAGAACAATATGGGGTACCTAGCAAGACTCTGTCTTACAACACACACACATACACAAAACAAACAACAAAAAACAGAATACTTGATTCTCTATCAGAGACCACATCTGTAACTACATTTTGTATCTATTCTTTAAAGTTGTTTTCTTTCTATATATATGTTGAAAACAGGTTGGCGACATAGCCAAATGACAGACTGCTTATCTAGCCAAGACCCTGTGTTCTATCATCAGTACCATATTGACATATCCAGTAGAAAAAAAATAAATAACATCGTCATACTACGCATTCTGCTTTATGATTTGCTTTTTTTGTTTTAGCAGCATATTACAAATTTGTTGTTTCCACGCTTGCCTTGAAAATACGCAGTTGGGCCGAGTGGATGCTTTAGTTGGTAAAAGACTTACCTATCATTCAAACATGAGAATCTGAGATCAGTCCCCAGCACCATGTAAAAGCCTGGACATAACATTGACCTGTATATGTACAAAACACATTTGCACACATAATAAAAATAAAATAAAAACCTTTAAAATAAAGAGAATATAGAAGCAGTTTTTCACTTAAAAAAAAAAAAACGGTGGGAAAGTCTTCAAACGAAAATTAGTCTTCTGAGGGCATAGATGGCTCAGGAGTTAAGGCTCTGCCTTGTAAACAGAAGGACCTGAGTTCAAATCCCAGAACCCATTTAATAACACCACAGTGGTCTATACTTCTAATCCTGGAAAGTGGAGCCTGGGAAAACTTAGAAAAAGCAGAGATGGAACAATTCAGAATGATTCCCAAAGTCACCTTTGGATCTCCATAGGTACACATAGGCACATCCAGATACACACATACATGCATGCATACATACATACATACATACAAGCACAAATAATTGGATGCACAATTCCTTACAGTAGGATCATTGAATCAGATTTACAATGTGGCATGTAATTGTCCTTCAAAATGTATCACAGCATATAAAAATTCCTGTTTCCTGGGCTTAGGGAGATGGCTACTGTACAAGCAAAAGGACTGGGTTCAGATTCCTACATCCCACATAAAATCCTGGGTGTATGTGGTAGCCACCCTGTAATTCCAGCCCTGAAAGGCAGAGCCTAGGAATCCCCAAGGCAAGCTGGTTAGCCAGAGCAACCTTATAGAAGCAAGCTGAGTTTAATTAGAAACCTAGCCTCAAAACAACAAAGTGGAAAAGCGAGTGAAGATATGTGATACTGGGCTGGAGAAATGGCTCAGGGATTAAGACCTTGCCTCCCAAGCAGAAGGTCCTGAGTTCAGATCCCAGATCCCATGAAAACACCAGCCAAAGAAGGCGGTGGCCTGCGCTTCCGCCCGTGGTGGATGGAGCCTGGAAATCCTTGAGTGGAACCCTCGGAAGCCAGAAAGACAATCCAGGATGATTCTGTGCCCTGTAATACAATGAATAAATAAAAATAATTTTAAAAAAAAACATGGTGGGTTTAAAAAAAAAAAAGATATGTGATATTGACCTTGGATCTCTGCACACACAAATTCATGTATCTGCATACACACATGCCCACCCACATGTAAAACATACACATAGAATTTCTGTTTCTTCCCATTGATAATATCATGAAACCTAATTTTTATCAAAAAAGGTATCTTATTAGTTTGATTGTTTAACTAGAATTAAAAACATTTAAAATTTATTAATAATGTTTATTTTTACATGATCTACCAACTCAAATTTACTTTTGAGTCATTTCTTTGTCTTTAATATAAATAAATACACTAATTTTTTTTTTTTTTTTTTTTTTTGTCATGACTTCAGAACCAGAGATCTTTTTTTGTTTGAGTTTTTTCTTTTGATTTTTGGATCAGTGCTGGAGATCAGACCCAGGGTCTATTTCATGCTCAGCAAGTATTTACCACTGAGCTGTATATCCACGTCCTTTGAGCCAAGGATTTTTGCAGTCTCATGGTCTGTCCACCTTCCTTGTAACATCTATAATCCTTGAGTGTGAACTTTCTTTTTTATGCTACAATTCTTAGTAATTCCATGTTGGAATAACAAGAGCCTAGAGTACTGAGGTCTTCGATTTTCCTTTTGAGATATGACTAGAACACTCGTAGAGTCACCCATATGCTTACCTAGTAGTTAACTGTATTGTATAGTCAGTCAGTATATCTAAAGAATGTCAACATATTTCTGTTCAGGTGAAAAACTGCAGGCGCTAAAAGCTAAACTACAAGAAGCAATGAAACTCCGAAGGTTTGAGGAGCGGCAAAAGCGCCAAGCATTGCTTAAATTAGATAATGAAGATGGATTTGAGGAAGATGAGGAGGAAGAGGATGAAATGACTGATGAATCTGAGGAAGATGGAGAAGAGGAAACAGAGAAAGAAGAGGAGAAAGAACTGGAAGAAGAGGAGAAAGAACTGGAAGAAGAGGAGAAAGAACTGGAAGAAGAGGAGGAAGAAGGCAATCAAGAGGTTTCTGGCAATTAATGATTTTTGTCACTTGGTCATGATGAATAAGAGAGAAAAGTCAGATATAAATTAGAGTATAATAGGCATGTTCAAATGTACAGGAGATTTTAGAAGCATGAATAAGGTTCTTAAATTTTAGTGCATCCAGTTTTATTGGCAAGATTGATCACCTGTAGTTTACAGGGCTTTGACTTCAGTTTCTACTTTTTGGGTTATACATTTTAATAAGCTAATATTGAAAATGACTTGGTACTAACAAGGACCTTTATCTTTTTTTTATGTACTTTTTTCCTATTCAAACTGAAAAACAGTTGCAGTCAGATTGAAGTCTGAAGTAAATGTCAGGCAACCTTCCCAGCTTCATTTCATTCATTGTTGAGGCAGGTGTCTGTAAAGAGCTTCTTGCTCTTGTTCCATAGGGATGTTTGCTGCCCTGGGAAGACGGGTTATTGGTTATGTGACTGTTAGGTATGAAAAACGCTTTCTTATTTACATACCAGGACCAATTGAAAGAGTCGGTTAGTATTTAACCCTGAAGGAAAGAAAAAGAAGGCAATAGCTGAGCTGGGTAGCCTGTCATAGGCTGTGCTGACTCTGATCAGCAGTTGTTACAATTACTTTTCCTTTTAGCTGTGAAACAGTACTCAGTCTAAAGCAACTTGGGAGAAGATGGGGTGGGTATTTATTTAGTTTACGGTTCCAGAGGGAATAGTCCATTGTGGTAAAAATTGTATAGTCAGATACAAGCAGGAAGCTGGTTCAGGTTGTTACTGCAACTTATAGGAAATAGAGGGAGCAAGGTAGAGCTACCAAATCTCAAGGCCTACCCCCTGTGACCTGCCTTCTTTCAGCAAAGCTGTACCTCTTAAAAGTGCCCCAATCTTCTCAAGCATTTACAGCAGCTAAGGATTCAAATATATGAGCCTCTGGGGGGCAATTTATATTCAACTGCAAAAGGAGTCATCCTTCGTTTTAGTCTGACCACTTAATCTCTTATTTCCTCAGTGTAGTACTAGTCAATTCTTCTTTTATAATCTAGTCAATTCTGCCTTTATAATCTGGAACCAATTTTTGGAGGATAAAAAGTAAGGTGAATGTAAGAAGCTCTAAAAGGGGCTGGAGAGATGGCTCAGGGATTAAGACTCTGCTTTGCAGCAGAAGGTCTTGAGTTTGCATCCCAGGTCCCATGTAAAAATAGCCAGGTGAAAATGGCTGTGACCTGCATTTCTGGCACTGGTGGGCAAAGCCTAGGAAATCCCATAGTAAAGCAAAAAGGAGGTAGAAGCAATTCAGGATGATTCCCAAAGTCACCCTTGGTTCTCTACTGGGACACACAAGTGCTTTCTGATACACACTAAATAAAGTTGTTTTTTTTTTTTTTTTTTTAAGAAGAAGCCTAAAAGTGTCAGGGGAATTACATGTGTTAATGGTAGGCCGAACTCCTTTCAAATTTACCTTTTCAGATATAACCTGTAACCAAAGTAGCCATTATTCCATTTGATTTGATTTGTATTGTTTCCTTTTTTCTTTTTTTTTTTTGGTGGTTTCATGGTCGGTAAAGACTGCAGAATTCCTTCTCAGTTATGAAGATACAGAAACCAAAGATGGGAAAGAGACAGATAAAGAACATACTGATGGCAGCAGTGAAATCGGCAAGTCTGTTGGCCTGTCTGTTCCCAAACCTCTCTCACAAGATTCCACCTTACTTCTGTTTAAGGACAGCTCTTCCAAGATGGAGTAAGTAGTTCTCCCTAAGGACATAGAAAGTTCCTTTGCATTTCTTAATAGAGAGGAAGAAATAGGAACAGATACTCAACTTACGATTCTATTTTATAGTTACTTTCCTGGTGAGGAAAAATCAGAAACAGATGAAAATTTGAGCAAACCGTCTGGCAAACTGGGTGAGTAGCAGTTCTTGTATAGAACTTCACTTCTCCGTAGGTCTCCAGCTTTAAATCTTTGGGCCTCCATAGGCAAACACAGTGCCTTAATGCACACAAACACATGCAAAAATAATAATAAAATAAATAACTTGAAGGGTTCGCCTGTGAACTCTACCAATATTATCCTCAATTTTTAAATGTTCTATTAGAGCCTGCATGTATGTGGTCAGAATATCGCTTTCAAGGGTCGTTTTTTCCAGGGATCGAGATCAGATTGTCAGGCTTGTGTGGCAAAATGCTTCTAACTGCTGAGCCTCTCGTAGACTCTCAACCTCAACTCTCTTACTCAGATCCCTCTTGTTTCTGTAATAGTACATGTAAAAGGCATTTTTCCTTCTAGATGAAGATGATTCGTGTTCATTGTTAACAAAAGAGAGCAGCCACAATAGCAGCTTTGAACTGATTGGCTCCGCAATTCCATCTTATCAGCCTTGCAACAGACAACTGGGCCGAGGAACCAGTTTTTTTCCCTATAGCAGGAGGATTCAGATCTCCTTCCCCTGGGCTGTTTCGAACCAGTTTGGCCAACTCAGTTTCTAAGGTAAGGTGCAATAGGTTTTCTAATCTTCTCCCTTTGCTTCCCACATTGCTAAATAAAGTGTGTCCCAGCCAACATCCTCCCACCACCTTGGTACTGAGCTTATGTGTGTTCAGCTTTAAAAATCCACCCCCTTTCTGTATTAGAAACGGCTTCATCCAGCAGTCTCACTTGCCTGAAGGTATTTCTTTTGAGGCTCGACTACTCCTTGTCCCCCTCGACTGCACTTTTCTGAGAGCAGATGAAATACTGCAAACAGCAACTTCTGTTGTTGTTGTGACACTGAGTGACATTTGTAAAATGTTTTGTTACTGTTTGTTTTTGTTTTGGTGCCAGAGTTCAGGGAAACTGTCTGAGCCCTCACTTCCCATAGAGGATTCCCAGGATCTGTATAACGCCTCCCCAGAGCCCAAGACACTTTCCCTAGGAGCAGGAGACTCCCAGTTCTGTTTAGAAGATGACACTCAGAGCCAACTGTTGGATGCAGATGGGTAGGTAGTTTTGTGTTTCTGTGCGTGGGAATGGGACTGGGTGCTGCTTAATTTTGTTTAAAAATAAAGGGAGCTTCTGTCACTCCATCTGTGCTTTCTCTTCTGAGAAAGAGGTGTACAGATCATTAGTATTATATTCTACAAATTTGAATAAAGTCTCTCTGGATAACAAGATATAAGTAAGTGGCTCTTACTGACATTCTGGTCCTTTGATCTTACTTGAAATGCACAGATACCATATTGTAAAGTGTCCTCTTTAACCTCAGATGTGTGTAAGTGCTGGGTGAAATTGAGACATAACATCCATCCTTGCTTTAGCATCACAGGAAGCCAACAATTAACTCTTGACACTCTGCCTTTCAAATAATGTTGTACTCTTTGACAAAACTTCCCTCACCCTCTTTATATTAGCATGAGGCCATAGTTTGAATCTTTCCCGATTTTAGGATCAGTGTGTTAGTTATTTGTCTGATTATAACAAAAATACCTGATAAAAGCAACTTAAGAAAAGAGGGGTTTCTTTTGGCTGGCAATTCTGGGGCATAGAGTCCATCATGGCTGGGAAGGTCTGGCAGCAGGAGGTGGCCAGTCACGGTTCATCCACAGTCAGGAAGCAGACAGCAACGAATGCTTGTGCTCAGCTCCCTTTTTCCTTTTTCATTCCAACGTTGTAGAATGAAACCACCCACCTTTAGGATGAGTATGCCCACCTTAATTAACCTAATCTAGATAATTTTGCACACACTCCGAGAGATTTGCTTCCATGGTGATTACAAGTCGACTCCTAGCTTTGGTACTGGAAGTGAATTTGGATGTTTTTCACCTGCATCTTTGCATCATCTCTGGAGAATTTCTCACACTCTCCATTGGGCTTATAGGTTCTTAAACGTTAGAAACCACAGGCATCAGTACCAAGCGTTGAAGCCGCGAGTGCTGCTCGCCAGCATGGATGAGAATGCCATGGATGCCAATATGGATGAGCTGCTGGATTTGTGTACTGGAAAGTTTATGTCTCAGGCTGAAGAATCTCAATCCAGGAGGAATGACAAGAAAGAAAACATGGAGGAACTTCTGGGTCTTTGCTCAGGAAAATTCACTTCTCAGGGTAAATATCCAATAGAACATCAGGCTTACCACAGCCAAGTATCTTATATCAGCATCCTTGGAAAGAAACCCCTTATCCTCAAGTGAAAAGTTCACAGGAAACAGCAGTGCTGCAATAGAATCTTGCAGATGAGTTGCAATCACTGCTTAGCTCCTGACATTTACAGCTCTTACTTTCTTAGAAGGTTTGTGTCAATGTAAGCCTGCTTTAGCTTTTGCTATGTAATGTATCGTTTACAACTAATCTATGTACAAAATTTAGAATGGCATCTGCTATATAATAAATTTCATATAAATGTTAACTTATTTTTCCATTTGCTGCCACAATTTACACACCTACTAGAAGGTCAGCTCCGTGTAATAACTGGGATTTTTTGTTGTTGTTGTTCACTACTATCTTCCTGATACTCAGTACAAAGTGAGGATGAAGGTTTGAGAATGAGTGGATGGTGAGAGCTTTCTAGTATGTTTACTTAAGAACTGTATTGAACTGGCATGTCTTAATGTCCCAAGAGAGAACGAAGTTGTCATTTCTTCCAAATTTTCTCCGTGTTGATGTAGATGCCTCCTCTATGGCTCCCCTGGAGTTGAGTAATCAGGACAAGGAGAGCAGTATGGGCGATCCAATGGAAGAAGCTCTTGCTCTTTGCTCAGGCTCTTTCCCAACAGATGACAGGTGAGTGAGTCTCAAAGATTGATGGAAACTTGGGGAGATCTGTTCTTCTGAAAAAAACCCTAGAATCAGGTTCTCTGGGTTTAGGGGCTATAGTGAACTTGAATCTCATATTTGCATAGCAATGAAATTATAATAGTTTGGTAAAGAATAAGGTACAAAAAGCAAGGACAGACATGAAAGCTGGAGAGATGGCTCAGAGCTTAAGCCTTTGCCTCCCAAGCAAAAGGACCTGAGTTTGGATCCCTGATCCCACGTAAAAACGCCAAGTGGAAATGTGATGGTCTGTACTTCTAACCCTAGAAGGGCAGAACCTGGGAAATGCCAGAGCAGAACAATAAAGAGTGAGCTGAAGAGATGGCTCACGGGTGAAGACTGTGCCTCGAAAGCAGAAGGGCCTGAGTCAGATCTCAGGTCCTACGTAAAAAAATGCCAGGAGGAAAGGGAGGCTGCCTGCACTTCTGACCCTGATGTGTAGAGCTTGGGAAATCCCAGAGTGAAATAAAAAGGGGTAGAAGCAATCCAGGATGATTCCTGAACTCACCCTTTGTCTTCCACAAGGGAGACACAGTGCCTTCTGATACACACATGCACAAGCACACAAGCACACATACATGCAAATAGAATAAAATAAATAAATAAAAAGATAGAGCAATCCATGGTGATTCCCAAAGTCACCCTTGGGCCTCTGCAAACAACACACAGTGTCCTCTTCTATACATACCCACACCTACACATGCAAAAAGAAAGATAATATTACTATTTGAGAAAAGCAGCTTAAAATTATAAGGAGGTAAAGTATTAGAGAAGATACAGAGAAAATGGAGCCTTATTGTTGATAAGAATGTAAAATTGTATGGCTGTTCGGGAAGCAGTATAATGGTTTCTTAGAATAAAAAATAGACTTACCATCTGATCCAACAATTATGCTTACTGTGGGTTAAAGAAAAATAAAACTATAAGTTGTAATGGCACATGCTTGTAATCCCAGCATTGTGGAGATTGAGGCGGGATCATGAATTTTGGACTAACCTGGGCTACGTAGTGAGACCCTGTCTCAAAATAGAGTAACAGACTAAAATGTGGTGGCACAGACCTATAGTCCCAACACATAGGAAGTAAAGGAAGAGGATCAGGGATTCATGGTCATTCAAGCCAACCCAAGTTACATATTAACACCCCACTACAAAAACCTAGAAAGCTTGGTATAGTGGTACCTGCATATAATAATCCCAACACTCAGGAAGTAAAAGTAGGAGATTTGGGAGTAACGCCAGCCCCAACTACATGAGAGCCTATCTTCAAAAAGTTAAACAAATAGGTCTGCAGAGACATCTCAGGGGTTAAGACTTTGTCTCACAAGCAAAAGTTCTTGAGTTTGGATCCCTGGTCACACGTTAAAAAACGCCAGGCGGAAACAGCAGCAGCCCACACTCCAGCCCTAGTGGGCAGAGTTTGGGAAATTTCAGAGCTAAGCAAGGAAGTAGAAGCAATCCAGGATGATTCTGGAAGTCATTCTTGGTCCTCCACAGGGACACACAGTGCCCTCTGATACACACACACACACACACACACACAAAATGATTTAAAAAAAAAAAAAGTTAAACAAATAGGGCCAGTAAGATGACTTATGGATCATGGTAAAAGCAGAATTAGTCACAATAGCCAAAACCAGATCTACAAGCAGGCATCCTGCCCACTGAACTCACCAGCCCCATCTCTTGTTTCTTAAAGAAGCTATCGATATTAATAAAATGTCTTTTGACTACTTAGCTAGCTGCTTGTCAGTTGCTGTCAATGATTTGCCTTCTAGGGAAGAGGAGGGTGAAGAAGATTTGCATTCTAAGGAGGAGGAAGGTGAAGAGGAAGAGTTTGGAGACTTCCGGCTTGTCCCCAATGATAATGAATTTGATAGTGATGAGGTGAGTGTGAAGGAGCTGAACTCCATGTATTACTTCTTTCAGGTTCTTATAAGAGTTCTTGAGAATTCTGGGTGTGGCATCTTAAGAAGCAATGCCTTGTAATGAGGTTTGGGGACAGAAGTCTATAAATCCTGTTTTAATTATTTTATCCTTGTTTTGTGTTCATGGTGAGTCAAACCCTATAATCACAGCTCTTGGGAAGCTGAGGCAGGAAGCTCACAAGTTTAAAGTCAATCTGGCCTACATAATAAGACTCCACCTACAAAATAAATTAATTTTAAAAACAGGAAAAAGAACTCACAAAATTTATTATATACTAAAGTGATGGCAGTGTTAATTTCCTGTAATTCCTACTTAGTTGTGGGCATATTTTAGCACCACAAAGCTCTAATTTCTAATTTTTTTTTCCTTTTTGGGGGCATACATATGTATGTGTGTATGTGTTTATGTGTGTAAGTGCATGTGTATATATGTGTGAGTATACACATGAGCATGTGTGTATAGAGGCAGCAAGTTGACATTGGGTGTCTCGTCACTCTCTTTTTTTAAATTTTTTTTTATTATTTATTCAATTGTGCGTGTGTGTATGTATGTGTGTGTGTGTGTGTGTGTGTGTGTGTGTGTGTGTGTAGAACCACGGGCGAATTCGGGATCCACCATGGACCGCCTCCACCTCCTCCTGTTTACTCTGCCCCGGGATTCACAGGCTCTGCCCTACCAGGACCAGAAACGCAGGCCACTGCCCCCCCCCCACTTCCGCCCAGCGTCTATACATGGGGTCTAGGATCCGAACTCAGGACCTTCTGCTTGCAAGGCAGAGGCTTAACTCCTGAGCCACCTCTCCAGCCCAGTCACTCTCCTTCTTGAGGCAGGGACTTTCATTGAATACAGAGCTTGCTAACACGACTCCAACTTCCTCTAGGATAATCTCCTGTCCCTGCCTCTAAACGCTGGGATTACAGGTGGACCACTATGTCTGACTGGCATTTATTTACCTAGGTGCTGGGAATCTGAATTCCCACCCTCATATTTGTACAGCAAGCATTTTAACCTCTGAGCCATCTCACAGCCTCTGACAATGATTTTGCAGAATGAACATAGTCACTCTGATAATGAAGATTTGATACTGGAAGACCATGAAGATGATGATGAAGAAGAACTCCTGAAGCAATCTGAGAGGATGAAGAGACAAATGTAGGTTTTATTTCTGTTCTTTCAACTGCTAGAAAGTTCTTCTAATAGTTGAGTTATAGCTTGATACCTTTGAGCTTGAATTTGCTGGTTCAATTTCTGCTTTTTGTGATTCAATAGAATCCTATGTGCTATCTTCTTGAGTACTCAAAAGCAGTTGTGTCTTCCCTAAGTCTTGTCTATACTAAATATTTCTAATTCTTTCCAGAAGGAGCTACATAGTGACATTGCTTCCATCTCTTCATGTGCTATAGTCACTTTATTAGCAGATGTGGTCTGGCTATTTCCTTATCCTGGATGGGTACTACTAACTGTAATCAAAAATTACAAGCACTGAGTCACACTGTATATATAGCCTGAGGATCTTAGTAGATGACTAAAATCCCCTGGGACTTCGCTTATGACTCGCTGTCATTCTCATTCTTAAGTAAATGACCCACTTAAAAAATGCTTATTCTGGTCATGAAAGTAAAATATTTATTTAAGAATACTTAAAAGATTGTATGGTCTGGGGGTGTAGCTCAGTTGACAGAGTGCTTGGCTTGCAAGCATGAGACCCTGGGTCTGATCCCGACACCACATACACAAAAAGACTAGAGATGTTGGAGGTCTTTGTAGCTCAGTAATAAAACATGTGTCTAGTATACCAAGGTCTTGGGTTCATCCCAAACATTACAAAAATGGGTAGAGAGGAAGATAATAAGAGAAAAAGGAAAGGAGAGAGGAAGGAAAGAAGAAAGGTAGTAGCTAATGTTCACTACCCAGAATATAGGTGTAACTGTTGATGATAATTATTTCTTCATAGCTTTGTGTATATATTCTGTCATCGTGTGTTGTGTGTGTGTGTGCGTGTGTGTGTGTGTGATAGTGAATACAGGTGCATGTGTGCTATGGAGAGTGTGTCAAGGGACAACCTTCAGGTACTGTTCCTTGCCTTTCTGCTGTGTTTGGGGACAGGTCTCTTCACTGTGGCTTTGTGCCGGGCAGCTGCCTGTGAGCTTCTGGCCTTGTTGGGTTTCCTCCTTCTGTTTCCCACAGCCACGCAGGGATCATGGACACTTATACCACTGCTTCTGGCATTTTCTTTTAGGTGGGATCTGGGGATCCCAACTGCATATTCTTACATAGTTGAGATTTGCATGCTTTCTCTATGTGTGTAATTTTGCATTTGACTTTTTCCTTACTTAGCATATCCATAAAGATCTTCTATGATGTTAAAAATGTTCCACAAGGGGGCTGGAGAGGTGGCTCAGGGGTTAAGCCTCTGCCTTGCAGGCAGAAGGTCCTGAGTTCGGATCCCAGATCCCACGTATAGATGCTAGGCGAAAGCCGGGGCGGCCTGCGCTTCTGGTCCTGGTAGGGCGGAGCCTGTGAATCCCAGGGCAGAGTAAAGAAAAGGAGGTGGAGGTGGTCCATGGTGGTTCCCGAATTCGTCTGTGGTTCTACACACACACACAGACACACACGCGCACAATTGAATAAATAATAAGAAAATTAAAAAAAAAATGTTCCACAAGGGCTGGAGAGATGGCTCAGGGGTTAAGACTCTGCTTTACAAGCAATAAGTCTTGAGTTCAGATCCCAGGTCCCACTTAAAAATGCCAAGTGGAAACAGTGGTGGCCTGTACCACTGGCCCTGGTAGGTGGAGCTTTGGGAAATCTCAGAGCAAAGCAAAAACAAGATAGAATCAATCCAGGATGATTCTCGAAGTCACCCTTGGTCCTCCATAGGGATACGCAGTACCCTCTAATACACGCGGGCGCGCACACACACACATAAATAAATAAATAAAGTTTTTAAAAAAGTTTTTAAGTGTTCCACAAATGTAGTTCTAATAGATACTTAGTAATACATTGTATGTGAATGATTTTTGGAATTCACATCCAGAACATCATATTGATCCCCATTAGATTGATATTGTTGCTTTTAGCCTATCATTCCAGTCTATTAAGAATCATATAGGGTTCTAATTTGTCACCTGTCAAATTAAAGCACAGCTTTAGGTTATCCATAGACGTTTTCCTAAGGCAATGATTCTTAAACCTCTTTTAACTACAGAGCTCTTCATTCACATGAAAGTTTTTAAAGAATGACAGCTAAGAGTTGAGCTGCTCAAAGAGATTGTGTGGAAGGATTAGGAAACTTAGTGACTCGAACCCTGAAGGAATCTCCCAGGAACCTTAATATTTAGAAGAACCCTTTTTTTCAAATACAATATAAATGTTTGATAAAAGTCATCTTTCAGAATAACAAACTTATGACTCTTGCGACCATAAGTAACAGGACTTTGAACCCAAGGTTATATGTAACATATATATGAAGGAAAATGAAGTGAAAGAAGAGTAACTAAGCTGATGATACTGTCTGTAATCTTAGCTACTTGAATGCTGAGGTAGGAAGATTGTAAGTTCAAACTAATATGGTATAGAGTTCAGGGTGCCTGAGCAACTTAATGAGAATCTGTCTGAAAACATCTAAAGAGATTTGGGACAATTGTTCAGTGCATGCCTAACATGGGCAAGGCTCTAAATTCTATCGCCAGCACTAAAACAAACAGTAGTGGGTTTGATCAACAGGGGCCCTGAACCTCAATCTTTCTGTAATTTAGAACAGGATTTGGTAGATTGTAAGAAGAATGTGGTCTGTGATCTTGCTATGCCATGCATCTCCTAAGTCCTCATGCACTTAAAT
The DNA here is from genome assembly GCA_023101885.1 of Typhlomys cinereus. NCBI lineage: Eukaryota > Metazoa > Chordata > Mammalia > Rodentia > Platacanthomyidae > Typhlomys > Typhlomys cinereus. The sequence goes on along the minus strand of JALPQD010000062.1, from coordinate 8,068,081 downwards.
GGAAAATAAACTAGTTTGAACCTTCTAGAAGGTACTCTCAAACATGTAGGAAGAAATTAAGAGTTTTCTAGGCATAGCATTACCCAATATAGGTTGAATTCTACGTAGTCTTTATATGGTCTCAGGTAAATTGTCTCTGACTTTCTTGAAGTGATTTATGTACTAAACATCTCTAGTTTCTTCCAGAAGCAGTGGCATTTTTAATGTCATTGCTTGCCGTCTTGTCATGCTGTAGACATTCTTTCTTAACTATAAAATGAAAATAATAGACGATGTGGTAATAGCTGTAAAGCGTATAATTCCTGGCACATAGATGTGTTAAGTAATCAATTTTTGAATATCAGTTTAGATGTCAGAATGTATTATGATTATGTGATTATGGCTGTCATCTGCTTTTATCATATCCATATCAGTGTGTGTCTACATTACCTTGATTTCCGATCTTCAAAATTGCAGGAGACTGAAGAGATACTTGGAGGATGAGGCAGAGGTGTCAGGAAGCGACGTGGGAAGTGAGGACGAGTATGATGGGGAAGATATTGATGAGTATGAAGAGGACATAATCGACGAAGTACTTCCTTCTGACGAGGAACTGCAGAGTCAGATCAAGAAAATACACATGTTAGTGTCCCTACAAGGCTTCCAAGCAGTAGGATATCTTAAGGCAGGTCCTCTAACCAACCAGATGGTCCAAGTTCTGAGCACTTTATTTCTCCTATTATAGGAAAACCATGTTGGATGATGATAAGCGACAACTACGTTTATACCAAGAGAGGTACCTTGCTGACGGGGATCTGCACAGTGATGGGCCTGGGCGAGTGAGGAAATTTCGATGGAGAAACATAGGTATCTTTCTTGGTTGCTGGCTTTACAAACAAGCAGTTCCAGTGTACTTATTTGACCAGTTTAAAATAGCAGCTAGCAATCAAACTTGAACCAGGTGGCTGGGAATGCAGCCAGTTGGTAGAATGCTTGCCTAATAATCACAGAGCTCTTTGTTTCATCCCAGGCAGCATAATAACGGGGCGTAGTGGCACATGCCTGTAAGCTCAGCACTAGGAGGGAGGGAAGATCAGGAGGTCAAGGTCATCTTATGCTGCATAGCAAGTTCAAACCCAGCCTGGCTACAACAAAACACAATAGTAAAACTAAGCCAGGCCATGTGGAGGACCTATCATTGTTTCCTTTCAGTAGGTGGGAAAAGTTTGTGTCGATGTACAGTAAATAACAAGGGGGTCAGGTTCCTTTCTGTCTTTCTGCTCACCTCTCCTAGGCTTGTAGAATGCTGAGAATCTCACCTCTTTGCTTTAGATGATGCTTCCCAGATGGATTTGTTTCACCGAGACTCTGACGATGATCACATTGAAGAACAGCTCGATGAGACGGAAGCCAGATGGAGGAAGGAGCGAATTGAACGAGAGCAGTGGCTTCGGGAACAGGTAGAAAGTTTGCAAGAAAATCGCCAAAAGGATCCAGCACTTAGGTTGTTGTGGGAGTGTCAGAAATGTAGGCAACACTTTTAAGCTCTAAGCTTGCCTTTTTTCTTTCCTTCCCTTAAAGGTTACTATGGGCAATTGTTCTTTTTTTTCTTTTCTTTTCTTTCTTTCTATGGTCTAAAGCAGCACAGGTTACAAAGAGAAAAGAAATACTATCGTAGCAGCGTAGCAGCGTACCTTCATGACTCAGGCTCTGGAGTCTGTTAACTATTTAAGGAAGCTGTGAAAATTTTAATTGTAATTATTATTATTTTGGTTTGCTTTTTGAGACATACCTGCCCTAGAACTCACTGTGTAGCCCAGGTTGGCCTCAGGCTCATGGTAATGAATCCTTCTTCTTTGGCCTCCTGAGTGCTGGGATTGCTACACGCATGAGCTGTAACACCTGACTGATACTGGATGGATTTTATTTTCAGGCACAGCAGGGGAAAATCACCACTGAAGAAGAAGAAGAAGAAGTAGGGGAAGATAGTCAGTTTATGATACTCGCCAAGAAATTTACTGCCAAAGCACTGCGGAAAAATGGTGAGTGCTTGTTTCTTCTCTAGATCTAGCCATGTGGACCATCAGTGCCGGACCTTTGGCAGTGACTCTGACCTTCAGGGCTCTTGCAGCTTAATCATCAGTTGTGTCTGATGCTGTCTTGTGGCCAACATTGGCGAGGAGAGACAGTGTAACTGGGTCTTGGGCTATAAGTCAATAGAAATTGTATTTGTGAGTTTATATAGCTTGTGTTTCTTTCTGTTCCAAAGCTGCTGTAATGAGTTCTGACTTCTGTGTTTACTCTCCCAGGGTAATATATCTACATGCTAAAGCTGGGATTGAGCACGGTTGCATTTAACTTCAGAGATGGACTCTTAACCATTTTTCTTACTAACTTTAGCCTTTTTCCTTAGACTTAGTTGTCTACTTAGAGACATTTACTATTATTTCAAAGTCATGAATATAAAATAGAGTACCTATGGTTTTAGCTTTCTTTTTCATTTTTTTTAAACTTTATTGATTGTGTGTGTGTGTAGGTGTGTGTAGCACTCAAGCATTCATGTGGAGGTCAGGGTAACTTTGTGAAGTAGACTTTCTCCTTCCACGTTTATGTGGATTCTTGGATAGCACTTGGGTTTGTGGGCTTGCACCCTTTTACCTAGTGAACCCTTCGCCAGCTCGAGGCTCACTTTTAGGTATTAGACTTCTTAGTTGTTTATGTGTGGCAGAACACTACCCAGCTTTGTCCAGAACGTTCTTCCCGTCTTTTCTTTCCAGCCAACCGTCCTGTGGTTATTCAGGAGCCTCATTCTCTACTCAGTAACCCTTTTGAAGCCATCAGACCAGGAAGTTCCCACCAGGTGGGTTGGGCCTGTCAAAGGGAACAGTCTTGCCATCAGGGATCAGGGCGGCCACAGGAGTGGTGATGAGTGTCAGAGCATCTTGAGGTTCCTGTTCCACACCGCTTGGGTGGGCCGCAGCCCTTGGGCACAGAGGGAGGAGGGCAGAGTGACTTCATCTTGGCACTGTCTTAATACCAGGTGACGTTTCTCTCCTCAGCTAAAGACAGGTTCACTGCTAAACCAGCCCAAAGCTATGCTTCAGAAACTGGCTGCACTCTCTGACCTCAACCCCACTGCTCCCCGAAACTCAAGAAATTTTGTCTTTCATACACTTTCTCCTGTCAAGGCAGAAGCGGCCAAGGAACCCTCTAAGCCCCAGGTAGGAAATGTGATGACTCGTGATGCTCTCTCAAAGCAGAGTGTTATTTGTCCTTGTTCAAATTCAAAACAAATTCAAAGCAAACCAACAAAATTCCCAGTCTGACAGTTTGTGCTGTGGTGTTGGAATTCTTTATCCTTGTAACGTGCAGAGGAATTGCTGCTCTGGTGGGCAATCAGCTTCTAACTTTGCCTGAAAATTTTATATCTTACCCTTTTTCCTCTTGTTTTCCATCCGTGATTTAACTGTGAGTTGCCAAAGAGCTCGCTGAAGCTAATCATTTGTGTGAGTCTTGAACTGGCCCTGATTCTGTCTCTCCTTCTAGATGAGGAGAAGGGCGCCTTCATTAATGGCGTCCCCTTCTCCTAAGCGCCTCAAGACAGATGCTAGCACTTCGGTCTCAAAGCAAAGCATCTTCAGATACTTGGAGAGCTAACGGAATCGAGGGCGTCTGCCTCTGCACTGGGACTGCTTTGAGAAGTTTCTGGCACAGAAGATTGGAATTGATGTTCACGTGATGATCTCGCCATCATCGTCAGTGCGTTAAGATTATCAACAGAGGTTCCACTTCTTGCTACACAGCTTGAGACGGCATTTTTCTTCCCTAGTATTACTTCCTGGTTTGGCCACTATCTGAGTTTGGCAGAGTTGCCAACACCAATTCGTGGGATAATTGAATGCAGTCTCACTTCCTCCATTAAACTTAGCAGCTTCCTGAGCTGACGCTGAGGTAAGGGTGGTCAGAGGAGCAAGAAAAGGGAGCATTACAGAACATTCCAGAAAGTATTAAAGATCAAAACCGGAATGACTCCACACAGGGACTTGGTGAAGGAGGGACTTGGATGGAAGACTAGGAACCAACGGATGAGCTCTCCATTCAGTGTCGCTCCTTTCCTTATCCTGTGTGCGCCTTCCTGAAGCAGCTGTACCTTTCTAATTAACCTTTCCTTCCTTTATAAGGACTTGTGTCTAGCTCAGAAAGATGTTAACCCTAAGGGGGTAAAGATTCAGTGTTGCGCCCAGTGCGGACCCACAGTACCTAATCTGTGGAGGAGAAACCTTTCCTGGGACTAAATTGTGAAACTGAACACTTACGGGACAACCTGTCTTCTCTATCCCTCAAGAAGAAACATAACCATTATTTATTGCATCTCTCAGGTTGAGGTCACTGCCTGACCAGTCAGAGAATACTTCAATAGTTCATTGCCAGTTCTGAGAGAGTCTTCACAGTGGAACTGAATAGAACCGTTGAAAACTGCTATCACTCCTATTTTCCTCAAGCTACCATGGGATTTTTCAGAAATTGGGAACAATTCTACCCTCAGTAATGAGCTTAAGCACCACTTTGCCAAAATTATTCCATATGAATGTCGTCATTTTGCATCAGGAGCTGACCTGAGGAAGTCGGATGAGGTCATGTCCGACTTCTTGAGAGGTGGGGAGCACCAGTTGAAGTGATGAAATTCGGGTGTAGGTTTCCTGCAGTTTTCTTTTTTTCTAATACTCAAGATGCTGATTTGAACAGAACTCATGTTTGTATATTTGTAATCATGTGATGGGGGAAGTGTGTACAAAGCTGTTTTAATATGTATGTAGTTTTTCAATAAATCTCATTGCCTTGAAGCGAGGTTTTCTGTCAGCTGGGGTGCATGTTCTTCGATCAGTGCCTGTCTGATGCTCAGGGAGGTTCTCCTGTCAGGAAAGCCCTCAGGGTCTGGAGTGAAAGGCTGCTGTGGTTGCCCTTTCCCTGGCTTCTCAGTCCCTGTGAACTGATCACACAAACTCACCCAGTAGTCTGAATTCATTGCCTAAATGATACCTTTGTTCAGCCCTTTGAATGGCAGATTCTGTGTAGTTGACTTTCCATGAACTTCAGTATTGCTATGGGTCCAATGTGAAGGTGATTGCTGCTCTCTGAGTTCTCCAAACACCATCCAAGGCGGTAGCAGCCATTACTAGGTCAAGAACTAAGAAGCAGGGCTACAAAACATCTATTTAATTTAAGCTATTTTTGTGTTTTCACGTTTATAGGAAAGTGCATGTATATATGTATGTGTGCCTATATCTGGACGGTGGGTGTATGTGTGTGGAGGTGTGCGCATGTGTGTGGAGTTCCAAGGTTGATCTGGGGAATCATACTTGATCTCTCTTCCACCTTATTCTTTTGAGGTTTGGTCTCTTATTAAACCCAGAGCTTAAAGTTAAGCTAATCTGACTAGCCAGCTTGCTCTTGGAATTCCCAGGCTCTACCTTGGGGGCTGGAATTATAGACAACTGCCCACCACTTTGCATAGCATCTGGGGATCCAAACCCTTTCCTTTAGCTTGGGGGGCAAGCACTTCAACTGCTTAGCCCCAATTTCTCTCTTGTTTTTCCACATGCTCCTCGTGTGTGTGTGTGTGTGTGTGTGTGTGTGTGTGTGTGTGTGTGTGTAGGAGGAATTGAGGATTGAACCCAGGGCTTTGCATATGCTAAGCAGATGCTCTACCATTGATCTGTTATATCCATAATCCCTTCATTTGCTTTTTTTTTTTTTTTTTTTTTTTTTGAGAGAGAGAAAGAAATGAAAGAACTGATCACCAACTGAAGAAAATAAGTGCTTAAGAAATTTGGGATGCAAATTGATTTTTTTCGAAGCTCTGGGGAGAATATGCTCTGTAGAGGGAAAAAATGGAGCCTCACTCTAGGACACTTTCTTTAGGCCAATCTACCTGTCACAGGACAAGTTAAGCTTTTACCTGAGTAACAACATTGAAGTAAAGGTTTCGATGTGACCTGCATGCCCTTTGTCCAAAGCACGGAGCCCTCGGCATAAGGCTTTAGTGAGAATGGAGAGTCAGCGCAGTGGCTCAGCACTTGCTGCCAAGCTCGATGCCCTGAGTTCAATCCCTGGAGATCACAGACTGGAACGAGAGATTCCTACAAGTTGCCCCTGATCTCTACATGTGTGTCTGTGTAAATGTACATGGCATGTGTGCACTTTCTCTGTCTCTCTGTCACACCCACACAAGTGTGAAAACAAAATTGGAGGACTCAGCTCGATCACCTTGGAAATTACATGTCTGGAAAGATGAGAAATCCTGTGTCTACAGGTAGCAGATGTACAGTGGCAGTCCTGTCTCATTTCGTGCGTGCAGAGGGACCTGCGGAATTGAGGTCTCTCATTTCGTTTCATTTAGCCCACAGTTAGTATAGTCTCTTCCTATTCAGCATCAGGTGATAGTTGCCAAAATGCTGGAGGTAAGACATCTGCTTAGATGCCTGTAGGATCCACCAGCATCTCAGCTGCTTCTCTGTAGAGTTCAGTGGATGCTTTCTCTGTTTATCTCTTACTGTTATCTCTGATAATTCTTAGGCTTTTTTTGTCATAGGACTTGCTCATCTAAGGGTATAGGGAAGTGTATATTTCAGAGTAAAGTAAATCATAAGTCATAGTATGATTTAATTGTCTTCTATACTCATACTTTTCAGTCTCTGTTTGGAATTTATGCCCGTCTCAGAGTTGCTGTGGGGTTTAAATTGGAAAATACCTGAAGGCATGTCAAATGCTCTTCTGCAAGCATCCGAAATTTCCAGCATCATTATTCATTGTAGTTTTTGCACAACTCTTTAAAAAGTCTCTTGGGCTGGAGAGGTGGCTCAGGGGTTAAGCCTCTGCCTTGCAGGCGGAAGGTCCTGAGTTCGGATCCCAGATCCCACGTATAGACGCCAGGCGGAAGCGGGGGCGGCCTGCGCTTCTGGTCCTGGTAGGGCGGAGCCTGTGAATCCCGGGGCAGAAGGAGGTGGAGGCGTCCATGGTGTTCGCGAATTCGTCCGTGGTTCTACACACAGAGACACACCCACACAGACACATGCGCGCACGCGCGCACATACACACGCACATGTGCACAGTTGAATAAATAAAAAAAAAAAAAAAAAAAAAAAGTCTCTTGAAGGGACCAGTGAGATACCTCAAGGGGTTGAATGATTGTTCACAAACCTGGTGTCCTGAATTTGATCTCTGGAATTCCACTGTGTGCTATGGCATGCATGCCTGTGCCTGCTCGTGATAGATAGATAGATAGATAGATAGATAGATAGATAGATAGATAGATAGATAGATAGATAGATAGATAGATAGATAGAACTTGAACTTACTTATTTAGGTTTTGTTTTGAGAGAGAGCCTTATCCTGTAGCCCAGGCTGCTGAATGTGTGAACCACCCAGTTTCTTTCCAAAGCACTGTAGTAGTCTCATGTCCTGGCTTCTGGTGTTATGTTTCTTTCACTCAGCCTGCACAGCAGCCAGAAGGTGATCTTTACGTGACATCATTGGTGGAGGATGCACTGCCTCAGTTTATACCTCTCCATAAAGATAGGATGTAGTTCAATGGTAGAGCATGTGGTCAACATGCATAAAGCTCTGGCCTCAATCAAAAACACTCTTAGGGGCTCAATTATCCTCAGTAGAACCCATTTGCCCCTCAATGATAACACCTTGTTCGACAGCCCGAGTCCACTCCTTTCTCAATACACTTAGGCTCAGGGCCTTATGAAATACCCTTCCTGGATTGCCTTCTCCGCAAGCCCCCTCTTTGATTAATATGTGACCTCAAAACACTAGCTTAAATCTAACTTCCTCAGAAACACCTCTGACCATTAATTATCTCCCCCCCCCCTTTAGTGATTAAGTACTTTACCTTTGAGATGTTTCCTACTCTTTTTTTTTTCAATTTCCTTTTGAATGTTGTAGTCAAAGAAAGTACATCGTATCCCAGTTGCTTATCAGCAAATACCAGCCTTTGTTGATCAGCAGGAATCCTTCCTTATTCTGGTGGCCTTTACCTTTTCTATAGTGCCCAAGGGTTAAACATGAGTGTGATAGTTTTTCTGGAACGGTTTTTATGAAAATCTGCATCTTGACAATAGTTCTGTCATAGATGGTGAATCAAAAAGTTCTTTTCTTGGGCTGGAGAGATGGCTCAGGGGTTAAGTCTCTTCCTCGAAAGCAGAAGCTCCTGAGTTCTGATCCCAGGTCCCATGTAAAAACACCAGGAGGAAAAAGGCAGAGGCCTGCAAAAAGTAGATAGAAGCAAATCCAAGATGATTCCTGAAGTCACCCTTGGTCCGTCACAGGGACACACAGTGTCCTCTCATACACACACACGCAAGCACATGTATGCAAAATAAATAAATAAATAGACAAAGTTTTTTTAAAAAAAAGTTCTTTTCTTTTAATTATTTTCTTTAAAGAGAGTGCAGATACACAAATGCCACTGTGTGTGCATGGAGGTCGGAGGACAGCTTTCTGAAATCAGTTCTTGCCTTATACCATGTAAGCCTCAGAGATGGAACTCATGCGCACAGATACCTCCTGTCTCCAGGTTTGCATACAGACACCTTTACTTGCTGAGCCATGTTTTCAGCCTTCTTGGGTATTCTGTCACAACTTGCCACCCTACGCTGAAATTTATTTTGTCAATTAAGATCCTAAGTTCCTTAAAATCAGAATTTGGGTTTTTTTTTTATGGTGGGGGTAGTGGTGGCATGTTTGTGTGTGTATGACAGGGGTGTAACTACAGGTACATGTGTGCCATTGCATTTAAGTGGAAGTCAGAAAACAACTTTATGGGAGGGAGTCATTTCTCTGCATCTACCTTTACATGGTTCCAGGGATCAAACAGATCATCAGGCTTGCCCTCCGCCAGCACCTTCACCCACTGAGCTATCTCACTGCCCTTGTTTTCTACAATAACCGAGGCTGTCCTGGAACTCACTGTATATCCCCGGTTAGCCTCAGACTAACCATAATTCTGCTTCACTTCTGGGATTCCAGGTGGGAGCCACCATGCCTAGCGATTTGCAAAGCTTCCCAGCGTAGGATGAAACAGGAGAGACCTTGTTCTCCCTGCAGATTCTCCAAACCTTTTTCCCCAAGTGGAAAAGGAGGCTTGTGTGAATTCACTTGGGACAGCTTTACAGGGTTATGGTTCAGATCAAAGGTACAAACTAGCGTGACATGGCTATGCATCTTTAAAGCTACAGTAGTACAAGTTGGGCTAGAGAGATGGCTCAGAGGTTAAGATTCTGCTTCAAAGGCAGAAGGTCCTGAGTTCAGATCCCAGGTCCCATGTAAAAACACCAGACAGAACCTGCTGCAAGCCTACATTTCTGGCTCCTAGTAGGCAGAGTTTAGGAAATCCCATATGAAGCAATCCAGGATGATTCCCAAAGGCCTCCACAGGGACACACAATGTCTTCTGATACACACACACACACACACACACACACACACACACGCACACAAAGTTGAAAAAAATTTTAAAAATAGAGAAAGCTACAGTAATGCAAGTTAATCCACTGCTCAGGAAAGGATGGGGCTGATGCCTTATGCTTCTGTGGCTTGAATGGGAAGGAGAGGCCAGGCCTCAACAAAGCTCCACAGTCCCATCCCATGGAGCTATCCCAGCAGACAAAGGTCTGGAACTTTTTTCTTAATAATTTCGTAGTAGTGGTGGTGGTGGTGTGTCATGCAAGTGTGAGTGTATATGAGCCACAGTACACATGTGGTAGTCAAAGGACAACTTCATAATGTTATTCCTCTCTTTCTACCTTCATATTTCCATATTTTCATTTTTCATTTTCATATTTCATGCTTAGGTCCTCAGACTTGTGTGCAAAGTCATCTTATCTGCCTATGCCAGAACTTGTGACATTACAGGAAAGAGGGCTTGTGAATGCGCCTGGACTCTCAGAGTAAACTGCGGAAGTGGGCCTGAGCCTGTGTTTGGCTGATGACCTCAGATCTTAACCTGTTAAGAACAAGGTGCCGGATTTCTCTGTCTCCTAGTTGTTTCATCTCCGTGCCACCCATGTCCTTCCCGTCCTCTCTTTCTGTCCTATCTTCTCTCACCTTAAAGGTTTTTCATTTTCAGTTTATTGATTTCATCGTTCCCCATGGTGGGCTACATAATGGGAAGAGGGGGTTTGAAGTAGCTACAGCCTAAGGGTGATTGGAGGAAGCCGTGGGGCTGAACACTTGGGTCCTTTGCTTCATTTAGACAGAACACGGTGTGTGATATTTTTGCTGGCTGGTGGGCCAGCGGTGGGGGGTGATGAAGCAGCTCCAGGCCGGAGAATCACTGGGCCCCGTCCTAGGTGTGGAAGGTGCTGGGGCAGGTTGGGAGTGAGCTGTGGTTTGAGGTTTTCAGTCCCCTGTGTTTCTCAGAGGCTGAGGGGGAAAAGCTGATCGTTCACCCCTCTCTTTGTTTGTCTTGTCTAATTTAACTTATGTTATTCATCAAAAAGACAGGTTATTTGGAAAACCAGATGGACCCGGGCAAAAATCATCTGGGTTTTCCAAACGTGAAAAATTAGATTCTAGGAGGCCAGGAGGGGAGGGGCGTGCGTGCATGTGTGCGTGTGTGTGTGTGTGTGTGTGTGTGTGTGTGTGTGTGTGTGAGAGAGAGAGAGAGAGAGAGAGACAGAGAGAGAGAGAGTATTGAGTGAATGTCACTGTAGCCAGACCCAGGAATTTTTCTGTGTCATCTCAAGTATCTCTTCTTCCTCTTCTTTCTTCAAGTTCTTTATATAAAGAGGTTGAAATCTTAACTGAGAAAACCAAAAAGATTTCATGTGGATGCCTGGATGTGCTAAAAGGTTTTCGAGGTGGTCTCACTATGTCGCCCAGGCTGACCCTAAACTTGCCATTTTCCTGTCTCCACCTCTGGAAGTGCTGGGTTACAGGTGTACACCCTCACTTCCGAAAGGCTTAACTGATCCAGATGAGAAGTCAAGGCTGTAGCAGAACAGCAGCTGACGACTTTCTCTCCCCCGCCCTCGTCCACAGAGCAGGTGAGCCAGTGAGCAGGGCAGGCAGTAAGTAGCATGGTTCTTGTCCCAAAGTAACCACAGCAGATATGCAAATTAGACACTAGGAAAGAACTTGCCCTCCTAACAGGCTGATAATCAGATGCTCAAGTACGCTGGGGGCTGAGGGTTGTCTAACCATCCAGTACCTAGGGATCTGGCTAATGGCGACTTAATCTGTGGCAACCACCAGGATGTTTAAAGCCTGTGTTCTGGGAAGTAACATTATTAGGAAAGAGTTGAAGTAGGAGGCCAGAGAGGTACAACTCACAATAGAGGATATGTTCTGACTGCAAACCACGAGCCATCCCATTCATCCGGCGCACACATGCGGAACAGAGCCGAGAAGACTCTTTGTGGCCTGAAGAATCTTTGGCAGCAGCAATGGCACTTGTCCCATTGTGAGTGGCATTTTTTAAAGTGTCATTGGACTGTGAAAGCCACTTAATAACTTGATCTCATCTGAATAATCTGACTTAATGCTCCGCAGTTGTGAGGATTAAATTAAAAAAAAAAAAAAGTGGAAAGTGTCTGCCTGAAGGCCTAGCACACAGTAAATCTCAATGAATACTGGTTGGATGAATGGACCTAAAATCTGAACATTAATGCTCACCTGACTTTCCGAGGAGCAGAGTATCACAGGCCGGATAACTGAAACTAGTGTACTGTCCCACTGAGCCTGGAGCCTGAGGCACTGTCAAAATCTGGTCTGTTTTACACATCTGGTGACCATCTCCTGGTGTGGGCTGGACCTTTCAGCCAGGGCCTTATTGGCCCAGCTGCTGGGTCCCCCCTGTAGATAGACTTCCTCATTTAGCCCCTCAGAGAATTGCCTCAGCTACAGAGTGCCTTGCAAAGTTAGGCTTCTCTCCCTGCACAAGACACATCCATCGATGGCAGGTGCATAAAGGCCTGGCCATCTCAGATCGTTTAAGGACAACTCTGAAAAAACCGTTGTAACTCAGAGACCACCGCAGCCTTATGTTGTAGCTCAGTGTCCTTTGCCTACCCTTGTTTCTTTCCCTTTCTTCCACAGGGCTTGATCCCAAGGTGCTCTAAAATAAACTTTATTTTATTCATTTAGTGTGTGTGTGTGTGTGTGTGTGTGTGTGTGTGTGTGTGTGTGTGTCCCTGTGGAGAACCAAGGGTGACTTTGGGAATCCTTTTAGATTGTTCCTACCTCCTGGTGTTTTTACATGGGACCTGAGATCCGAACTCAGGATCTGCTTGCAAGGCAGAATCTTAACCCCTGAGCCATCTCTCCAGCATCCCCAAGGTGCTTTTTGGGGGAGAAGACAGGGTTTCATGTAGCCCAGGTTGTCTTCAAACTGACATTGAAATTTTTAATTCTCCTACCTCCACCTCCAGAGTTCTGGGGTTATTGACTCTCTACCCAGCTTTCTGTGGTCCTGGGGATGGAAACAAGAACTTTGTGCATGTTAAGCAAGCACTCTACCAACTCCGCTCTATCCCCAGCCAAGGGGCACATCTCAATGAACATTCTGCCTGTTTCCCAAGTGCACTTACGCTTGTCGTAGGTGTGGGTCCCTTTATCTCCGCCAGAGGGCAGCAGCCTCACAACAACCTGCCTTCCACCCTTCTAGGAGCCGGTCCCCCATCCTTCATCATCAACAATATTAGGATCCTCTTCTATGATGTGTGGAAGGAAGAAAACTTTCTGAAGATCTCAGGCCTTATTTTTAACAGTTTCAACCCTCCCCTTTTCCCAGTCTGGGAATAGCTCCCTTCCCCCTTAGCTGGGCAAACTCCTTCCCTGGCTCTCCCACCTCTCTCACTTAAGGCCCACCATAGATTTGTTTTCTGTGTGACAAGGTAATTACAAGCTTGGAGCTAGGAGGCCCAGGGGCCAGTCTGAGGATGGTCACTTCAATCTGACTCTCCCCTGTTCTGCTAGCATTATTGATTTTTTGGTTTTATTTATTATGATTTTTTGTGTGATCTGACCCTAATGACATGAAGTATGAGGGCGAGTGAGGCAAGATCAAGTATATCGTTATCACAATTTAAAACCACCCACTCGGGTGGCTTTTGGGTTTGGTTTGGTTTTGGACAGGTTCTCTTTGTAACTCAGGCTGCATTCCAACTTGTGATTCTCCTGCCTCAGCTTCCAAATGCTGGCATCACAGGTGTGTGTGTATCGCCACCACACCCAGCTAGTGTTTACATATTTTCATTTCGTGCCCCAGTCTGCTAAGTTTTCCCAGTGACTCTTCTGGGAATCACTTGTTTCGGCAGGAACAGTACCTTTCCCTACAGTCAGTACTTCATCGGGAAATCTTCCAGTGCAGCCTCATTACCTATCATCCTGTTTCTAGGACTAGCTGCCCAACTTCCCGCTTCCTTTTCTGTCCCACCCTCTTGGGGCAGTTTTGAAACAAACCGTGAAGTTGCTTATTTTATTCCCCCCCACACACACTTTATTCTGTATGAGTCTCTGTGCCTGTGAGAGACTAGTTAGACGGAAGATCCAGGAAACTTTCAGACACAGATTTGGGGCCACCCCTCCAAAGAACCCTGCCTACCTGCCCCTCGGGCTGTTCGAGGCCTTAATGTATTCCACTTCCTCACCCAGAAAAGTAAGGGCAAACTCCAGGCAATAAATTACATTAGGGAGAGGCGCTGTGATCCGAAGTGACTACCCTGGGAATCAGCTGAGGCCCAGGGCGATTTGTGGGGCCACGTTCCCCCAACCTGTTTTCTCCCAGCGTGCCAAGAGAATGAATAAATCATTGTTCGGGGGCGGGATGCAGCTGCCCGGCTCCTCCCCTCGGCACATGCCCGGACTCCAACTCCTCCATTGAAGGCTGCTGGAGCAGAGAGGTTTATACACCCAGCTCCCCAAATCCTATTGAGGCCTCCCCCTCCGCACGAGCCGCGGGCTCGCAGTCCATTCAGCTTGGCCCTTTGTGCTGGGGGTTAAGTGGTTACATGTGGGGGGCACCCAGAAAGGACCTGTCAGGTCCTGAAAGGCTGCACTGAGCCGGTGCCCTCCTACTGATGAATGGGGCGGGCGGAGAAGAGGTGGGCGGCCAGAGCGTGGGGTGGGGAACAGGGCAAAGGGATTATAGAGCCCACAGAGGCAGCTGCGAGGAAGGGGGTAGGTAGAACAGGCACCCCTTTCTCTCTTTCCATCCAGTTTTTTCATTGAGCTCTGTCTTGTGGTCTCTGCTGTCCAACAGCTTCACAACCTTGGATTTGGCTTTCCCCAGCTCTTGGAAGAGAGCTGGGAGAAGCTACTTACTACTTGGGTATATTATAGGAAAAGAGAATGGCACTCAAAATACCCTGGTCTCCCCCTCCCTTCTTTTTCCCCCTTGGAGGTAGAATCAGGGAGAAGAAGAAGAGCATGTTCTAGGTTCACCTGGTGCAGTGGGTTTGAAACAGCATTAAACGTTGCCTCAGTGCTGAGGCTGTAGCTTAGTGGTAAAGCATGTGTTACAATGTGAGAGACCCTGGTTCAATCGCCAACCTCGAGCACACACACAAAATTAAAGCCAAGAATGTTTCCTAAAGAGATGTTTAGGGTGGAGAACAGAGAGGTCACAAACTGGATATGTTACAAAGATCTTGTGGGGAGGAAAAAAAAAAAAGATTCCCAGACAGTCCAGTGGCTCATGGCTCCTGCCCATAATCCCAGAACTAGGAAGCTGAGGTAGGAGGATTCCAAACTCAAGGTAAGCTTGAACTGAGACTTTGTCTCAGAGAGAGGGAGAAGGGGGGGGGGGAGAGAGAGAGAAAGAGAGAGAGAGAGAGAGAGAGAGGAGTTTCCAGGCTAGGAGCACAGCTCAGTGGTAGGGTTCTTGCCTAGTATATGAAAATTTCTGGCTCACAATCTGCAACACTAAAGAAAAACAAACAAACCTGCCCTCAAGGCTGAAAAACCTTAAGGCTTCTGATTAGAGGTAATTTGCCCTCATTGAACAGCCAAGAAAGCAGCATGTTCAGGTTGAAGGGAAGGTCCCCTTTTTACCCAAGGTGGCCCTGTAGTACTTGCTAGACGAGAGTGGCCCCTTACCTTTAAGAGGTGGTAGATAAATGTTCTGTTCAAAACAACTAGGTCTAAGCTGCAGGCTTGCTAGGCCTACCTTTCCCAAGAAGAGCCAATTTTGTGAAGTCATCTTCCTCCTACTCTGCCTTAAAGGCTGTGTAATAAGTCACAGGTTCTCCTGGCTGGGCTGGTCTTGGAAGCTTAAAGAACACTGTTAGCCAACCACAGCGGCCCAGACCTTTAATCCCAGCACTTGGAAGAATCAGGAACTCAAGGTTTAACCAATTCAAAACCAGTCTGGGCTACATGAGACCTTCTCTCAAACAAGATAAAACAATGTTCACAACCATAATGTTATTCAACAGTTTTCAAGGCATATTATATTATCTTTACTTAGCTCAAAAGTTTGAAACTTTTTAAGCTTTCTAAATTCTCAAAGCCATATCATTAAGGGGCCCCTCTGGGGTCTTTATGTGTCCAAGTTCTTGCGTTCCAAGACTGAAACCAGAACATGTGTAGAGGTTTAAGGCAGAGTTTATTAAAGGAGAGAAAGAACAGAACTCACAGACATAAATCCATGAGGGCAAGAGAGCCAAAGATGGTTGTCAGGGTCAAGGTTATTTATAGACTTGGCAGATCTGGGGAAAGGTGCCTTTTCTACATGCACCACCTTGCTTGACTCACTTCGTCTTCTTTTAGTTTCAAGAAGAGTTCTAACTCACTCGTGGTAGGTTTCCATCTTGGACTTAGCAAGCTTTCTTAATCACTGAGCTATTTCTTCAGCCCCAACCTTTTTTTCTGTACAGAGGATTGAACCCAGGTCGTTGTGTAGACCAGTGCTCTACCATAGAGATGTATACTCAGCTCCCATTTAGTCTACTTCTCTCACTGGTGTGGGGAGACCTGAAAAACTTGAGACCAGCTAGGTGTGTGTGTGTGTGGGGAACTGCTGTAGCAAAGGGGCTGAGGTCGCCACTTGTGTTTTCTTAGTTGGTAGGACTGCCTTAAGATCACGTCTGCTCTTTCCTTTTTGTTTGCCGTTCCATGTGTTTGTTGGCTGGTTGATTTCTTGAGACACGTCTCACTATGTAATCTTGGCAGGAACTTGCTACATAGACCAAGCTTGCACCATCCTCTTGCTTCTGCCTCTCCAATGCTGAGACATCAGGACTGTGCCTGTTGTTATCACACTTCTTTCCTCTTCCTTTCCCCTATGGCTCCCTCTGTTGTGCTGGGTTCAAGCTGGAACCAAAGATGTTCTGTATCACTCACTGAAGTCACCAATTGCTTTGTTACTTGATTCAAAACTGGAACTCCTATGGCTATGTTTCCCTCCAGAGAGGAAGGGAGGAGAAACAGGGTTCACTAAGTAGAACTCGGAAGAATCCTGGAGTTTGGACCCTCTGAGCCTGTCTTATCCAGCTTCCTCCTTACCTGGGCGAAATCAGGGCAGTCACCATGGGGTATTCTGGATTCTCTGCCCTTGGGCTCTTGGTCCTGTGTCTTAGGAGACATTACTCCATTTCCTGGCCCCAAGCCCAATGCCAAACCAATTTCCGCCTTCTCTTAAAATACTGCTCTCATTAAATAAGTTTAGACAAATAAATACAACATGAATTCATAATTACACACATTGACGAATCATGAAGAAAAGAAACATAAACGCCCCAAGACAGAATAAAAGAAAGAGTTAATCAGATGTGTGGGGGGAGCGGGAAGAGGCGGGGATCCGAGAAGGTTCCTCAGTGAAAGGGTCTGAAATATAAGTAAATGAGAAGGGGAGAGAACTTCGGGCAGAGGGAAAGGTGGGTGCAAAAACCGAAAGAAAAAAGCGTGGGGCCCCAATGCAGAGAGACAGCAGGAGAGGGAAGAGCCGAGGAGGGCCTGGCACGCAAGGCGCAATCGGTCGCCTCGGATTCCCGGAGGCCCCGGGAAGGCTTGAAAAGGTTTCCAACACGCAGGCGGTGCAAGATCAGACATTCAGTTTGCGCAGTCGCCGTGTGGGCGGTGAGGCGAACCGATGGGTGTGTTGGAGCCTCCGGATGAGGGTGGTTAGGAGGTGACACCGGACCTGGAAGGCTTGGGTCAGGCGGCGGGAGGAGGCGGTTTCTGCGCGCAGAACCGAACCGGCCCACGTGGGTCAGGCCGCCCCGCCCCGCCGCGCAGCCGCCGCCAGACTCTGCAGCGGGGCCGGGGGGCTGAGCGCGCGGTGCGCATTGCACAGGACGCGCGATCCAGGCCCGGGGATCCCCCACCCCCACCCCTGCAGTGACGAATTCCTTGTTATCAGGGCCGGGAGGAACCAGAGCCAGCTCCACCGGAGTGGGAGCCGCTAGGCCGTGAGTCTGGGCCCAGGCGGAGGGCTTGGGGCCCAGCCTCGGGGGACAGCCGGTGGGAGGTGCCTCCTTAGCGTAGATTAGGGTCACTGTCCTGTCTCCTAGGAGGCAAAGGAGCAAGGCTGTTGCAAAATTCCCCGCACCCCATTGCGGATTAATTTGGGGGTGGGGGTAGAATGTCTGAACATGTTGCTGTGAACTAGGCCAGAATTAGGAGAAAAAAAGAAACTAAAGATCTTCGGGTACTTTCTCACAAGCCGGAGGGATGGTGGTGGGTCTTTCCCTACTCGCTCTCTCTAGGGCTGCCACACATTACTGGATGTGGGAAAGTCATTGCCAGCTCTAAAGGTCTTCCTAGTGACTGCTTCACTGGGTATCCTCAGTTCTTCTAGTAATGTGGTCAGTACTAACCTCTTGTCAATTCAAACCTGCATTGTAGTTGAAGGTCGTTATTAATGTTCCCAAGTACCTGGAGCTGTGAAGAGAGGCCTGTCAGTGTGTATGCTGGAGAGGGGGGGCTTCTTAGGGCACAGGAGGAAACTGAGGCCCGCTCTGTGTTCTCTGCAGTAGCTAGCTGCCTGCTATATTGTCACCATCTTCCTGAGCACAGAAGTCCTATGCTAGTGCTAGGCGCCTTGCTGGCTTCTGAGTACATGCAGGATAAATAAATAAGCTACATGTCTGATCAGATTACCAACTATCACAAGATCGCTTAAACAAACAGTTCCTGTTGAACAGGCATTTTGCTGACCATCAACAATGTGTGCCAGGGATAGGAAATACACGTGGGGAAGACAGGGCCGTGGGGAGCTAGAGGAAATCACAGTTTCTGTGTAGTGGGCATATATGAAGGCAAGGGGACACTGCAAGGAAAGCATCTGTCAGAGGGATGGAGTTCTGAAACACAAAAAGGAATTTACTAGGTGGAAAAAAAGGGAGCTTAAAAGGAGAGGAGAGGCAGGGTATTGTAGGCCGAAGGAAGAATGATGGTGCGTTTGGGGATCTCAGAACTGTTCATTGTGATGGAAGGGGCAGAGGGACAGCTCTCAGAGCTATGTCAAAGCAAATATGCACATCTTGGAGGTGGCCCACGCTGACCTGTGAAATCACCACGCTCCTGTCAGCCTTAGATACAGTTGCGGGTGTCAGCTACCTCACCTGGCTAAATTTCTATTTCTTTTTTTTTTTTTTTTTTTCCTGAGAATATATATTTTTTTATTATTATTATGTCAGCTCATACAAACTTAATAGGTACACCAGTTCCTTCCCTCCCTCCTCTTCCCCCAAAACCCCCTGCTCCCCCTCCCCTCACCCCTTCCTCCCCATCCCCCAGTGCCTCCCGCCCCAATTCCCAGAGAGTCCTTTCTTGTGCATGCCTGATTCTCCTCTGAGCCCTCCTCTCCGATGACGTACAAGGACCCAGTGGCCATTCCTTGAACCCTTTCCCGTGTTCCCCTTAAGTATAGGAACACTGCTGTGGCTGCCAATCCCTTGCCTCCAAGGATCTTGGTGCCTTTAGCAGATGCTAGACTTTGTGAGGTCAATAGTGTGTTGGACATTGCTCAGGGCATGCAAAGTCCAATTATGATTGCTTCGGCCCTAACTTGTGTGGAGTATCTTGCAAATCATTGCTCCTCCCATCCTTTTGCTCTTACACTCTTACTGCCCCCTCTTCCGCAAATGTTCCTGAGCTTCAGGACGGGGAGAGATTAGTCTGGCCTAGTTCTAGGTGGTTGATATAGAGTCTCTGAAGTTCTGGATAGTGGTTTGTTGATTTTCTTTTGCAGTTTTGCTGCTCCTGCAATGCTCTTCACTCCATCCTGATGAGCATTGTATGTCACCCCCTGGCCAGAGACAAAAAGCTGTTAATCTAGAGTCTTGATATAAGAGCACATTCAAAGGTAGATGTATTAAAAGTAGGAAACCACAGTGAGGGACGGGTCTATCACCCATTTGCAAAATGGCTACTTTTTATCTGCCAGACTATATGCCCTCCTAGTGAGATCATACCCCCTCAGTAGTAAATGATCAGGAACCAAAGTCTGCGAACTTAATCAGATGTCTCATTACTTATTTGAGTCCTTGATGGAGGCCTGTTTCCTCTGCTGTAACATGGTCCCCTCTCTCCTTGTTTCTGGTGTGGCCCCCCTACCCCATCCCTCCTGTTCATAATCCTTGCAATTACTGTAGGTATTACAGAGATTTTTCTTTGAGTGTCTCTAGGTGGGCTGGGTGGGTTTGGTACTAGGAGCCACCTATTAGGGAGTACATACGGCGCTTAATTTTCTGTCCTTGTTTCTGGTGTGGCCCTCCTACCCCATCTCTCTTGTTCATAATCCTTGCAATTACTGTGTTACATAGGTTTACTTTTGAGTGTCTCAATGTGGGCTGGGTGAGTTTGGTACTAGGAGCCACCTATTAGGGAGTACATACGGCACTTAATTTTCTGGGTTTGGGATACTTCACTTAATATAATTCTTTCTAATGACATCCATTTCCCGGCAAATTCCAGTAATTCATCATTTTTTTTTTTTTTTTTTTTTTTGTGTGTATGTGTATGTTTGTGTGAGCCTTTGTGTGTTCCCATGTGGTATGTGACATGGAGACAACCTTTATTAAATTCTGTGATCCTTAAGCATATCAAGTAGACACTCAAGACTAGCTATTTCATGCTATAGATTTTATATAATAGTTATTATTAATATGTTTGCTGAGCATCAGTTTTTATTTTTTTTATTTTTTTTTTTCCCGTTATTATTTCTTTTTTTTTTTTTTTTTTATTAAAAATTTAATTATACATTTTAAAATTTTTTACCAGTTCCCTCCCTCCCCCCTCCCCTTCCCCCAGTGTCTCCCCCCCAATTCCCAGAGAGTCCTTTATTGTGTGCGCCTAACTCTCCACTGGGTCCTCCTCTCCGATGACATATAAGGACCCAGTGGCATTTCCATAAGCCCTTTCTCTTGTTCCCCTTAATCATAAGATTACTACTATGGCTGTCAATCCCTTGCCTCCAGGGGTCTCGGTGCCCTTAACAGATGCTAGACTTTATGAGGGCAACAGTGCGCTGGACATTGCGCAGGGCATGCAAAGTTCCATTATGATTGCTTTGGCCCCAACTATTGTTGAGAATCTTGCAAATCGTTGCTCCTCCCATCCTTTTGCTCTTACAATCTTACCGCCCCCTCTTCCGCAAATGTAAATTTCTATTTCTTAAGCAGAGATAGATTAATGAAAAGGCTTTGTGAATCGTCCAGCTAAGAATGACGGAGCTAAGTCAGGTGAACTGTCAGAAGGTGATGACCAGGCCTGGAGAGATGTCTCCGGAGTAAGCCTTTGTCTCCCAAGCAAAAAAAGCCTGAGTTCAGATCCCCAGATCCCATGTAAAAATGTCAGGCTGAAATGGCGGCAGCAGCCTGCACTTCCTTCCCCAGAAGTTGGAGTCTGGAAAACCCCAGAGCAAAGCAATAAGGAGGTGGAGCAATCTAACCATTGCCCTTGGGCCTCCACAGACACACATAGTGCCGTCTACATACTCCCTGCACACACACACACACACACACACACACATGAACGTGTGAGACGAGGCAAGGAAAGAGTATGAACAGCCCACAGAGCTCCTGTGCTTGCAGCTAGCACAGCTGAATAGAGAGCAGAACCGTCTTGCTGAGAACGCTGAGGTGCAGAGCACTCGGTGGACAAATGTAGAATTTCAGGCGATGTGGATGGCCGCAAGACTGAACAGCCATCGGATGTGGGCTGTTGACAGATCCATGAGACGCCCACACATGGTGAAGCTTCAGTAGAGAACAAGGGCATCTAGGGGGAAGTGTGTACATGAGGAGAGTGGGCCTCAAAGAGCTAAGGAAAATCCTTCGAGAGAGGCAGAGCGAACAATTAGAGAGAGGAGAGGGAACCCCTAAAGGGTTACCAGGGTCGGGGATGCCCCGACCTCGGCCACTTACTTTGTCCTGTCCTGACCCATTCTTCTGCTTCCCCTGTCACAGACCAGATGTTCGCCATCCAGCCAGGACTAGCAGAGGGGGGCCAGATCCGGGGTGGCCTGCCTCCTGCGGCATGTCAGCCCGAGCTCCAACCCGACAGCAATTCCAACTTCCTGGAGCGCATCAAGGACGCCAACGAGAATTGGCATGGGATGCCAGGTAAAGCAGAACCCATCCTGATGGCGAGAAGCTCCCCCGAGTCACCGTCTGATAACCAGGCCTTCCAAGCCACGGGACTTCCTGAGGGGGGAGTCCGCAGCCCCCCGGAGGGCGCGGAGATTCCTGGCGCTGAGTCCGAGAAGTCGGGTGGCGCCGGCAGCTTGTGCTCCCCTCTGGAGGACATCGGTTATGCCAGTAGCTCCCTGAGCATCGACAGCCTTAGCAGCCCAGAGCCTGCCAGCGGGATCCCTGGAGGTCCTGGCCCACCCGATCCCCTTCTGCCCTCGGTGGCCCAGGCTGTGCAGCAGCTGCGGGCCCAGGAGCGCTACAAGGAACAGGAGAAGGTGAAGCACCACGTGCACCTGGTGATGTACCGGCGCCTGGCACTGCTCCAGTGGATCCGGGCGCTGCAGCACCAGTTGGTTGACCAGCAGGCCCGATTGCAGGAGAGCTTTGACACCATCCTAGACAACCGGAAGGAGCTTATCCGCTGTCTCCAGCAGAGGGCAGCACCGTCCAGACCCCAGGACCACGAATAAGCGTGTGCAAACGTGTACCTGTATATTTTTGGGCATGTGTGTGAGTGTGTACGTGAGTATTAGTCGGCATGAATGCAGGTAAGCATAAGTGTATATGTGCTAACATGTAGGCAGATGTGTGTGGGCATGTATGAATAAATTGGATACATGTAGCATGTATATAAATGTCAGTTTTTGTATGCATGTGTGGATGGGTACCCAGGAATGTGTGTATGTGCCCAAGTGAGGATGTACGTGCACAAGATGTGTGTGTCCGTGCATACATTTCAGCGTACAGACTTATATTGGGTGTGAGTGAACCTTCGTGTGTTCAGGCTTATGTGTGTAAATACAGACATGAGAACCATATATTAGGAGCATTTGTGCTTGCAGAGAGTATGAGCAGGTTATGTAAATACGTACTCAGTTGTACCTGCAGGGCATCCATCCCTATCCTGTGTTCCTTAAAGTCTACCCCAGCCTTTTTCTCTACTGGTTCTCACTGCTTACTGGAGAGAGAGGCCTTGCCTGCTGTCATTTATCTGTGACCCATTCTGGGATTTCCCAGGCTGCCTTTTCTTTGTCTTTCATCTCACTTAACCAAATTTTACTCTGTCTGTTAAGGCTGCTGCTAAGGATGTTGGCTTGTCTATAGAAGTTTTATTTGTTTTGTTATATTGCAGTACTCGGGGTGGAGCCCAGAGCCTCATGCATGCTAATGTTAGGCAAGTCCTCTGCACTGAGCTACATCCCCAGCGTTGTAAGGAGCTTTTTAGCTCTTCTGGCCTTCCTTACGACCTTAGCTATAGTTTTGTCAGGACCGGAGGAGGACAGCATGTGTCAGGGAGGGAACTGGAAATCTTGGGGATGAAGGCAGGAGTGAGAGTGGGGATGAAGAAAAAGGAAACTGTTCATTTCAGCTCTGCCAGGGGAAGTAGTGATTCTGTGAAGAACAGGAGAACAGAATCCACAACCAACCATATCTCTCCACTGTGAAAAGAGGTTGAAAACATTAGCCTAAGTTTCTGCAGAAAAGGAGTGTAAGCTTGGAAATGGTTGGCAGTAATTTCCCCAGCAGCCTTGGTACACCTGTCCTCTTTTTGTCTGTTGGCCTCTAGAGACCTTGCTGTGCCTGTCTTGCTTTAGCAGTGGATGAACAGTTGATCTGGTCCCTTGCTCTGGAATCAGATTGTCAGGAGGACAGAGAGTTTATCTTTCCAGGTGGGCAGGGGGTGTGTCAGTCAGCATCCTGAAGCTCTTAGGATGCTGGGTCAGACCAGCAGGGGTTGACAGGTTCCAACCAGAGGCTCCATGAGCTGCAAAGTAGATGTGTTTTCAAGAAAACCAGTCACTGAGGTCGTGAAGACCTCAGTCTGGCTGCTGGGTGGGGGTCAAGAGAATGTGAGGCAATAGCAGGCGAGCAGTAGCACGAAGAGAGAATGGTAACAGGTGAACAGTGCACGGGACGTCGCCAGTGCTGGCTCCGGGGCTCAGTCTCCTCATCTGTAAAATATGAAGCCTCTTCCTTTCCATCTCTAAACAGAGAGCTGGATGAAACCCTATTGAGTGGGGAAAAGATTTGATGTGTGGGGGTGAGATGTGGGCCCTGGTCTATGCTGTCTATGGTTCTCGCATGCTGAATGTCAATCTGGCCTCTTGACCAACCCAGGATGAATAAACTGTGACATAGAATTAAATTTCTTGAGCGTGTATCTGTCTGATGGCCTCTTTCACACCACCCGAGTTTCCCATTGGGCTTTGGCTATAGGACAAGGGCTGGAAGTCAGAGAGACACTAAGGAGGAAGAATTCAGACTTTTTTTTTTTTTTTTTTTTTGCCAGACAGGGTCTGGGTCCTCCCAAGC
Organism: Typhlomys cinereus; assembly: GCA_023101885.1. Lineage (NCBI taxonomy): Eukaryota > Metazoa > Chordata > Mammalia > Rodentia > Platacanthomyidae > Typhlomys > Typhlomys cinereus. The sequence goes on along the minus strand of JALPQD010000062.1, from coordinate 8,044,145 downwards.
TGACACAGATTTGTCCTCTGCATTGAGAACACCAGGGGAGGATTAGCCTTGTCCTGAGTCACAGGTGGACCTGAAGGAATGGTGTAAGGACATGCCGCACACACATTCATGTATTGAACCTTCGAGTTGCCACCACCTTGAGGGACGCCTTGACTGCCAGAGGCCAAGTGATGGTCCTTAGGTGTCACTGGTAAAAATGAAATTTTATCTTTGCGTGTGTGTGTAAACTATCACTTTGTCAGGCACAGAGACGGACCTGTAACCTTAGCACTTGGGAGATGGAGGCAGAAGGATCAGAAGTTCATGGTCATCCTTGACTACACAGCACAGGTTTGCGGCCACCTAGGCCTACATGAGACCTTATCTCAAAAATAAAACAAAGTGAAAAGAAAAAAAAAACTCTCCTTCCTGCCCCCACTTTCTCTGAACTCTGTTCAGGCCTGAGATCTCCCAAGTTCAGGGAGACCTTTCCTGGCTCTCCTAGATCCAACTCTCGCCACAACTGGCCTAGCCTTCCCTCCCCAAAATTCATCATATTTTTCATCTGGTTATTTGAGATGGGGGAAGGGGAAGGGATACACATGCAACACATGCATGCCAGGGCGGACAGGTACATGCCAAGGTCAGAGGACAACCTTGGGAAGTCCGTTCTCTCCTTCCACTGTATGGACTGGGATTTGAACAGCACTTTATCTACCAAACTATCCCACTGGCCTAATTCATTATTTTTATCATTTTATCAAGAAGGTGTATTAGTTATCCACTCCTGCATAATAAATTACTCTAAAATGTAGTTGTTTCCACCAATATGCATCTGTGATCTTACCATTTCTGTTGGGCAGGAATCAGTGCTACTTAGCCGGATTGATTCTGTGTTACAGTCTGTCAAGGTTGGCAGTCCAGGGTCTATGACTTTGTTTGTTGGTTCCCATTTGGTTTCTCTCAGGCTGTTGACTGAAGGCCACTTTCAGTTCCTTGCCTTGTGGATCCTTAAAAGGCCATTAAACATACAAAGTCAGAAAAGTGTTAGCAAGACAGACATCCTGACCATGACTGCTAGAGGGAGGCTCTAAGTATTAAGTGCAGAGATCAGCAAGGGCCATCTCAGGACCTTACACTTGCTAGGCAAGAACTCTGCCATTAAGCCCCAGATTGTTTAAAAAGCATACTTTATTGGGGTTGGATTTTGTTTTGTTTCATTATGAAACAGGGTCTCATACTGAAACCCAGGCTGGGTTGGAATTCAATATGCAGCCTGAATTGCTTCCAATCATGTCGATCTTCCTGCTTCTAAATTTACATACTGAGTTAGGAGCTACCCTGCCTCAACAAGGTGGAAGGCGAGAAGCAACTCCTGAAAGTGGTCCTCTACCTCCACACACAGGTTACACATGCATTCACACCTACATCATACACACACAATAGTAATAAATGCAATTTAAAATTTTTTTAAAGATTTAAAATAAAAGTCCTTAAACTGGATATGGTATCACATGCCTACGAACACTATCAATCTATGGGAGATGAAGGCAAGAGGATCAGAAGTTCAATGTCACCCTCAGCTACATAGCAAATTCTAGGTCAACATGGGTGTCATAGTTAGGCACAGATGTTAACTTGACAGTTGAGGGTTTGAGCTCTGGGCACATTTGTAGAGAATTAGTGGCTGAATTAAGCCTAGAGCAAACCTGCAAGAGATTGTCTAGCTAGTGGGAATGGTCCAGCCCATGGTAGGTGGGATTAGACCCTGGAATAAAACAAAGAGTTGGTTGAAAAAATTGGCATCCTTGTGTACACTTAGCCAGACATGCTGGTCTGGCAAGTAAGGATTGTCCCTCTTTTAGCCATTATGTGGTGATGGTGTGGCCAGTTCCCTTGGCCCTGGTGTTGGTGTGAGCTCTCCTGTCGAGCTGGACTGAGAACTGTAACCAGACAATTGTAAGAGAAAATAAATCCCTTGTCATTTAAACCGTTTGATGGTGATTTATCAGCAACCATGCAGGCTAACTGCTACAGTGGGGTACATATAACTCAGTCTCCAAAGTAAATTAAAATAAAATGTAAAATACAATTGAACTTGGCACATACCAAATCACATTAACAATATTTATAATTATTAATAATGATTAATGTAAATGCTTTTGTAATGCACACTTTTATGAAAAAGCAACCAAATTTTCGCCTAAGGAGTTTGGGTCTAACACTTGGAAGACTCTTTAAAAAAAAAAAAACTTAAAAAAATAAAATTGCCTACCAGGTGTGGTGACATATCACTATAGCCCCAGCACTTGGGAGATAAGGACAAGAGAATGCATAAAGAGTTTTCGGATACTCTGTTTTCCAGTAAACAAACAATTTTAAAAGGAAAAGTGTTTAATCTGTCTTTCTTTAAAGTATCTGAAATCTGGGATGGAGCTGGGTGGTAAAATACTTGCTTAGCATGAGAGAGATCTGGTTTTGAGTGTGTTATGAGGGTGGGAAGTGAGGTAGGGGATGAGGAGTTCTCAGAACCGAGAAAAAGATGAAGGGTGAGCCAAGAAAACAGGGAGGTGCATTGCACATTTATTGGATTCCTATGGTCACTTGGGTCTAGAGAGACAGGCTGTCATACAGGAAAGTCATTGGGTGGAGATTTCTTAGTCCCTGGAAACACATATGAGAGTAGATGGGTTCCTGTACTTGGAAATGGTTTAGCCAGAAAACCATGGAAACCACCTTCCTGCCAGAATGAAATCCTATGACCAGGAGCAAGGAAGTCTACCCCAGATTTTAGGTTACTGCACATGGAGTCTTGCTGAGGAGGGACCAGGGATGAGATTGGGACAAGACCCGAACAGGACACCAACGAGGACAGGGGCATAGCAGACGTGAGCAGACCTTAGGCCACAGAACTAAAACACAGGTGGATCTACCAAGAGGATGGGTCCCCCCAACAAGAATGACCAGAGGGAATGAGGTTAAAAATGAGTGCGGGGAGGAAAGGAATGAACTGGGAATAATAGGAAGAAGGCGAATGGTTCAAGATATGATGGGTGGACTCTCCAGTCCCAGGGTCAGGCACTTTAGGGCTCTTTGTAGTGGTTAATTCTACATTCTAGGGATGTCAACTGCTCCCTAATGGCAGCCTGTGGCCTGTCTACCTGGCTCCGTTTCTTTAGGTCTGCATGCAAATCCCACTGTTGGTGCCCACTACTGGCTGTAGGAAAGGTCACAGGAGAGAGGCAATGTCTGCGAGGGGATGGGTCGAGGAACCCTTAGAGAAAGAGAACCTAGGAAACCAGCAGAAGTTGAGGCAACAGTGACTAGTGATTTCCAGTGCAGAATGGACCCTTGTGTCTTGGATGCTCTACCTACTAGCTGTGTGTCTTCACATGTGTGCAAGTGCACACAGGAGGCCAGCGGCCCATCCTGTGTGTCGTTCCTCAGGAGGTCCACTTGTTTTTTGAGGTAGGGCCTCTCACTGGAATCTGAGTCTTGCTGATCGGACATCGGAGCTCCAGGAATCTTTCTCCACAGTGCTGAGTTTACAAGGCTCACTACCGCATCCAGCTTTTAAACAGCTGCTGGGAATCCAACTCAGATCCTCATGCATGTGTGGCAAGCCCTTTGCTGACTGAGCCATCTCTCCAGCCTCTGCACCTCGCCATGTAAACTGTAAAGTGGGGGCAGCAGCAATGCTTTTCTGGTACAGTCATGGAAGTTAGATGAATGAACGCATGCAGAGGGCTTAGCCTGGCTCATGGGAAGCTGTTCATAAGCGTTAGCTGTTATTTTCTAGCCAAGAGGATAGAAAGGCATCAGAAGTAGGAGATGCAGCTGAGCCTTTGTACCGTGTATTTTAAAAGGCCTTGCAGGGCTGGGGACATAGTTCAGTTGGTAGACTGCTTGCCTAGCATCCGTGAAGCCCTGAGATCCATCATCCTGCACGGAGCCTGTAATCCCCGCACTTAGGGTGGTCGATCGGAAGTTCAAGGTCATCTTTAGTTACATAGTCAGTTTGTGGCCAGTCTTAGCTACTTAAGACCCCCATGTCCAAACAAAACAAAATGTTGCTGAAGTTATCGCTCTACTTTGAATTCAAGCCCCGTGAATTTAATGGATGCCAGTAATGATGCCGCAGGTCCATGAGGGGGTGTCCTGGGATCCGAACCAGAACTCAACCCACGCTCGTGTGCATGCCCATCCATACCAGCAGACACCCACAATCAAGTAGCCCACAGGTAGTGTAGACAGATGCCTCCTCCCCATCCCTCACAAGTTAGACTGCCGACTGCTTTCCCAGCGTGAGGGCCTCTCCAGCCAAACCTTACTCTAGCCAGCCCCCGCCCCCGCTTCAGAACCAGCCCACCTGCTAAATGCTAGGTTTCATCACTGGCAGATATGTGAAGGATGACTCAGGAGAAAGAGGGGGGTCGCCTTACTAATGTCAGTCATATCAGAGCCTAGGGAAGGGCTGGTCCCCTTGGATTTCTCCCCACACACTCCACCCCCACGCGCATCGGGGACCAGAGAGGGCTTGGGTGTGGTGGGGGGCGCGAGGAGGAGATCCAGTCCTCTGAGATCAGCTGGTGATCGGTGGTCCTCGGGAGGGGCTCTTGGCCCCAAAGGCTCAGACAAAGGGGCGGCATCCCCCGAGCCGAGGCGCTTGCAGAGTGTGCACAAAGCTAGGGGTGGTGGCACCGACCGCCCCACGCGCCGCGCCGCCCGGGGGCTGTTGATCCGCAGAGTCCCGGGAGCCGTCCCCGGGCCTAATCCCAACAAGCGTGAAAACGGCTTGGGCCGGCCCGCCAGCAGGCCCTTTGTCCCGGCCCCTCGCGGGACAGCTGCAGCCGGGGTCCCCTCCCCCTTTTGTGCCTGTCCCCGCGGTCCCCCACCGCCCTCCTCACCTCAGCTGCCTGCGAGGCCTCCGGCACTCGGGGGCACAAAGCAGGGTCATTCCCTTCTCTGGGGGAGGGGAGGATTAAACTGGGGGGTACACCGGGAAGGGCGAGGAGCTGGAGAGGGGAGGAGACGGCGGGGTGCGCTCTCCGCTGAAGGTGAAGGGGAGCGGGGTGGGGAGAGGAGACGTGGGCCTAGAAGAGGGGAACCCAGCATTTCTATTGAATAATTTTCGGGGCCAGGAACTCTGCCAGGCTGCTCCGGGACCTCTTCCCTCCGCGATTCTCCTGGGTGGGTCTGCACGGCCTCCATCTTCAGCGATCCTTAGGACCCTCTGTCCCACCAGCATCCGCCCTCTGAGCATCTCCGCCCAGCCGACCACCCACACGCTCATTTCACTTAGTCACGGTCAAGTGAGGTGCATGGGGTGGACCCGGGGCCTCCTCCCTCTGTCCTCCTGCAAGCCAATGACCAAGTCCCTGTCACACCTGCACTTCTGCAGTTCATGCCTTCCCCTCCAGTCCCATTTCCAAATTAGCTAGGGTCTAGCCACTCACCTCCCTCACCTGGACCACCCTTCTGACCAGGCACCACCAAACTCCAGCGTGGGCTTCTGTATCACCAATCCGCCACATCTGTCCTTGCTAGGGTTTCCCAGTGGTTCCAGGTGTTTGGTGAACTGGCAAAGCCTCCTCATTTCCTATATCCTATTGGTCTAATTTTTCCCCAGGGTCTGGTGTCCGGGTCCACAAAGCCTTTCCCCAAGAGCGTTCACTGGAGACGTGGGGCTGCAGCTTAGTTGGTAGAGTGCTTTCCCGGCATGCGTGAATTCCTGCGTTCCACCTCCAGCTCCACATTTAAAAAAAAAAAAAAGGATATGAAATCCCAGCACTCAGGAGGTGGAAGCAGGAGGGTCAGAAGCTCAAGGTCATCCTTAGCTACAGAGCAAATCTGAAGCTAGCCTGGGCTACATGAGAGCCTGCAGAAAGGAAAGAAAGCAAAAGAAAGAAAAGAGAGAGAGAGAGAGAGGAGAAAATGAGAACTGTCCTTGAAGGTCTTCAAGTTCTAGAGAACTGCAGCGAGTGATAATGCTGGGAAGCCAGACCCTCCAAAGTGGCATTTAGCAGCCCATTCTTGCCCACATTATGCCTGCACCATAGGGGACCCCATGGCTCCTCCAGGCCAAGAAGATTCTGCTCTTCCTGGGGTTCCTTCCTGAACCCCGGGGTATCTAGAAACAGTCTTCAAGCCTGTCTGTGTTCCTGCGCCCATTACTAACATTACCAGGTACCTCTTTCCTGCTGCTGCCAGGAACCTGCCTCTGAGGTCTTCGCATTCTTGTTTGTGAACACATTGGCAATCTCTCTATTTTTGTTTTTCGTGACTATAATTTTTTATTTGTTTTTTAGTTCTGTGAGCATATTGAGTACTCATCCTTGCTTCCCTCCATCTCCCTTCCTTCCCATCTCCCTCTCTTCCCCTCATCAATCCACTCCACTCCCTCCCACCCTTCTGTCTGTATGCTTCTATGGATCCCAGGGTTTCCTCTGGCTTGTGTTCGGGCCTCTGTGGCATACCAACTTGCCCCTTCTCCGGCCACCTCACTGATGGGGGCATTTCCCTTCACTCATCCAGCTCTAGTCCCTAAGTTTTCCACTGTATGTTCTTATCTCTCTTCGGTTCCTCATAGTCTGTAGGGGCATGTTGGTATTTCAGTCTTTATGCCAGTCTCACGGCAGTGAATACAATCCCCCTATTAAACAAGCACTCCTGGCTAGCTACCATCTACCAGAATCTCTGCTAGACACTAGAGACCAGATGATTCAGATATAGTCTCAGTCCACAGGGATTTTATACTCTAACAAGAGACCCAGACCCAGACAAGGCTAATGAGAGTTGCTAATAATGTGTTAGTGCTAATAAAGTTTATATATGGCACTGTGGAAGCACTTTCCAGCATGTTCCAGTGGGCACTAAGGAAAAGATTTCTGGGTTGGAAGGAATGTGGGTTCCAACACCTAAGTAAATAATGCTGTCTGAGCTTCTTTCCTGCATGGTGTATATTGGGAATTCCTGGCTTTTTATGCCGTTAGGGGAGGGGGTGGTGTATGCAGAGGATTTCTCAAACTCGCTCGAGTATGAAACCTTATTGCCGCACATTCTGTCTTATAGATTCAGTGTTCGAGGCGTTGCTTTTGGGAAGCCTAGAGGGAACCTGGAGGAGGAAGCAGCTCGTTTTGTGTTTGGAGTGGGGGAAACAATTAAAGCAGGTGGGAACGCGGTCACAGAGATGCTGGTCATGGCCCCTCAGCCCAGGGGACTCTGTGAGCTAGCTGGCATGGGAGTTGTCTGTACCACGAATGTGGGTGCTCACTCTTATGAGCTAGACCTGAGATATTATATCATTTTGTGGGATGCTGGGCAGTGTAATAAAGATGGGACTCTGTCTTGAGGTTAACCAGGACTTCGTAGCTTCGGGATATATGGGAGTAAGCCTGTAATCCTGGAAACAAGTCCTCTCAAGAAGGGCTCTAGGTCAGGGCTGCGGGCATCATTAGGGTGACTACAAGGAATCCCTCCCTCAAAAGGTCCGTCCTGGTGTTAATTAGTTTGGTTCTGTGGGAGCCCTGTATCCTGCCAACATGGGCCCACAACATGGAAGTGCAGTCCAGGTCCAAAGGCTCCTGGGTTTGGGTTGCTGGAGCTGGGGAGGGATACTGGAGAAAGCCTCCGAGAGTTCCCTGCCTTATGATTTATGTCCTGGAATGAGGGTCTAGCCTGTTTGGGTGGGTCATAGGCTACTCCCTCCATTCTTCTCTGTGTCTAATCTCATCTCCTTCCAAAACCATTTCTTCAAGCGTGATTCCTTCCATTGACTCCTCCTTAGTCCTATCATTTCCTCAGTCCTCTGCAGTTTTTAGAGATTTATTTATTTAATTATTGATGTGTGGGCATAGACACATGGAGATGAGAGGACAAATTTTTGAGAATGGGACTGGAGAGATGGCTCAAGGGTTAAGCCTCTGCCTTGTAAGCAGAAGGTCCTGAATTCAGATCCTGAATCCTAGACAAAATACCAGGCAGAGATAGTGGCTTGTACTTCTGCCCTGGAAGACAGAGACTGGGAACTCCAGAGCAAAACCAAGAGGAGGTAGCAAAATCCAGGGTAATTCCCAAAATCACCTTTAGGCTTCCATGGGCACAAACAGTACTCTCTGATACACACAGACACACACAAAAATTTTTTTGAGGCTGAAGAGATGGCTCAGGAATTTAGATTCTGTCTCGAAAACAGAAGATCCTGAGTTCATGTCGCAGTCCAGGCTGCAACCTCAAATCCAGGGCTCCCCTTGACAAGGTGGGCAAAGAGTGGGCAAATGGAGGACAGACAGACAGCTCTCTGGGCTGAGTGAATCTGAACTCATTTATTGAAATTTTTAGCAGAGTTTATATACTTTAGAAAATCTAGAGTAAAGGGCAGGGGATGTGTCACCACGCCCATAGGGAAGACATCAAAGAAAAGCAGGACCAAATTCTGTACAGGATTATGTAAAACGCATGCATTCCAGGTAACAAAGGAAGAGCAGAAGTGACATATATTTTCTATGTGGGACCAGACATGATGTCCAGGTAGAGTTAAAGCAGGCACGAGACTCAGTTGCTAAAAGCAAAGGGACAATGAATGTTTCAAAGCAGATTTTCCCTGATTTATGTATAAACATCAAATGTATAGGGAAGGGACTGTAACCTAGCTAGTCCTGAGAAAAACAACAACAAAAGAAAAGATCTAAGAACATACAGGAGGTAAACTCAACTCCCAGAGGAAGGAATCCTCCTGCCAGAGGCAAAACTTAATTTATATAGGGAGAGCCCCTAGCACCTACCACCTGCCCATTTAGATGTTAATGTGTCGCTCCCCAGCTAGCTGCCTTTAGGCCAGAACCAGGCAGTAACGTTAAGGCAGTCAGTAACATTAAGGCCTGACTATCCCTATATTTTCCTTATTTCTCTTATTTATATCAAATAATGTCATGTCCTTTATCCAGAAATTTTTTCTTGAAACAATATTCTGCCATGCCGGACCTTGTCAAAACAGCATGGTTGGATAAAGACCTGGCAACGCCCTTCAAATCCAAATCACTGTCCTTCATTGCCAAGTCATCCAACCTCTGGCTCTTCCCCTTCCTTGTTCCCAACAACCATTCCTTTCTTCTTCCTTTTTTTTTTTTTTTTTTTATTATTATTTATTCAATTGTGAGTGTGTGTGCGTGTGTATGTATGTGTGTGTAGAATCACAGACGAATTCGGGAACCACATGGACGCCTCCACCTCCTCCTTGTTTACTCTGCCCCGGGATTCACAGGCTCCGCCCTACCAGGACCGGAAACGCAGGTCTCCCCGACTTCCGCCTGGCGTCTATACGTGGGGTCTAGGATTCGAACTCAGGACCTTCTGCCTGGAAGGCAGAGGCTTAATCCCTGAGCCACTTCTCCAGCCCCCCTTTCTTCTTCCTTGTACCCTGACATAACTTACTGTGAGATCTGTCTTCCAGCTCACTAGCCTTGTGACCCAGAGGTAAATTCACTTAATGTTTTGGAACCTTAGATTCTCTGTTAAAAATAAGTGAGATGCTGACGAAGGCAAAGGCACTGGCATGCAAACCCAGATGCCTGAATTCAATCTCAGAGCCCACAAAATAGAAGGAGAGATCTGATTTCCCATTGTCCTCTAACCTTCACATGCTATGGCATATACATACCTATTCTCCTCTCTCTCATTTATTTTACAGGAATGATAGATTAAATAACTAGATAAATCTCTTCTAAATTGCAAAATATTTTATAGTCAAGGGGTTGTTTTTGGGGGGTGGTGGTGGTGCTGGGGACAAATCAGGTCTCCTACATACTAGGTAAATGCTCCACCACTATCTCCTAAAACTGTGCTTATCCGTAATTCAAGGAAAGTAAAAGTCTGTTGTATTAACAAGATGTGTTATATTTTCCCAAGGAAATCCTTGCTGTTCCCTGAAGTGAGATGGCAGTGGCTGAAGGTTCTTAGGACGGCATAAGAGGGGAAAGTGAGAATAAGGAAGAGATAAGCAGGAGCAAACAGATAAGGGCGGGAAGACAGCGGCCAACACCTACCAGAGCGCCTTGTTTAAAAGTGAAAGATCCCCCACAGGCTCGTGGGTGTGAACCTTGTCCTCCAGCTGGTAGCACGGGCCTGGGAAGGCTCTGGAACCTTTAGGAAGTGGAGCCTTGCTGGAGAAATTGTGTCACTGGGGAAAATGGGCCTTGAGGATTAGTCTCTCTCTCTCTCTCTCTTTCTCTCTCCCCTCCTTTTTTTTGTATTGCTGCAAGGTAGTACTCTGCCAATTGAGTTACAGCTACAGTCCCCAATATAGTCAATGGATTTCCCAGTTTCTCAAGTTGTTTTTGCTTCTGGTAGGTGGTACGAAGTAGCTGCATCTACATTTTTAGCAGAGATGCCATAGGAGACTTGGCTCACAGCAAGCAATTTTTGGCTTTGGATAATTCTTTGAGCAGGACTGTCCTGGGTTATGTCCCCTTCAGCAGCCCTATTCCACTACCATCCCTGTCCTACCAATATCAGCCCTGTCTACCATACCAAAGATCTCATGTTCTTACAAGTCCCCTACAAACAGAGACAGTGTCTCACACACACACACACACACACACACACACACACACACACACACACGCACGCCCATCACTTAGAACCAGAATAGAGACTCAAGCTTTTTTCCTTTTTTAAATTTTTATTTGAGAGAGGGGTTGGAGAAGTGGCTCAGGGGTTAAGCTTCTGCCTTGCAGGCGGAAGGTCCTGAGTTCAGATCCTAGACCCCACGTATATACGCCGGGCGGAAGTGGGGGCGGCCTGTGTTTCTGGTCCTGGTAGGGCAGAGCCTGTGAATCCGGGGCGGAGGAAGTGGAGGCGTCCATGGTGGTTCCCGAGTTAGCCCGTGGTTCTACATACACACATATAAACACACACACATACATACACACACGCGCACACACGCATGCACGCACAATTGAATAAATAATAATAATAAAAAATTTTAAAAAATTTTTTATTTGAGAGAGAAAGAGAGGGAAGGGAGCGAGAACGCGCAGATGAAAGTCAGAGGTCAACTTTCAGAAGTTCTTTCTCTGCTCCCACCATGGAGCTTCCAGGGATCAAACTCAGACGGGCCGGGTTTGCAAGCAGGCTCCTTATCCACTGCTGGGTTTGCGAGCAGGTACATTACCCGCAGAGCTGTCTTGCTGACTCTAGCTGGTCCTTTTCTCTTACTTCATCCCCTTCATCCTTCTTTCTGACCAGGGCAGTTCTAGTGCTCCTCATTCTGAGCTTTCTCAGCAAGATCAAGGGTTCTGATGTTTCTTGAGCCTCATTCCACCTGCTTCTCAAGTTCAAGGGCTGTTCCTTTAAGAAGAGTGGTTCCCAGAACTGGGTGGGGGGATGTACAGAGGAGAATAAGATGTGGGTTGGTGGAAGACCAGGAGGAAAGGACCCCACCCAAGACCCCTGCAAGCCTCACCTAATCCCCACACTTGGCATTATTACCCGCCTAACTCAGCGTGCTTTTAAATAAAATATGCAAAGATTTTCCTCTCAAATTATCTCCCCGGGCAAGGGAGCCCGCTCCAGCTTGTTAATGGAAAAAATGCAAATAGGGCATCCCACCCCTCTCCCCAGCCCCTAGGCTCTGGACAGCTAATGTGCTCTGCACTCCTTCTTTCTGGGATGTCGGTTTCTATTGAAACCATTTTGGGACGAGCCTGTGCGGGGAGTGCCATCCAAAGGAGAATTTTAGAAGGGAGGGGCACTATTTCAGGAGGGACACAATTGGTTCAACTGTACTGTCCCGAACTGGTCTTCTTCTGATATCACAGTCCTTGCTGGGCCACTGTGAGGTGGAATGGAGGGACAGCATGGCATTGGGAGGCCACAAACGGCAGCTGGATTTCTTCATCTTAAGCCTGTTGAAGGATAACCTGTATCTGGAGGATACAGAGATGAGGAAAACAGATTGGGTCTTTGTCCTCATGCACCTAGCTTGCAATCTAGCAGGTAAAAAAAAAAATCATTAAAAAATTAAAAAGCAATTACAAACAAAACCAGCATCTTGTAATGAGACAAGTGACCGCCCGCCTTCCTGGGTGAAGCCTCTGGTATCATCCTGCAGAAGACAAGGGACCTGAGGAATGCAGAGCCAGGCAGAAGCCATCAGGCAAAACCACATCTAGGTTAGACTACAGAGCCGTTTAGTGGTTAGAGATTTCAGGAAACTCGTCTCTCCAGTGAAAGAAAACTAAAGATGCAGTGCATGATTCTGGACTGGAAAATGGTTGGGGGGAAAAAATGTAAGATGTAAAGGACAGTTGGCAAAACTCAAATATGAATTATTGTATTCATCTAGAACTTTGTGTGTGTGCGTGTGTGTGCATGTGTGTGCGTGTGTGTGCATGTGTGTGCATGTGTGCGCGTGTGCGTGTGTGTGCGCATGTGTGTGCATGTGTGTGCGTGTGTGTGCGTGCGCGTGCGCGTGTGTGCATGTGTGTGCGTGTGTGCGCATGTGTGCGCGTGTGCGTGTGTGTGCATGTGTGTGTGCATGTGTGTGTGTGTGCGCGCGCGCGTGTGTGTGCATGTGTGTGTGCATGTGTGTGCATGTGTGTGCATGTGTGTGCATGTGTGTGTGCATGTGTGTGCGTGTGTGTGCATGTGTGTGTGTGCGTGTGTGTGCGTGTGTGTGCATGTGTGTGTGTGCGTGTGTGTGCGTGTGTGTGCATGTGTGTGCGTGTGTGCGTGTGTGTGCATGTGTGTGCGTGTGTGTGCATGTGCGTGTGTACAAGAGTGAACCTGAGTGTGTGTGCCTATGGAGGCCCAATGGTGACATTTGAATTCATTCTGAATTGCTCTAATTCCTTATTGCTTATTCTGGGGTTTCTCAGGTTCCACCTTTTAGGGTCAGAATTACAAGCTGCCATATCCATGCCTGGTATTTTTTTTCCACACACAACTTATTTATTTGAGGGAGGGGAGAAAAGTATGCATGGATACATATACAAAGGTCAGAGGACAATTATGGAAGTCAGTTTTCTCCTTCCAAAGATCAAACTCAGATCACCAGGTTTATATTTGACCCATTAACAGATAACTCTTAAAAACGAGACTTAGTAGGGGGCTGGAGAGGTAGCTCGGGGGTAAAGCCTCTGCCTTGCAGGCCGAAGGTCCTGCGTTCGGATCCTAGACCCCACGTATAGACGCCAGGCGGAAGCGGGGGCAGCCTGCGTTTCTGGTCCTGGTAGGGCGGAGCCTGTGAATCCCGGGGCAGAGTAAACAAGGAGGAGGTGGAGGCGTCCATGGTGGTTCCCGAATTCGTCTGTGGTTCTACACACACACACATACATGCACACACGCGCGCACACATACATGCACAATTGAATAAATAAACAACAACAACAAAAAAAACAAGACTTAGCAAGATGGCTCAAAAGGTATGTTTTTTTTTATTTAATATGTATACTTTGTGTGTGTGTGTGTGTGTGTGTGCGTGCACGTGTGTGCGTGCACGTGTGTGCATGTGTGTGTATCAGAGGACACTGTGTGTCTCTGTGGAGGTCCAAGAGTGACTTCAGAATCATCCTGGATTGACCATGACTTTCCCAATAACTAAAGATTCAAACACATGAGCTGGTGGAGGACAACTCACATTTCAAACCATGACAATCATATTGGCAACTTGGTCTCAGATGGTTCAGATGTGACAGAGTGCTGACGATTAGGGGAGTTAGGGGGCAACTTAATCTGTCGGCTTTCAGTTTTTCAAAATAAAATGGTGAAAAAGAAAAGAACTGAAGTAATATCTCGAAATCATAATATTGACTGAGTTGGCCAAGATGGTCAATCAATATCTCTAAGCCCAGAACTCAGGAGTTGAGGCAGAAGGATCAGAAGTTTAAGGCCAACCTCTGTTAGAGTTGGTTTGAGGACAGCCTGGGCTACATGAGACTCAAAAAAAAAAAAAAAAAAAATCAAAACCCAAACAGTATGATAATGCCATTTTAACTACGACTTCGATTTTTCAAATTTTATATATTTTAGCCTGCGTATGGAGGTTTGAGGACAATTTGCAGGAATCGGGTCTCTTCTTCTACCATGTGGGTTCCAGGGATTCAACTCGGGTTCCTCAGCTGTGGGGAAATTAGTGTCTATGCTGGAGTGAGACTTTCCAGTGGTGTGGCTGCTTTGGGGCCACCTGCAGGTAGCCCTTCATTATCTACAAGTAATCCCAGTCCTCTATAGACTTGGATGGAATCCTGTTTTGGTCAGTCACTGGTATCTCGCCTGAGGTAAGTAGATGTTTGTGTCTTGGGAAAAGTTGGTGTAGCACTTGTTGTAGCCCAAACTTGGTGGCAAGTACCTCTATCATCTTACCAGCTCTTAACTATGATTTTTAAGATCTTTACCTTTACTTGTAGCCGGAGGAGTGGAAGAGTAGGCTGTGAGTCTCAAGCTTAAAAATCACAATGTGGCAGGTGATGGAATGAACTTGTGCTCCTCCAGATGCTGGGACGGCAGGCATGTGTGGCCATGCCCAGCACTAAAGTCTTTACCTTTTAGAGCCACTTTTCTAAGTAAAGCATTTATAGATTAAATAAACAGATCGTTTACATAAAAAGTACTGAAGGAGGAAAGTAATTGGGGAGTTAGAAAACCAGATTGATTGTGGGCTGGTACTTGTTGAAGTTGGGGGATGAAAATACTCTCTGAAATTTTCCATAAGGAAGTTTTTCTTTTTTCTATCCTTCCTCCCTTCCTCCCTTCCTCCCTTCCTCCCTTCCTCTCTTTCTCCCTCCCTCCCTCCCTCCCTTCCTTCCTTCCTTCCTTCCTTCCTTCCTTCCTTCCTTCCTTCCTTCCTTCCTTCCTTCCTTCCTTCCTTCTTTCCTTCTTTCCTTCCCTCCCTCCCTTTCCTTCCTTCCCTTCTTCCCTCCCTCCTTCCCTTCCTCCCTCCTTCCTTCCCTTCTTCCCTCCCTCCCTCCCTCCTTCTCTCCCTCCCTCCTTCCTTCCTTCCTTTCTTCCCTCCCTTTCTTTCCTTCCCTTTTCTCCCTCCCTCCCTCTTTCCCTCCCTCCTTCTCTCTCTCCCACTCTTCCTCCCTTCCTTCCTTCCTTCCTTCTTCCTTCCTTCCTTCCTTCCTTCCTTCCCTTCCTCCTTCCTTCCTTCCTTCCCTCCATCCCTCTCTCCTTCTCTCTTCTTCCTTCCTTCCTTCCCTTCCTCCTTCCTTCCCTTCCTCCATCCCTCTCTCCTTCTCTCTTCTTCCTTCCTTCCTTCCTTTCCTTTCCTTCCCTTTTCTCCCTCCTTCCCTTTCTCCCTCCTTCCCTTTTCTCCCTCCTTCCCTTTTCTCCCTCCCTCCCTTTTCTCCCTCCCTCCCTTTTTTCCCTCCCTCCCTTCCTCCCTCCCTTCCTCCCTTCCTCCCTCCCTCCTTTCCTCCCTCCCTTCCTCCCATCCTTCCTCCCTTCCTTCCTTCCTTCCTTCCTTCCTTCCTTCCTTCCTTCCTTCCTCCCTCCTTCCTCCTCCTTCCCTTCCTCCCTCCCTCCCTCCCTCCCTCCCTCCCTCCCTCCCTCCTTTCTTCCTTCCAATTATAAGAAATGTATCACATACCAGGAGAGAAGATTGAGCCTACTAGGGGAATTCAATGCAGTGGAGGTTTTGGAGCAGGCTTTCTAGCACACAGGAGTGTTTAAGCAGAGACTCAGAGTGAGCAAGGCCAAGCAGAGTGGGCAGGAATGAGACAGGATGTTCTCGGGGCCAATGGTTCAAAGAGTTTATAGAACCTGAAAGAAGGGAGCAGAGAGAAGCTAGAAAAAGGTTAGAGAGATGGGGCTAGAGAGGAGTCTGTAGGCCTACTGTGAGCTTGGGATTCCCCCCCCCAAGGTCAGTAGAGAGCTTTAAGCAAGGAATGGGATGGGATGGGATCTGCATTTAAGAAAGACACAGTGGGTTAGCACGGGCTACTTACACAGAAAGATACTCTGGCTACCTGGAATCCTCATAGTGAAAGGAGAGAACTGATTTCCACAAGTTGTTCCTTCCATGTACACATTCTCACACACACACACACACACACACACACACACACACACACACACACACGAGAAATAAATAAATGTAAATAAAAAGAGAATGCCAGTCAGGGACAGTTAGAAACTTCAACCTGTGAGTCATATCTGAATTCCCTCCCTCCTTCCCTTCTGCTTTCCTGATCCTCTCTCCCCAGCTTGCCACTGCTTCCCAAACGTTGGGTGAGGCTTAGGAGCCAGGATTCAAACCAAGATCTGCCTAGTCACACCACTGGCTGTTCACCAGTGTGCCAGGGAAGCTATAAGACGGATTAGGAATGCATACTCCGAATTGGGCTTAATGGCTCATGCGTGTAACCACAACACTTGGGAAGCTGAGGCGGGAAAATTACCAGTGTTTGAGGTCAGCATGGGTTACAGAAAAGCTGAAAACCTCGAACACATGTGTATTATCTTTCTCATCTATAAAATAGAGAGGATAAAGATACCACCGACTTCACAGGGAAATTGTGAGGATTTAAATACATGCATTGCTATGTGTCAGGTGTTTAAAACAGTGCCTTGCCCTAGCAAGGACTTAGTAGGTTTACTCTGTCCCTAAGGATACTCACACATGGAATGGGAAATGGTTATCCCTCCTCTCTCTTCCCTCCTCCTCCTCCCCCTACCTCTTCTTCCTTCTCCATCTCCTTCTCCTTCCAGTAGTAATATCCTTTTATTATTTTTTTAGTTGATGCCTAATATTTGTATATATTTTTAAGGGACAGAAGACAAAGTTCTTGATCCTCAAAGGTCTTAATAGGCAGATGGAACCTAAATCAAAAGGAGTAATATCAAAGCAGTGTATTAAAAATGTTATTGATATGAGAGAGAGGTAGGAAGGGAAGGGAAGGAGAGAGAGAAAGAGAGAGGGAGAGAGAGAAGGAGGGCACAGGTGAGCAAGTAAGCATGCACAGTGTGCCTGTGGAGATAGAAAACAACTTTCAGAGCTTTTCTCCTTCCACTATATGGCTCTTGGAATCAAACTCAGGTTTGTATGCAGGTATCTTTATCTGTTGAGACATTTCACTAGCTCCAAAGAACTGTATTATTGTACCACCAACATTATTATCATCAGTTGCTTTCATTTTTCAGACAGGGGCTCATGTACCTGGGTTTGTCTCTAACAGACTCTCCACTTCAGCTTTTGAGACTCATTCTCATTCACCAATTTGCGGACTGTGTGGCTAGCTAACTCCTATCTCCCACTCCCAATACTAGAATTATAGAGGCTGGCCTGGAACTCCTGATCCACCTACCTCCACTTTCTGAGTGCTGGAATTAAAGACATGCATCAAAATACCCTGGGGCTAGAGAGATGGCTCTAGAGTTGACTCTGTCTCAAGCAGAAGGACCTGAGTTCGGATCCCCGATGCCAAGTAAAAAATACCAGGCAGAAATACTAGCAGCCTGTACTTCTGGCTCTGGAAGGCAGAGCCTGAGAAACCTCAGAGCGAAACAAATGGGAGGTAGTGGCAAACCAGAATAATTTCCAGTGTCACCCTTGGGATACACACAGATACATAGGTACACACAGACACACATAGACAAACATAGACTATACATGTGCTCAAAGGAAATGAGAAAAAAAAACCCTGCTCTTACTGCATTATCTAGAACAATAAATACAATAAACACAGATGAAAACAACCAAGCACCCATCGACAGGAAATTTTATATATTTTAATGTTTAGAAAGAAAGCTTGAGATTTCTATTTTCTCATAGTAAGCGAAAAAGCCCCAACACAAAAATTCAAATGTTGTATGACATTTTTTAGAAAGCTTAGGAAAAAACCCCAAAAAACTCAAGATGCAGTGGAAGGTTTACAGTGGTTGCCTCTAGATGGTGCTCTTTGGGTGGGATTTAAATTTAGATTTTTTTTCAGAATATGCACGAATAATTATATAATGGTAAAATTGCAACCTGAATTTGTTAAAGAAATCCAATTTGTTAAAACAAATAGTAGTGAATATCACTTGCTGCCAGGAAAATACAAATCAAACCACAATGAAGTTACTGCTTCATACCCGTAAGGATGCTTGTAGTAAATCAAAGAAGAGAGCTGGGGAGATGGGTCAGGGGTTAAGCCTCTGTTTTGAAAGCCAAAGGTCCTGAGTTCGGATCCTGAATCCCATGTAAAAATGCTCAGCAGGACTAGCGGTAGCCTGTACTTCTGGCCCTGGAAGGTGGAGCCAGGGAAATTCCAAAGCAAAGCAAAGCAAAGAGGAGGTAGTACAGTTCAGTGTTATTCCCAAAATCACCTTTGGGCCCCCACAGGCATACACAAAAAAACATACAAACAGACACACACTAAAAATAAAACAAAATAAAAAAATTTGAAAAAAACATTTAAAAAAGCAAAGGATAATGACAAGCGTTGGCGTGGAATGGAGACCTAACTAGCTGGTGGGAACAGAAGGTTCTGCCACTGCTATGGAAAAGAATTGCATCTTTTCTTTTTTGTTTTTCTCCTCCTCCACCTTCTCCTCCTCCTCTTCCTCTTTCTCTTCCTCTTCCTCCTCCTTCTCTTCTTCTTCTCCCTCCCACCCTCGGCAACTGGGTCTTCCTATGCAGCTCAGGTTAACCTTGAACTCATGGTAATTCTCCTGCTTCAGCCTCCCCAGTGCTGGGATTACAGCTGTACCACCACACGCAGCTAAATTTAATTTTTTTCTTACTGGTGAATGTAATGCACATCTTTAAAAATTTTGTCTTTCATGTTTCAAACCCTTTGGGATGGATTTTCAGAGTTAGCATTTCTGGAGCAAAGGTCTTTACGGCCCTTGAGAAATCTTGTTCATTTTTCTAGAAGACACCTTTCAATTGGATAAACAGAAAATTAATTGCTAGCTATAACTGTGGAAGCACGACAATTCAAATATAATGAATACTAAAAATAATGAAATTTATGATGATAACGAACATTAAAATTATTTAACTTTCCTCTTTTCCTTACTAATCCTAGTGAAGTTGGGCATTTTGTGTGTGTATGTATGTGGTTTATGCATGTTTATATACATGCACATGTGTAGTCAGGCGTGTGTATAGATGTGAGCACGCATGTGTGTGGCAGCCAGAGGTCGACATGGTTTTCTTCCTCACTCCACTCCACGTTTTGAAACAGGATCTGTCACTCATCAACTTACTGGCTGGCCAGCTGTCCCTGGGGATCCTTTTATCTTCAACCCCCAGTACCAGGGTTATAGGTACAAGCAGCTCTACCTGCCTTTTGTGTGGGTGCTGTGTGGCTCTGAACTAGGTCCTGACGCTTATACGACACTAGTCAAATTGCTGAGTTCCGGGTTCAATATCTCAAAAAGAAGGAGGAAGAGGTGGAGGGGCCATGGAGATAGCTAAGCAGGTAAGATACCTGCTCCCAAATCTGACAACTTGAGTTAATTCATGGAAACCCAGATGGTGAAAGGACAGGACTGACTTCTGAAGCTGTCCTCTCATCGCTACCTGTGCTCCATGGCATACATGCGAATACTCTCTCTCTCTCTCTCTCTCTCTCTGTCTGTCTGTCTCTCTCTCTCCACATCCCTTTCTCTTCAAATAAACAAATAAAATATGTTTTAAAAATGGGACTGAGAAGATGGCTCAAGGGTTGAATCATTTGTCTCCCAAGCAAGAGGATCTGAGTTTGGATTCCCAGATCCCACATAAAATCCCAGGCAGATACAGTAACCTGTAATTCTGGCCCTACAAGGGAAACCCCAGAGCAAGGAAATAAGGTGGAAAGCAATCCAAGATGATTCCTGATATCAATCTTAGGCCCACACAGGCACACAAAATTACATACACACACACACAAACATGCAACACACACTCAAATACACCAGCGCCTGCTTGTATACACAATACACACATACACCTACACATATAGTACATACTGCATGCACCTCACCCATACAATATAACTCTCTATATAAAAAGTGATTGAGAATGACACGTGACATCAGTCTTTGACCTTCACACATACAGTACAGCTTTTTAAAAGGTTAAGATCACAAACCTGTAATCCCAGCACTCAGGAGTCTAAGGAAGGAAACCCACATGTCTAAGGCCACTCTGGGCTAGATAAGAAGACCTCCTCTCAAAGACCGAAAAAACAAAGGAGAGATAAATTTAAATTTATTTTTATTCAATTGTGTGTGCACACGTGTGTGTGTGTGTGTGTGTGTGTGTGTGTGTGTGTGTGTGTGTGTAGAACCACGGGCGAATACGGGAACCACCATGGACGCCTCCACCTCCTCCTTGTTTACTCTGCCCCGGGATTCACAGGCTCCGCCCTACCAGGACCAGAAACTCAGGCTGCCCCTGCTTCCGCCCGGCGTCTATACATGGGGTCTAGTATCCGAACTCGGGACCTTCCGCCTGCAAGGGAGAGAGGCTTAACCCCTGAGCCACCTCTCCAGCCCCATAAATTTTTGTGGCATAAATATTTTAGCTTTGGAATTTCCCTGGCTCCACCTTCCAGGGCCAGAAGTACAGGCTACCGCTAGTCCTGCTGAGCATTTTTACATGAGATTCAGGATCCGAACTCGGGACCTTTGCTTTCAAAACAGAGGCTTAACCCCTGACCCATCTCCCCAGCTCTCTTCATTGATTTAACTACAAGCATCCTTACGGGTATGAAGCATACTCACTGATAGAAACAAACAAGCGATTGCTACAGGCTCCACCACTGTTAGACCAATCATAGCTAAGTGACTGCACACGACCAAGTTCAGAAGCACACAGGGAGGCAAGCGCATCAATCGTCAGGGCTCAGGAACTAAACCGAACCTGCAGGTGACACGTAAATCATAACTGAAAGATAAATTTGGCTGCCAACTAATCAAATTAACTTATACCACTGCAAAAAAAGAACTCTACAAATTAAAAAAAAAGGTTGGAAGCCTAAATCAGGTGCTGTCAATTTTTTGAAGGATTTTTTCTTCTTCTTCTTCTTTTTTTTTTTTTTTTTTTTAGAAAGATTCACCTCTTTGCCTCGGGTAACCTGCTCCTGCTGGGAAAAGAGAGAACTTTAAACTTGAGTCAACGGACTTAACAGTTTGTGGAGACTAGAAAGAAACACAGAGACGGTTCTGCTATCGGCTTGGAATTGTGCAGTCTGCGTCCTGAGGCTAGGGATTAAAGGAACATGTCTTAAATATTTTATTTATCTATTTGAGAGGGAAAGAGAGAGAGAGAGAGCACATATGTACCGTGTGGACTTCTGAGGATTGAACTCAGGTCATCAGCTTTTCAAACAGATGCCATCCTCACTGAGCATCTCACATGCCCAGGAACATGTGTGTGTGTGTGCATAGAAGAGGGCACTTGCATGTGTATACCTGTGGCATCCAAGGGTGATATGAACTATCATTCTGGATTGCTCTACCTCCTTATTGCTTTTCTGGGGCTTCCCAGGATCTGCTTTCCAGGGCTGGAAGTACAGACCACCGCCATTTCTGCCTATCATTTTTATGTGGGATCTGGGAATCCTAACTCGGGTCCTTTTTGCTTGAGAGTAAAGGCTTTAACCCCTGAGCTATCTCTCCAGCAATGTAAACAGCCCCCAGAATCTTCACAGGTTCCACAGGAGGGCTTATCAACTTACATGGGCACTAAAAGCTGGGAGAGGAATTGGACTTCTGTGATCACCCGGAATGGGGGTTGAGATTCTTAGATAACTTGAGCGCAGCCTCAGAGGCACGCACGCTTACATATGGGAGTCTCTATTTGACGGGTGGACAGGTGCACATTTACTGGTCACAAAGGTCAACCCTCCTCATGCAGGGGAACGTTAAAGGAGCACATTCCAGACTGATCTACTTGACAATGCAGACTGAGCTCTGCACATCTGAGCAGCATTAGTAATAATAATAATAATAATAATCTGAGCCCTGAGCAAAGCTGCAGGAGTTGTTTAATTATGGGGAAGAGCCATCAACTAACTTTCCTTGGGCAGGTGGATAAAATGGTGGGAACAGTGATGACCAGTTAATCCCATGATCATGAGCCCGCTGTGGTACTTCTCTAGCTGGTTCAGCAGTGGCTATTGTTAGTGGCCAGTTAGTTGGTCTGAACTCTCCTGCCAAGCTGGATTAAGAACTATAACCAAGCCACAGTAAGCCAAAATAAAATCGCTTGTTCCCATAGGCTATGTTGCTATGACTTTACCAACCGCATGCCGGCAATCTGGGACAGGGATTGTGGGTTCTGGAATCTGGTTCTGAGAGGCTGACTTAGAGGAACTAGAAGCCCCTCACTGGCCAGTGTGGTTCAGGCCAGTCCACTGTGTCTCTTCAAGGAGGACACAGCAGCAATGAATGAATCTGGGCTTGTGGAATCTTCCTCCCTCCCTTCTTCCCTTCCTCTCCTCGGTGCTTCGCACATGACAGGCATGTGTGTATTCTATGAGATTGTTTATTCCTTTGGCAGGGTTCTCTGGGTATCTGAAGTTACATGTGTGTGCCACCATGTCTAGGTTCCACAAGTGGGTTCGTCAACTTATATGTGTACTAAAAGCTGGACACTAAGAATTCTTCCCAGGTTATAACGAGGGCTCTCCTGAGGGGCTCAACCAGGATTCCAGAAGCTTAGGGTTTGGGCTGAGAATCTGTTATCTTGCTTCAAGGCCTTCCACAGTGGGGGGGGCACAAGCCACAGGTTGGCAGTGTATCCTCCCCCAGGCAACTGGCAGACAGCTGCAAAGCCCAGAGGAGAAAGCAACTCCAAGCTCTTCCTCTCCTTTCCTGTCTTTACAATCTCTCTGTCAGGGATCCTTTGTAGAAAAGGAGTGAGGGTCGGATCAGAAGGAATCTCTGGATTTTTATTAAGGGGCGTGCACATACCTGTGTGTGTGTGTGTGTGTGTGTGTGTGTGTGTGTGTGTGAGAGAGAGAGAGAGAGAGAGAGAGAGAGAGAGAGAGAGCGTGTATGTGTGTGTGTGAGAAAGAGAGACACACAGGTACATTGAAAAATGAATGTGTCCCTTTTCCAATTTCCCACAGTCCCCCCTCCCAGCCCTGCTCATCATCTGCGGAGGTGGACCCCGGGCTTGTCATTAAGTCTCTGTCTGCGACACCTCTGCGACTTCCACGCCTGAGGCACTCTGCCTTCCCTTCCCCTCCCTGCTCAGCCCAGCGGCCCCCGAAGCTGCTGCTTCCCACCCTAGCGCTGGCTCTCGGAATCAGCTTCACAAAGCACCAGCTAGAGCTCCTAGAGTAGGGCAGGAGGGACCCAGTACGAATACAGGAGAAGCGCAGAGAGCCCAGCAGCCTAGCCGGTCAAGTCCCGCTGTCAGTCTGTCCAGCGGCTCCTATCTATTCACCTGGAGACCCCTGCCACCTGCTCCTATCTATTCACCCGGAGACCCCTGCCACCTGCTGCCTCTTCTCTCTCTCTGTTCCTCCCCTTTACTCTACCCAAGCTCACCTTTGTGGGTCTCACCTCACCAGCCCCCCAAACTCCTTCACCTGGCCTCGTGCAGCACACGTGACTATATCCTTCCCAATTGCCCACGTAGGATCCTTGGGCTTCCTGCCTTCAAAGGATGCCCAGTGAAGTTCTCTTCTTCCTCTTCTTCTTTTTAAAAAACCCTTTCTCCCTAAAGCCCTATCTGTTCTCCTTCTCATCACCCCCTACCCGCCAGGGCCAGGCCTCTGCATCTACCTAGCTGTGGATGTGAACTCCTTCATTTTGTACCTGCTATCCCAACTCTATGCCTTCCTTATCCTTCTTTCCCAGCAGCTCCTTTGGGTTTGCCCCTTGCCTTCTCTGACTTTTGTGGAGCTTTGCTTTTTCTTTGCATTGATCAAACCTGGCTCCTAGGGAGTGTTAAGCCAGAGTTTTTTGCCCCCCCCCCGGTCTGAGTATCCTCTACCCCTGTGCTGCCACCACCATTACCGTCTTTATTTTTTATTTATTTACTTATTTATTTATATATGTGTGTGTGCGTGTATCAGAGGACAACTGCATGTCCCTGTGGAGGACCAAAGGTGACTCGGAATCATTCTAGATTGCTTCTTCTACTTCCTTTTTGCTTGGATCTGGGATTTCCCAGGCTCTGCCCACCAGGGCCCAAAATGTAGGCTGTCACTGTTTCTCCTGGTGTTTTTTACTAGGATCTGGAATCAGAACTCAGGACCATCTGCTTGTGAGGCAGAGTCTTAACCCCTGAGTCATCTCTCTGGCCCATATAGTCTTTATTATGTTAAAGTATACATTTCATATATGTCTTTATTATGTCAAAGTAGTTTTTCATTCTTAGTTTGTTGAAAGTTTTTACGATGAAAAGCTGCCAGGTTTTTAAAATACCTATTGGAGTCAGAGAACAGGTTCAGAGTACAAGTCTTTCATCTCCTTTGCTAAATTTGTTCCTGGGTATTTTTTTCCCTTTACTTCTCAGTGGGACTGTTTTTCCTATTTTCCTTTTCAGATACTTGGTTGTTAATGTGTAGCAATGCGGCTGAGGGACAGGGGAGATGGCAGAGGGGTTTAAATGCTTGATGCTCAGTGGAAGGACCAGGGTTTGGAATCCCGCATGGGAATGGCAAGTGCGTGTGGCAACCCGCTTGGGGTTCCAGTGCAAAGTTGGAGATAAGGTTATTTCTGTATTTCGATAAACAGTTTCTGAATTGAATTTGACCAAGATGGTATTGAATGGGGTCCACAAAATGCTGTGGGGGAATTAATGAGCAAAAGAAAACTTTTGCAGGCTTATGGAAGGAGGACATTGGTGACTGGGCACCTGAAGGTCACTGAGCACAATGCTGAGCCTCTGGCTGTAGCTGATCCTTTCTAGAGGGTCCTCCTGGCTTTGGGGCGTAGGAATCATCTCTAAGCAGAGGAAAATCTGGGCTATGCTGGCGCTGAGGGACCGCATTGCAAGGGCCCACATTCCTCATTGAGCCTTTGGACGAAGAAAGAAATTTGGAGCTCATATCCCAAGGGAAAAAGTTTCCTCAAAGTTTCCTCATTCAAAAGTCAAATGCACACAGGGCTGGTGCTTACCTGTCACGTGCAAAGCCCTGGGTTTGATTCCCAGAATTACCACTAAAAAAGCAAACAAGGTCAGATTCTTAGTTTTGACAAACATGTATGTGTCAACATGCAATGTTAACAATGGGGAAATTGATTGAGGGGTATATAGGAGCTCTCTGTACTATATTTGTAATTCCTCTGTCAAGAAAACGTACTCTAAAATGTGAAGTTTCTTCAAAACAGAAAAAAAAATCCAGATGCTGTAGTTCACACCTGAAATTCCAGCACTTGGGAGGCTGAGACCCATGGATCATTTGAGTGCAGGAATGTGTGACTAGCCTGGGAAACATCAAGGACACACACCCGGAAAAGCAAGTTACAGGTGGCATCTCAAGGAGATGCGGGAGTTAACCTGACAATTTTAGAATTGATTAAAATTTAACCGCACCTATGAAGAGCTATTTTGTTAAGGCAAGCCTAACATAGCCTGTGGGAGAGTAACTGATGTGGAAGACCTAGTCCATAGTAGGTGGGACTGTTTCCTGGGGGGGAAGGGGAGAGAAAGAGAGAGAGAGGCAGAGAGAGACAGAGACAGAGAGACAAACAGAGACAGAGATAGACAGAGACAGAGACAAAGACAGAAAGAGACAGAAAGAGAAAGGACACAGAGAGACAGAGACAAAGAGATAGAGAGAGACAGACAAAGAAAGAGACAGAGAGAGAAAGAGAAAGGGACAGAGAGAGACAGAGACAGAAAAACAGAGACAGAGAGACAGAGATAGAGTGAGACAGAGACAGAGAGACAGAGAGAGAAAGAGAGGAACAGAGACAGAAACAGAGAGAGACAGAGATAGACAGAGAGATAGAGAGAGACAGAGAGAGACAGACAGACAAAGAAAGAGACAGAGAGAAAGGGACAGAGAGACAGATAGAGATAGACAGAGACAGAGACAAAGACAGAAAGAGACAGAGAGAGAAAAGGACACAGAGAGATAGAGAGATAGAGAGAGACAGACAAAGAAAGAGACAGAGAGAGAAAGGGACAGAGAGAGAAAGGGACAGAGAGAGACAGAGACAGAGAGACAGAGAAAGACAGAGACAGAGAGAGAAAGAGAGAGGGACAGAGACAAACAGAGAGAGAGACAGAGAGACAGAGACAGAGAGACAGAGAGAGACAGACAGACAAAGAAAGAGACAGAGAGAAAAAGAGAAAGGGACAGAGAGAGACAGAAATAGAGAGACAGAGATAGAGTGAGACAGAGAGAGACAGAGAGAGAAAGAGAGGGACAGAGAGAGACAGACAAAGACAGAAAGAAACAGAGAGAGAGAAGGACAGAGAGAGACAGAGAGACAGAGACAGAGAGAGACAGACAGAGAGGGACAGAGAGACATAGAGAGAGACAGAGACAGAGAGATAGAGACAGACAGACAGACAAAGGAAGAGACAGAGAGAGAAAGAGAAAGGGACAGAGAGAGACAGAGACAGAGAGACAGAGATAGAGTGATATAGAGACAGAGAGACAGAGACAGAGAGAGACAGACAGAGAGGGACAGAGAGACATAGAGAGAGACAGAGACAGAGAAAGACAGACAGAGACTTTGCAGATCGCCAAGCTAGGAAGTACTTCCCCTCTCATTCTTCCTGTGGATACGGTGTGGTTAGTTTCCTCAGATCCTGATGCTGGTATGAGCTATCCTGTCCTCATAATGGACTATAACCAGAAACTGTGAGCCAAGAATAATTACTTGCTTTTGGCCAAATATTATCACCAGCGACAAGAAAGATGAAACTAAGGAACACTGGGAGCCTGAAGAATACAGTATTGCTGTAGGACCAAGAGGAAGGTCTTGGTTAGAGGTCGGAAGCAGAGTGACCAAGAAGGGGAAATTTTCATTGGACAAGTTACTTCGCTGCTCAGAACCTCGGTGTGTTTGTAAAATGGAAATGTACCTTTTCTCAGTGTTCCTGCTGAGGCGATGATAATAACGAAATGTAAGAAAGGACCAGAAGTCAGGAGAGTTCCAACAAATGGGTGAGATCCAGGACCAGCCTGAAGAAGGTCCGGCAGCTGAGCAGGCTGGAGGCCTTTGGTGTGTGCAGTGGCTCAGATGCATTCGTTCATCTCGAGTACACTGGAGACCAAGGCAGACGCGTGGCAACACCACCTGGCCAACAACTTGATGGAACAGAGAATGGGGGTGGATGGACACTTTCTCAGAGGTGATGTCCCTGGGCTCTGGGTCCTGGATGGATTAGCAGCCTTCCTCAGTCCTGCCATTCTCTTGCATCTGTCGCCCAGCCGAGGTGGATTCCAGGGAGAGGAGCGACGCAGAGGAAGGCTTGTTCATTCGTGGGGTCAGGTGGCGGCAGCAGCTCGTGGCCGGGGACAGAGCCGTGGCTTTGGGTCGGGGGCACTGAATGATTCCAGTGGGTGCTGCTGAGCATCCCAGCCGCCCGAGCCTGCTGATGCATTGACATGGGTTGCACGGCTCTCCCTTTGTGCTACTTTAATTAACAGAGATCTCCTCCGAGCAAAGCAGCTGCCGTGTAAGTTGTCAAAATGTCAGCATGCACGGGATGGGTGCCATTGGGACATTAAGCGTGGGGACTACTGATGGGCTCCCTCATTCCTTGGCACATTAGAATCTGTCCCCCCCAAACCACCCTAGTTATAAAAAGGGGGGGGCACAAGAATGTCAGGATGAAGAGTGAGCCTTTGGGTTTAGACAGAGTTGAGTTTGAACTTTGACTCTACCAGTCATTCACTGTGAATATTTAGCAGGTTAGTCAACTTCTCTTAATTTTCTTCATCTGCAAAATGAGAGGAGTACTTAATCCCATCCCAAAGATTGTGGTCAGTATGTATATAGCATGCTATACTCAGGGCTTATAGTGCCTAATGAATATGGCTTGTATTAAGTTAGCTTTTCTGGTCATTTTGGGGTTCCCTATCAGGCCCTTTGTAAGTTCGTTATGGCTTATATTATGGCCTGTGAACTAATACATGAAAGGCTAGGGACGTAGCTCAGTCGGTAGAGTACTTGCCAAACATGTGTAAGGCCTTGGGTTCAACCCTCAGTCCAGCACAAATCAAAATGACAACAGCAACATATACGTGGGAGGGCTGGGAATGGAGTTCAGTTGACAGACTTCTTGCCTAGCATGCACATGCGCAAAGCCCTGGGGTCAAGCCCTAGCACCGCAGAAACTGAGTAGGATAACGTACTCCTGCAATCATAGCTCATAGTATGTAGAGGTTGGAGAATCAGTAGATTGCATAGCAAGTTTGAGGCCAGCCATGGTTACATGAGACACCGTCTCACAACACACACATGCAACAGATACATGTGTATCTCTTAGAATTTCCTCCTTTGTCACTACTCTTATGCTTTGTTATGTTCAATGAGCTCTAGCTTCCTTCAGTAGCTTTGCCTCTCAGCTTCAAGCTTTAAAGTTCTAAGGATCATACAATCCTCTTCTCCGTTTCTTCCTTTTCCTAGCAAGTTTCTGGGAGGAGCAGCATTTTCTCCTTGAGGCTCTTAAAGTTTATATTCTGCTTCCTTCACCAAATACATAAAGAGGTGGATAAATGGATGATCAAAGGGCAGTTGTTTTAAGGAAGAAGAGATTTCCCTGAAGGACAGGAGTGGGGGTTGATTGACACAGGGGATGAGTGTGTAAGAAGGTGTCTTAGACAGATAATATCAGCTTCAGATGCTCAAGCGCAAGAGGAGGTATACTGTCTTTGGGACATATGGAGTAGTAAGATGCTTGTCTAACAGTATTCAATCCCCAAAATACCTCTTTCCCCTAAACATAGTCTAAGAGGTAGTGCTAGGAAGTGAAGAGAAAGAGTTGGTATTTGTCACAAAAGAAGACCACATAGCTAGTGTGGATGAGTGCTAAGAAGAAGGGATTGTCCAAAGCTGCTTAGAGGTTCCCCTCTGCAGGGACTGAGATGTGGTCTATCTCAAAACAAATGGTTGATGAGTGTCCGTGGGCATCATGGTGTGCAGGGGGCAGATTGTAAAGATCTGGGACACGAGGAGGTGGCGAGGAGAGCGGTGAGTGAACGGAGGAACTCCTTCGAGATGAGACAGCATGACAGATACAAGGAAATGAAAGATCTTGGTGTTTTAAGGTGGAAGAGACATGATCATATTTGTTTGCCAAGGGGTGAGGGTTCCGGCAGATAGCAAGAGCCTGAAAAACACAGGGGAAAGGAGGAAGTCATTTGATGGAGCGGGTTTCCAGAAGAGGCGGGGGAAGGGTAGGATGTAAGTATCAGTGAGCAATTAGCCCTGAACGCTTTTGAGATCGGCGGAGGAGGTAAGGATGAGAACAAATGTGAGTAGGCTTCTGTTGCTGGTGGGGGCTGGGGAGATTAAAAGGGTCTGCTTTGGATGGGCCTCATCTATTTATGTCCTCTGTAATGGAGGAGGTGAGCTGATGGTGCCAAAGGTAAAGCCAGGAGGTGTGGTGATGTGAGTTAGATGAGGGCTTATTGCTGGTGCCGTGGGGATCTGCAGGGAACTGGCTGGGGGCTGGTGAAAGGCTGAGAAGCTCCCGAAAGAACAGTAAACACATGGTGCTGTTTGGATGAAGCGTTTGCCTTTTCCCGGAGCTTTTTTTTTTCCCCCTCAAATCACCCAAGTGAAGAACCCATTTGTGTCGGCTCGCCTACCAGGGATGGAGCAATGAAACCAGGAGAGGGAGAAGAGCTGGGATTGTGCAGACTGCCTAGGAGATGCATTTGGCCTGGGAGATGGGGGCTCTCCAGGATCCTCAGCTTCTGCTCAGAGCCACAGGAGAACGAGCCTCTGGATATCTGAGGAGAGGCGGATCAGCCAACCTCCCCTTCTCCCTTTCCTTCCCCTAAGACCCCCAGACAGATTGATTCTCCTGAAGTGAACGTCCTAGAGCAAAACTGCAAATTGGGAAAACCATTCACTGACTGGCTGCTTTCCTTGGCACATAGATGCTGAGTCAACTCCTCTGATGAGAAGATTCTCAGCTGCATTTGTGCAGGTACGTGAATGTAGACATCCTGGTGAAATAGTGTGACCTGCGTGTACAAGGTTCACATATGAGCCAAGGCTGATAAGCACAGGAGTAGCGCAGCAACCTGGGACTCCACTTGGTTTAGACTGCATGCCCATCCTTCCTCTAATAATGCACTTGGAAGCTTGTAATAGGGACCAGCAAGACCACTCAGCAGGTAAGGTACCTGCTTGAAATCTCTGGAAGCCCACGTGGTAGAAGGATAGGACTGACTTCTAAAAGTTGTCCTCTGACCTCCACCTGTGGGCGTGAAAGTATACACTTCCTCTTTTCTCTCAAGTAAAAAAGTATCTATAGGTTGGAGAGATGGCTCAGGAGTTAAGACTCAGCCTCGCACAGAAGGATCTGAGCTCAGATCCGAGATGCCGCTTAAAATTGGCAGGCAGAAAGGGTGGCAGCCTGTATTCCTGACCCTGGAGGGCAGAGCCTGGGAAATCCCAGAGCAAAGTAAGAGGAGGTAGAGCTATCCAGAGTGATTCCTGATGTCACTCACCCTTGGGCCTCCACAGGCATGCCCTTTATATATATATATCCAAGCACGTGAATACACGCACACACACACACACACACATGCACGTGTGCAAAAAAAATAAGCATCTATAATGTCACATTTGTTCAGAGTTTCACTCTCCACATTTAAATTTTGTTATTTGAGAGTGCTGGGTATGGAGCCCAGAGTCTCAGGCATGCTAAGCTCTTATCATTAACCCATAATTCCAATTCCTGCTTATTTTTACTTTTAATTTTACAAAGTATTTATTTTAGGATTTTGAGACAGGGTCTAATGTAATTTTGGCTGGTCTTAAACTTGCTGCGTAGCTGAGGATGACCCTAAGCTTCTCATCCTCCTGCCTCTACCTTCTGAGTGCTGGGGTTAGAGGCACATGTCGATGTGCCTAGTTTGTGTGTTCTCGGAATAGAATTCAGGGCTTTAAATTTTTTTTTATTATTATTTATTCAACTGTGTGCATGTGCGCGCGCGTGTGTGTGTCTGTATGTGTGTGTGTGTATGTGTAGAACCACAGACGAATTCGCGAACCACCATGGACACCTCCCCTCCTTCTGCCCGGGGATTCACAAGCTCCGCCCTACCAGGACCAGAAGCGCAGGCCGCCCCCGCTTCCCCCTGCGTTACGGGGATCTGGGATCCGAACTCAGGACCTTCTGCCTGCAAGGCGGAGGCTTAACCCCTGAGCCACCTCTCCAGCCCGAATTCAGGGCTTTAATCATGTTAGGCAAGTATCCTGTTGACTGAGCTGCATCCCCAGCCCTTTATGTGCATTTTAAAATTAATTTATTTATTGTGTATCTCTCTCTCTCTCTCCCTCTCTCCCTCTTTTCCTCCCTCCATCCCTCCCTGTGTCTGTATCAATGCTCGTGGAGGCTCAGAGGTGACTTCTTCAGGAATCACTGGATTGCTCTCAGAGTTTCCCAAGCTGTCTGTATGTGTGGTAGTGTAGTGTGTGTAGAACCACGGCGAATTCGCGAACAACCATGGACGCCTCCACCTCCCTTCTGCCCCGGGATTCACAGGCTCCACCCTACCAGGACCAGAAGCGCAGGCCG
Source organism: Typhlomys cinereus (assembly GCA_023101885.1). Classification (NCBI taxonomy): domain Eukaryota; kingdom Metazoa; phylum Chordata; class Mammalia; order Rodentia; family Platacanthomyidae; genus Typhlomys; species Typhlomys cinereus. The sequence continues at coordinate 8,012,521 of JALPQD010000062.1, read as the reverse complement.
CCCCCACTTCCGCCTGACGTCTATACGTGGGATCTGGGATCCGAACTCAGGACCTTCTGCCTGCAAGGCAGAGGCTTAACCCCTGAGCCACCTCTCCAGCCCCCCTCCAGGCATTTTTATGTGGGATCTGGGATCTGAACTCAGGACCTTCTACTTGCAAAGCAGAGGCTTAATCCCTGAGCCATCTCTCTGAACCACCCCTCTGTGCATTTTGATAAAGTAGAATTGCATCCTATATTTCAAATAAGAAAGTTGAGATCTAAAAGGGAGGTTGCTTGCATTTAAGACAGAGTCAGGGTTAGACTTTGGTCCTGCCTTGTTTCTTCTCTTTGCTCTAACTTTATTAAGAGGTCTTCCAGGCAGAAGCCCACATTCAGCTAGGATTAAGGTTCTCAGACAGTTCAGTGTGTGTGGTCTGCCCATGCCCTTCATCACACATATTTTCATAAGCTAGACTCAGTTATAGCAGGCACAGAATGAGACAGGATCCAGATTCTACGCGCACCTTGCAGTGACTGATGGGGCAAACTTGTAGCTGTAAGGGACAGAGCTGTCTGTTAGGCAGAGCCTTAGGGACAGGGTTTTTAGAGGAAAAGGGGAAAGAGGTTGGAGGGAGTTCTAACAGGGAGTAGTCAGGGGTCCTAGATAATAGAGGGTTTCACAGAATTTGGATAGAGGCTTCCTATGCTGTTGTCAGAAAGGTGAGCAACATGTCCGATTGTATTCCCACAAAGCAGACTGTTCCGATGGATCCTCAAAGGCAGCTGGGAGGGAAAGACAGAAGCTCATCCAGAGAGCCTCACCAAGCCTGGCACAAGGCTGAGCCCAGCATCGCTGGGTACAGGTGTATATGACGGTGGACACAGGCATGAATAGATACACACAGGCATAGAAAGTGTGATGCTGGAGCTAAGAAGATGGCTTAGCAGTTAAAACGCTTGCCATGCAAGCAAAAGGATTCTCAGTTTCCATGTAAAAATGCCTAAAATTCTCAGCAGGTAGAGCAGCCTGCCTATGGCTCCATCTACAGAGGCAGAGCCTGGGAATCCCCATCCCAAGTTGGCTAGCCAGATTAGCCCTATGGGCAAGTGCTTACTTTAGAGGCCCAGGCTCAAAAGAGTAAGGTGGAAGAGGATCAAAGATTACTCCTTGTATCAAACTTGGGCCTTCATATGCATATGCATCCTGTGATAGTTAATAATGGGTGTCGACTACCTAAGATCAGCTGAGACCACCTCAAGAGATTATCCAGATCAACACATTTACAATACCAAGATCCATAGGAATCTCCCAAGATGTCATTGGAACCTTCCAAGAGTGGACCAAACAAAAGGAACCACAAAGTAGAAGACTAAAAAAAAGAGAGACTCGCCAGGAACCTTCCAGTCTTCAGGCACGTGGATGGGAGTGACTCGGCCTGCCTCCAGCTTCAGCCACCAGCCATGTCACCTCCACCATGAAAGACTGGGTCTCCCTTCCGGAACCCTGAGGTGAATAAATTTCCCCTTCTCCCTTAAGTTGTCTGACTTTGAATGCTCTCTCACAGCAATAGTTAAGGGTAACCATTACACACCCCATACACATATGACCCACACGCATGCAAACATGCATATACACATATCCCCCCTAATATACAAATAATAATGAAGAAAAAAAAGTGTGATGTCATCTGCAGCTTTGGTTCCCAAGTCCAGAAAAGGGGAGCAGAGTCCCCAGCCATTTGGGCCACTAGGCAAGGACTCTTCATGTGTGAGGAATCACCCAAAAGACAGATCACATCCCATCAGGATCAGGCATGGCCTGGCTCCTGCCACCCTTCAGCTGTCTTGCCTGGGTGCAGACCATCCTAGAAGCCCTTGGATATTGCATGGCTGAGCTCATTAAGTTGATCTTCCTCCCTCCTTCGTCTTCCAGCTCTGAACTGTCACCTTAGTCGGTCTTGGCCCGGGGTTGTGTTAACCCTTGGTGACTCCTGCACCAGGGATTCTGCTGTCAGTGCCACGGCCCAGATTCTGCCAGACTGAGCCAAGCTTCCGTAGTAGGGGGTGTCCTGGCTTCCTAGAGCTGCCCGTGGGTGGAGGAGAGAGAAGTTTGTTTTCTCACATTTGGGAGGAGCTGGACATCTGAGATGGAAGAGGTGTGAGGGGGCCTTCTGAGAGCTCCCGTTCAGTTTCACAGCTTCCCTGTGGCTTGTAGGCAATTTTTGTTCCTTGGTGTTGTAGATGATCGTTGGTCTCAGCCTGGTGACCTGTGAGTGTGTCAATCAATGTATGTATATGCACAGGGGTCTGAGCCCAAAGTACACCTTTTTATGAGGCTATCAGTTACATTGGATTAAATCATTACTAACCTCATTTTAACCTGATTGCCCTTGTAATGAGCCTGCCTCTAGGTAAGAGTACATTTTGAGGTATTAGGAACTAGTTAGGAATTTAACATACCTACCTTGACAAACACAAGCCAACCCATTCTGGGGGAATCTTTTGCCCTTACTTTACGACTTTCAACACTGTGGGTCTACAGGGAAGCTCACAGGCTTTTACTATGCAGAATGGCATAAGTTTGATCTAGAGAAGGACTTATTAAAAAGGCACAGTGACTATCATGTCTATGGCCAGGGGAATAATAAGGGAGAGGAGCAGGAAGAGAAGAGAAGGAGAAATGAAAGGAGGAATGGAGAGAAAAATCACATCCTGCCTCCTTTTTTGGAATACTGTTCATTTTTTTTAAACTTTATTTGCTTATTTATTTATTTAGTGTGTGTGTGTGTGTGTGTGTGTGTGTGTGTGTGTGTGCGCGCGCGCACGCGCGCATGTGTCTGTCTGTCTGTCTGTCTGTCTGTCTGTGAAGGACCACGGGTAACTTCAGGAATAATCCCAGATGCTTCTATCTCCTTTTTGGTTCACCCTGGGATTTCCCAGCCTCTATCACCACCATTTCCATCTCTCCAGCCTGTGACAGTGCTTATAAGAAAGAAAACTAGCAAAGTGTCTCTCTGAGGACTTGAGGTGAATCTCTTAGCTGGATTCTGGTCAAGACATGGGCAGGGCCATCTTGAAATCAAAGAAGCCATGATTCCTACAGGAGCTGCTCACAAGACTGGACCCATTAACATTTCCTTGTAAAAGGAAAGCCGGGAGGATTGTCAGACTGTCATTAGCGATAACAGCCACACCCTCCCTTCTGCCCCAACTGAATTTGGTCTTGGGAAGTGCTAGAGAGAGAATAGATAAGCCGGTTGTGGTGGCGCGCACCGGTAGGATTTGCTGAAGGAGAGAGAATAGATGAAGTGTAAGGATAGTTGAGAAAGTGTGCCCATGCAGTAAGCTGGATAAACTCCTTAGTTCACCAAACTAGATGTGAGGGAATCGTTTCTCCCGTACATTGTCAGTGCCATTATCTGGACTGAATAGGGACAGACTCCCAGGACAAGTCACACCGCAGTTAGTCAGAGGATACTGATATATAGTGAGGAAAGCTTCCTCTCACAAGGCCACATGTGAAGTAAAACAAAGTCTCACACAAAAGAAGACATACCCTATGATTCCATTTAAGTCATGGTACTAGAAGTTCGTGGTATTCTTCGGGAGATATTGATGAGGGGCTGGGATAGCTGAGTCTCCAGGAGATAACAATATGGGATGTGTGTGTGATGTGTGTGTGTGTGTGAATTTTCTGAGATTTGAATTTAGGGAAAGCTCATTTGTAGTGTGTGAAATTTATCACAAAGGCTGGGGATGTAGCACAGCTAGTAGAGTGCTTGCCTACTACTCACGAAACCTTTGGTTCCATCCCCAACAGCACATAAACCAAGCATGGTCTCACACTCCCATAATCTGGCATTCAGGAGGGAGAGGCAGGCAATCAGAAATTCAGGATCACCATCACCTGCATAGCAAGTTGGAGCCCTGGGATGCGTGAGACCCTGTCTCAAAAACAAAACAAAACACACACATAAAAAGAATAAGCAAATAAGTGAGATAAAGAGGAGGAAGAGACATCCCCCACCAGTGGTATAGCCGCTGGAAGGAAGATCATGTTTGTGCAAAAAAAACCCTTACCCAGGCTCCCGTACACAACCCCAATTAAACTCACTGAGCTACCATAAGAAAAGACACAAAAGTTGAAAGATGGCTAGTTGGAAAAAGGAAGGGCAGTGGCATGGGAAGGGGACAAAAGAGGGTAATGGGAGGTGCATATGATCAAAATACATTATGCTATACACATGTATGAAAAATGTCATTATGAAACCCATTATTATATATACTCGGAATATGCTAATAAAGTGTTAAGCACAGGGGCTGGAGAGATGGCTCAAGAATTAAGCCTCTGCCTTGCAACCAGAAGGTCCTGAGTTTGGATCCCAGATCCCATGTAAAAATGCCAGGAGGAAATGGCGGCAACCTGTACTTCTGATCCTGGGAAGGCAGAGCTCGGGAAACTCCAGAGCGAAACAAAGAAGAGGTAGAACAATCCAGGGTGATCCCTGAAGTCACCTCTGGGCCTCCACAGCCATACGCAGTGCCCTCTGATACACACATATATACACAGAGAGACAAAACCTACAGACACATACATGATAAATAAATAAAAATAAAACAAAATAAACTCTTAAAAAATGTTAAACAAAAAGTAAATCACATATCACAAAAATGCAAGAACGCCTGCTTTGCTTTTCTTCTCCACGCAGACAACACCGGGCCGCTCTGTCCAGTTGTCAAGGCTCTAGTGTTCTTTGTGCGTATAACTGTGAGCAGAGTACATAATTAACATGTAACATTGAGCGGTGTACATAATTAACATGTAACACATTGTCTAGCACATAATAGGTAGTCCCAAAGTACGAAGTCCCATCATGTACCTGCCACATCATGCTTTGGGGATACAGAGGAGATGACCTGGGCTCCTCAACAGCTTACCTGGGAAGTAGAAGGGTGTTCAGGCTTTGGTGGAATAGTTAATAATAATAATAATGGTCCCTTTCCCCGGGAACAGAACACAGCCCAGCAGAAACCCCAAATCATAATTAAAAGATGCCCTGCAACTCCCTTGGCAGCATAAATTTTGAAGATGAAAGTAAATGATTAAAATAATTAAACACTTCAAGCTGACAAGCTGGAGCAGAATCTTGCCAGCGGACGTTTGTCAGTAATTAGCTAATTAATCCTGGCGCAGATTATAAGCCATAACAAACCAGTCAGGCTGAACGGTGCCGGCTGCTCAGAATTAGACTTTTAAAAGGGAAGAGAAGGGGGGAGGGGCGAGGACCGATAAGGGGGAAGGAGTTAAAATAAGAAAAGACCTGGCACATGTGAGACCGCTTGGCCTTATGCCCCCAGACAGTATGGGTTTCCTGGGGGGTTCTGGGCTTGGGTTTAGGACCGAGAGCCAGTGCCTGCTGGGATCTGGGTGGGATTGCAAGTTTTCTGCACTCTGGCCTCCAAACCAGAAGGAGAGTGGGAAGGACCCGGGTGGGAAGTGAAATTCTCATCAGGTGGCTGCAGTATCATTCCATTCAGCATTCTATTCGGCAAGGGACTTCAGCAACAAGGGAGACTGCCATGTCTATGGAAAAGAACAAGATCCAAGTGGGGGATGGGGGCCTAGCCAAGCAATGTTGAGTCTTGGGGAGGGGGTGACTGGGAGAAATGAAACAATGCAAGTCATAAATGGAGTTAAATAAAGCAAATGGAAACCAATTACGTTCATGCTATATTTACTTACTCAAACATATCCAAAATGTTATTTCTTCATGTAATGAGTATAACCTATTTTTCTGTTATATTTATATATTTGAAAGAGGGAGAGAAAGCAAGAGACAGAACAGAGAGAGAGAGAGAGAGAGAAGGCATGCGCGTGCATGCCATGGCATGTGAGAAAAGGTCAAAGAGCAACTTTCAGAAGTCAGAGTTCTCTCCTTCCCCCACGTGGGCTTCTGGGGATGGAACGCAGGTTGCCAGGTTTGTGGGCAGGTGCCTTGCCCTCTGATCTCTCTCTAGTCCCTACATTCTGCTTTCCTGAGTTTTGTTTGTTTGTTTTTGACAGGGTCTCCTGAAGCCCAGGCTGGCCTCAAACTCTTGATGAAGCTGAGGATGAACTTGAACTCCCGATCCATCTGCTTCTATCTCCCAAGTGCTGGGATTACAGGCATATTCCCCGCTCCTGCCTCCCTTCTCCTTCATTTCCCTTTTTACTAAATCTTTACTAAATCCCTTTACTAAATCATTCCTGTGCAGTCCATCTTGACTCACGCTGGTTGTAGCTTGTTGGCTCATCAGACACAGGAACTAGTGAGAAGTAGGGGAGAGGAATCTAAGGCCTGGGGCAATCTGCAGCTGCGGTGGAGGCAGCCAGAGTGGCCTGACCTCTTCCTTGTCTTTATCTTCGTGATTTTTTTTTTTTCAGATGTGGCTGTTCCTTCTGGCTATTTGCTGTAGAATCAGCCTCACTTCTGAGGTCTCTACAAATGAAAGGCCTGGAAAGGATCAGGAGGCTGGTTTCCGACCTGGCACACATAAGACCAGAACAGGGTTACTGTTGCTGCAGAGGGTGTGTCCCACGGTCTGGGAGTAAGATCACGTGCACCGGTTTCTTTCAGATCCGCTCCATAGGGAAAGTTCTCGTTGCCTTTACAAGCATCACTTCCGACCACGGAGTGAGAGAAGGCACACTTCACGCTCGTGCAATGTCCTGTAGAGACTTCCAGATGGAATCTTTCTGCTGGAAAACCATCGGGATCTTTTTTAAGTGAAGATCAACTGTTTCTAAACAGAGGTCAGTTCATATCCCACCAGAATCCTGTCTTAAGCGCTACAGAGATGAGCCAAATCCCTCAGAATCCACAGCAAAGCTCTTGTGAGAGCAGACACCAGCCTCTGACCATGAGGGGCACAAACTTGCTAGTACAGCCATGACCACTGGCCCCCCTAGCAGGGAGACAGGTCTGGGGAGAGGAGAGGAGGCAGGAGGGAGAAGATGGACTCTGTTTGAGGGCCACGACCACAGTTCAGACTTCAGGGCGATAGCAGCTACACTGCGTTTAAACTCAACTCTGGCTCTAAATCTCATCCTCATCTAGCTAAGCCTGTATCTCCTCCTAAATGTGGAATGATAGTGCGTGTGTGCACACACACATGTGCACAGAATGTCCGGCATTTGATTATAAATCTTAGCTTCGTGACTACCATAAGATAAAGTGGCACTGTTTAGGGGCAAGGGAGAGACAAAGGGAATCTATGGTGGCTGTGGGGTCATGGGCAATCCCTGTGAACTGGTTTGATTAGAGAAGTGCCCCCAGGAAGTGAGAAGACTGAGCTGTGTCTTAGGAAGAAATCAGAGAATTCTGTGGCACAGGAATTTGCATTGGCTTCAGAGGTTTCCAAATATGATCACATGTGCAATCTGATTTCATCCTCATTAGACCGGAGGATCCTGGAGGTTCTACCTCATTTGAGAGGCAATATAGTGCAGTAATTAAGAGGACGGTTTTTAAGTTGTTTCGGTTAAATGTGGCAGATGGAATAAATGCACGTATAGGTGCTCTCTTGACAAAACCTCACAAGAACAAAGAGTAAAGAAATAGAAAGGAGCCACTGGCAGATTATGGATGTCAATACATTTTTTAGAAAATGTCAAGTGGACAGAAGGGTTGGCAAAGCTGAGACAGCCGTCTACTAAGTGTCACAAATAAGGATGCCAAAGAGAAATTGGAAAACTCAGGACCAGGGGCAGGTCAGACGTTTTAGGCACTGACTGCTACAGATGAGAGTGACGTACAGGATAAAAACATGGGAATGGACGGGTCAGCAAGGTAGTATAGGGGCTTGCCCCCAAGCCTGATGACCTGAGTTCATTCTCCGGAACCCATATGGAGGAAGGAGAGAATCAGCTCCTACACATTGTCCTTACAAGTGAGTGAATGAATAAATAAATGTAAAAAAAAAAAAACCTAAGAATTACATGTTTAAAACAACGGATATGGGAATGGGTTTAAAAGGATGCCTAACCAGCAGATTTCTTTTCTATCACACAAATAGCTGGCTATGTTTCCCATATTCTTGCAGGGATTGGAGTTTGTTTTTGAAAAACCAACCAAGGGATGTACCTCAATGATATAAAGAGTTTGGCTAATAAAGAGTAAGTCTCTAGGTTTGGTTCTCAATGTTACAGGGGAAAAGCATAGCTCCATCAGTGGAGGGCTTACTGTGCAAACATGAAGATCTGAGTCTGGAATCACAGCACAGACTTCTTAAAAAGAGGTGGGCATTTGGTGGATGAGATATATCAGTGAATAAGGTGCCTGCTAGCTAAACACGTGACCTGATTTTGATCCCTTGAAACCCACATGATAGAAGGAGAGAATTGACTTCCACCCATGTATCATGGCATACATTCATGTCTCCCCTCTCAAATAAATAGGTATATGAATTATTTTAAGAAAGGTGGTATGATGGTGTGTATTTGTAATCCCAGCACCGGTAAGGCAGAGACAGGCAAATCTCTGGAGCTTACTGGGCAGCCAGTCTAGCCAAATCAGTGAGCTCTGGGTTCAGTAAAAGATCCTGCTTCAGAAAAGAAGGTAGAGAGTGATGTAAGAAGGTGTTCAACATGTACATGCATGTATGAGCACATGCGCCCATATGTACACATAATACACACTTCATATACAAAGAATGACTATGGGTTGGGTAATGTTACCCTGTCTGTAATTCCAGCACTCCTGAGGCTGAAGCAGGAAGATTGCTGTCATAGTTAGTACAGTACAACCTGACAGTTGAGGGTTTGAATTCTGGACACATTGGTGGAGTCTTAGTAGTTAAGCCCAGAGCAAACCTGCAGGAGATTGTCTAGTGGATAGGGAAGGCCCAGCCCATGATGGGTGGGGTTAGTCCCAGGGCAGGTGAATAAAATGGAGGGAAGTGTTTGAGAAAGGGGGCATCCTTGTGTATACTTGGCCAGACAGGCTGGTCTGGCAAGTGAGGATTGACCCTCTCTCAGATGTTATGTGGATATTATGTGGCCAGTTCCCTCGGTCTTTTGATAATGGTGCATGGTCTCCTGGCAAGATGGGCAAACGACTAGGAATTGTAAGAGAAAATAACCCCCCCCCATGTTCCTTTATGCTGTTTGGTGGTGATTTTATCAGCAACCATGCAGGTGAACTGGTACAACTGCCATAAGCTCAAGGCAAGACTAGTTTACAGTGTGAAACTGTACTTAAAAGGAAACCAAGAATTTGCAAGGTATTTCTATCACATTTTGCAAATGAAATACCAAGCTTATGCAATCTATGCATTACCATCATTTCCCATCTTGACTTCAGTCTCCAAATCTGATGTTCTTATCTCAGAAGAGTTGGACTTACAGAGCACAGAACTGCAAAATCACCTAGATTTTGTGTGAGTGACAAATGGACCTATGTGGCTGGCAGAGAAACAATTTCGTGCAGGGGAGGAGTGGGCAGTGACTCTGGAGATGTGATGCTTGTCAGATGGTGGAGGAGGGCCCTGGAGGAAAGTGGAGGGAGCTGCAAGTTACTCAGAAGAGATGGGGAGTCACTGCAAGTCCTTCCAGGAAGCTTCATTTGGCAGCAATGTGCAGAATGTACTGGATGGGAACATGGAGACGGGAAGCTTGCTGGGAGGCAGCCGCAAGGAAATAATAATGTTCTAAATTAGGATGTGGAGGTAGGAAAAATGTGAAATTCAATTAAATGTACTTCTGGTCAGACTAATCAGGAAAAATGAGAAGAGATACAAGTTACCAAAGTCAGGGGCTGGCAAAATGACTCAGCAGGCAAGGTTCCTGCTCACAGACCTGGTGTCCTGAGTTCAAAACCCTGAGCCCACATTATCGAAAGAGAGAACAACTTCCATGCAAAGAGAGAACAACTTCTGAAAGTTGCCCTCTGACCTCTATTTGTATACCGTGACCCTTACACACCTGCTTTCTCTCTCTCTAATAAATTTAAAAATAACTAAAAATTGCCAAAATCAATATCAAAAGCCAGAGAGCCATTATAAGTACAATCCTGACAATAATTAAATAAATACAATAATTAAAAAGACAGGGGGCTGGGGAATATAGCTCAGTTAGTAGAGTGCTTGCCTAGCATGCACAAAATTCTGTGTTTAATCCTTAGCATTGCACTAACCATGCATGATGGCGCATATCTACAAACCCAGAACATGGGAGGTGAAAGCAGGAGGATTGGATGTTAAAGGTTATTCTTGGTTGCATAGCCAGCCTGGGCTACAGAGACAATGTTGAAAGAAAGAGAGAAAGAGGAGAGAGAGAGAAAGAGAGAGAGAGAGAGAGAGAGAGAGAGAGAGAGAGAGAGAGAGAAGGAGAGAGAAAGAGAAAGAAAGAGAAAGAAAAGAAATAAAGAGAAAGAAAGAAAAAAGAAAGAATGAAAGAAAGAAGGGAAAAATGAAAGAGGGAAAATGAAAGAAAAGAAATAAAGAGAAAGGGAGAAAGAAAGAAAGAAAGAAGAAAGAAAGAAAGAAAAAGAAAGAAAAACTAGTATAAACAACTTTAAGGCAATATTTTTTATAACCTAGATATAATTTCCTTTAATGACCCAGTATCACTCAAAAAGAAGTCGGCAATTTGAATGCTATGTCTTCTAAATAAACTACACCTTGTTTTAAGGTACAGGAATATGTGGCTCTAACTTTGTATAACTCACTGCAGCACAGTTGCACATTCAGTCACTATAGTCCCCCATAGCATTCATGCAGCTCATGCAAAGAAGAACTTAGGTTAAGCTATTTTGAAACGGTTTTTCATTTCTTTTTTTTTCTCAGTTTTTTATTTCTTAAAATCAGAATAATTTTGATAAAATCAGACTTCTCAAGACTGTCCCTTCCAGGATAAGGCAAGTGGTGTCTGTCCATGGTGCTGATCATGTTATGAACCTATTTGTGATTGTGGATGGAGTTGGGACCACCTAACACAGCCTTCAAGATCCGGCGACCCTGGGATCTGTCCACGGTGCTGATCAAGCTCAGTTCTCATCGGGCACCCCAGCCCTGGAAGGTATGTGTGGGCGAATTGTCTGTATCAGAAACACACTCCACATTATGGGGACTGAAGAACATGCTTCTCTCCTTCTGCAGCATCAGAGATTCAATGCCCCTGCCGCACCCAACTCAGACCAGGCTAAGGACAAGCTCTTGTGGCAGATGGCATGCACAATGTGGGGCGGAGGGCCAGCCACAGTAGACAAGTCCAGCAGGCTCCTGGGGAGAAGTCTGGCAAGATCAGGGCAAAGAAACAAAGCCACTGTGAACTGGGCAGAGCTCCAGCCTTGGAGGGGTAGGAAAGAAAACTGTCACAAGGACTTGGTACAATTGGGGATTATGAAAGAAACCACTGCCTGGCAGGCACAAGAATGCTCCAAATACCCTCGACCAGATATCGTGGGCGTCTGGAGGGAGCTTGGGGTCTGGCAAATCTGAGCCTGTCTTGTTTCTTTGCTGGAAACTGACAGTTTAATGCCCCCAGTGATAACTCAATACTATGAGCTAAGCTACCTTGAGGTCATAACTGCTCAAGGTCAGGTCAAACTTGGGGACAATTACTTATCTCTTATACATGACATTCCAATGATGGAAATAGAGGTAGAACTGCGATTGACTAGAGAGGGCTGCCTAGAACAAGCATCGCCTGAGGAGAGTGAGTCAATTTCTCTTTTAACATTTCAAGTCCTAATATGCTAGGAAATGCAAAGTAATTCTATGTGTTCTTTCTTACTTAATCCAAATGACCCAGTGAAAAAGCTGTTTTCAATTCCATACACACAGAGGCCCCGAGACCCATCAGGGCCAATGACTTGCGCAAGATCACGTGTTTCTATCACATGGTTTAGACTCCAAGGTAGACTTACACTTACCCATACTCCTTAGATCCTCCAAGCAGACAGTGCTGCTCTGAAGGCCACTGAGCCTCCTATCAGCAGAGCCTGGCATAGCAGAATAAGGTGAGTGCCGGCTATGCCCTCCTTCTTTAACCAAAAGCACTCAGAGGAGCTCTGGCACCCATTAGGCCTGAGAATTGGTGGAATCGCTAGACTTCCAGGGGAGGAACTAGATGGGAGGAGGGGGAGGAGGAAGGGAAGAAGCCCATGGAGGAAGCTGGTAGGAGTAGGAGTAGGAGGGAACTGGCTCCCTGCTGGTCTCAGAACGATTTTCACCTGCCAATCGATGGCTGGAGACTCACGCAAGTGCTAATCAGCTCCATTGACACACACAGGCTGGGGCTACAATCCATTTTCACATGGAATGGCAGATCGATTCCTCATTCTCTATGGTCCCTAGCCAGTCTCATCAGGCCACCTCTCCTCCAGGGACTGAGAAGCAGGTTAACTCTCTGCCTCTCTGGCCACCTGTGAGCTTTGTCCTACTCTGTATTCTCCAGATACAATCTCACTCCAAACTATTGCTAGGCAGAACAATACAGAACTCTGGGCTGCAAATCCAATGGGTCTGGGTTCTACTCTTGGATAGCAGTAGATTATATGTTCTTGGGCCTATTGTGTCACTCCTAACCTTAACGTTCACCTCTGCTTTCTTTTTGTATGTGTAAATCTTTCTCTCTCTCTCTCTTTCTCCTTCTCTCTCTTTCTCTCTGTGTATGTGTAAGAGGGCACTTAAGTGTATATATGCCTCTGGATGCATAAGGGACACTGGGAATCATGCTGATTGCTTTACTTCCTTATTGTTTTGCTCTGGGGTTTTACAGACTCCGCTTTCCAGGCCACCATTATTTCTGGCATTTTTACATGAGATCTGGAGTTCTGAACTCAGATCCTTTTGCTTGCAAGGCCAAGGCCACCTCTGAGCCATCTCTCCAGCTCAGAGTTCACCATTCTCTTTTTTTTTTTATTTATTATTTATTCAGTTGTGTGTGTGTGCATGTGTGCGCGTGTGTATGTATGTATGTATGTATGTATATGTATGTGTGTGTGTGCAGAACCATGGACGAATTCGGGAACCACCATGGACACCTCCACCTCCTCCTGTTTACTCTGCCCCGGGATTCACAGGCTCCGCCCTACCAGGACAAGAAATGCAGGCCGCTCCCACTTCTGCCTGGTGTCTATACATGGGGTCTAGGATCCGAACTCAGGACCTTCTGCCTGCAAGGCAGAGGCTTAACCCCTGAGCCACCTCTCCAGCCTCCAGAGTTCACCACTCTCAACCTCAGTTTTATCAGCTGCAAAATGGGGATAAAGAAATCAGCTGTGCAGGGTTTCTCTGAGGTCCAACTATATTTAGCAAATGCAAAGCCAGAAATGATGCAAAAGGCAGCTACTATAAAGTATATACAGCTACTCCTAGGAAAGTAGGTTCTTCCCATCAAATGCAGCCCTTCCTGAGACTCTGGGCCTGTCTTTCAGGACTGACAGGGCTGAGAGGGTATTTTTGTTGACATGGATCTGGTTAAGTTTCCCAAAGTAGGTATTTATCCTTTGTCGTGGTTGGGCTTCCTGGTGGGGTTCTCAGAATTCTGGAAGCAGAGCACCGAAGCAGAAGAAAATTAAGGAGACAAGACACAAACAGACACAGTCAGTTCAGGAACATTTGAAAAAAGGCTGTTTCTAGGAACCTGCGTAAATTTCTGGGCTTATCTCCTATATTAAAATAAATGAATAAATTAAGATTAATTAAATTGATCTCCTATATTAAAACAAAACCAACAAGCCAACCAACCAACCAAAGACACCACCATCCTAGCTGGGAAATTAAGTACACTTAATGTGTATGTATATGGCATCGTCGACTTCCTGGTTGACAGTTTTCCACTATTTACAGCCCTTTGTAAGACAGTCTTGCACATATTGCTATTCCTTGCAGCCAAATAGCCCTCTATATACAACAAATCCAGGGACTCAGCTGCTGCTTTGGATGCTTTTATTCTTAACTGTATCATGTACACTATACAGAGTTAATAATGATACATTCAGTAAAATCAGTTACAAAACACTGAATAGAAGGTTGTTTGGCTATGAAAAGTCTTTCAAAGTGCTTCCTAATTAGTAACTGCACCCTAATGGTATCCATCTACTCATGTAAAAATATTCATTAACTATTAACTAGGACTGTGGACGTAGCTCAGTTGGCAGAGTGGTTGCCCATCAAGAGGAAGCCCTGGGCAATCCGGATGTGGTATACATATCTGTAATCCTAGCATTTGAGAGTTGGAGGCAGAAGGATCAGAAGTTAGGGTTATCTTCAGCTGCATACTGAGTTGGGGGCCATCTAGTTAGGGCTCTAAGAGGTTTTTCCTTTAAAAAAAAAGTATTCAGCGTTTAGCTCAAATGTCATGCTCACCCTCAGCAGCCTTCCTTCATTCTTTCAGTAAAGATATTCTGTTTCCTTATTCAGATATCCAAAACCCATAACCCTTTGTATATTCATTCATTTAGTTGTCTGTTCATTCAGTTTCATCAAAACTTACTGAAAACTCACTGTGTGTAGCATTTTTCAAATCATCGTGAAACCATCCATTGCACCGCACATTGGAATGGCACGGAATTCCCCTGCCTCCTTGTTATTCTTGTCTTTCTTCTCCTTTCAGTGCTATGGATGGAACCCAGGGCCCTGTGCATGCCAGGGAAGTACTCCATCACAGCTATAGTCCGTGCTCTTTAAATTACTTCTTGGAAGTATTTTTAGAAATGTGTAATTCCATTATGACCTTGCAAGCAATTTGTCCTCAGTGATGTACTTTGCAAGGATAAATGGCTACCAAGGATCGTGATGACAGTAATGATAATGTCAACCATTCAGATGAACCCAGTGTGGGATTGCGACGGTGCTGCCGCGGGCCAAGGGCCAAGTGCACCATCAACGTGAAGCCCGAGGCAGGCTGGGAGGCTCCCGAGGAGATGACAAGTTCCTTCTGCCTGGAGACCAAGGCATCGTTGTCACTGTGATTATTTCTGCCATTAGTGCTGGTGTTATGCTACAGCGTGACAGGTGCCAGCAGCAAGCTGGCTTGCCACACTTCCTCATGGCAGAGGCATCAGGGAAGCACATGTTCCTCAAAGATGAGCAATGAGGAGGGCCAGACTTGGGCTGGGCTTTCTGCCCAGTCTCAGCAATCCAAACATCAGTTGTTGGCCACTAGGTCCAGGGCACATTGGCATCTTGCTCTGGTTGCCATGGTTGGAAGTCCTCGATGTATTGGCAGCCAGGTGCAGAGCAGGAGTCAGTAGATTACAATACAAGCTTGCCCACTTACACTGGATCAGAGTCTGAGTGGGTGACAGGGAGATAAAGATGGGGTCCGGACAGAAGATGAATTTGAGATGAGAGTGGAGAGTCAGGTAAGGTAGTGATTAACATGGTCCTGAAATCCTTTGCAGCCTCAAGTCATAGCAGAAGATCCACCAGGCTTCTCGATTCTTTCTCATGCCCTTGGGGATCAGCAGTCAGATGGCACCGATGAAGCTGCTGATGTTTGTGCAGAGCCCTCCTGAGTCCCCTGTGGCTTTTTCCAAGAAATGCCACGTTGAATGATTACAGGCTTCCTAGGTGAATGAAATTCTCTGAACGTCATTAAGTCAACTCCCCTGCCTCTGGGTAAGAGTTGGAAACAATTACAGATGACAAATAGCAGTTGTTCACTGTGGCATGTGTTTGGCACAGTTTCAGACAGAGTACGATAGCAACAGTCTCTGATGATGGGCCCGTCTAGTTCTACTGGGGCTGGTCTGGTTCCTAGGGGACCCGCAAGGAGAGTGCTGTGTTTTTGGCCGTCAGCAGGTGTGACTGCTCTGGTCCCTGTGGAGAATGCAAGAAGTTAGAAAAGTGACATTTGTCTGAGAGCCCCCGGGATGCTAGAATCTGCTCATAAAGACGCCAACTACCCCTGGTGTTTGTATTCTAAGACATTCATATGTCCCAGGGGTGATGAGGGGCAGAGAGCCAATATCCTAGCAAGAGGTTCTCTTCTCCAGGTGGAGACGGGAACGCCTGGAGCATGAGACTCGATTATGAAATTTTTATTATTGTTGAGAAAGGGTCCCACTATGTGACCCAGGCTGAACTTGAACTCATGGGTGGTCCTTTTGTCTCAGTTCCACCTGACTCCCATATTAGGAAGTTTATCCAATCTCTCTTTTTTTTTGCATGTGCGTAGATGCCTCTGTGTGTGTGTGTGTGTGTGTGTGTGTGTGTGTGTGTGTGTGTGCGCGCGCACGTGCGCGTGTGTACTATGTGTGCCTGTGGAGACCCAAGGGTGACTTTAGGAATTGTGCTGGACTGTTCTTTGCTCTGGAGCTTCCTGGGCTCTACCTTCCAGGGCCAGAAGTGAAGGCTGTTGCGATTTCCATCTGGCATTTTTACATGGGATCTATGATCCAAATTTCTGCTTCAGAGGCAAAGGCTTATCCCTTGGACCATCTCTCCAGCCAAGTTTACCCGATCTCTGGGTTTCAGTTTGAATTTTCCCTATGACAGGCTCCATTTCAAAGCCTTCTAATTAAAACTCCACAACTTCTCCTGGATCCTTTGTAAAGAGGGAATTTGAATTTTTAAAAAATTATTTATCAATTGTGCGTGAGTACGGGTGTGTGTGTGTAGAATCACGGAAAAATTCGGGAACCACCATGGACCACCTCCACCTCCTCCTTGTTTACTCTGCCCTGGAATTCACAGGCTCCGCCCTACCAGGACCAGAAGCACAGGCCGCCCCCACTTCAGCCCAGCGTCTCTACGTGGGTCTAGGATCCAAACTCAGGATCTTCCGCCTGCAAGGCGGAGGCTTATACCCCTGAGCCACCTCTCCAGCCCCGTAAAGAGGGAATTTGAAAGGAAAGGTTTTTTTTTAAATATTTATTATTATTATTATTTATTCAACTGTGCGCATGTGCGTGTGTATGTGCGCGCGTGGGTGTGTCTGTGTGTGTGTGTGTGTCTGTGTATGTGTAGAACCACGGATGAATGCGCGAACCACCACGGACACCTCCACCTCCTTCTGTCCCGGGATTCACATGCTCCGCCCTACCAGGACCAGAAGCGCAGGCCGCCCCCGCTTCCGCCTGGCGTCTATACGTCTATACGTGGGATCTGGGATCCGAACTCAGGACCCTCCGCCTACAACACGGAGGCTTAACCCTTGAGCCACCTCTCCAGCCCTGAAAGGAAAGGTTTTGGTTTGTCCTGGCTCTGATTCTCTAACACACTACTTTATTTGTCTAGGGGCATGTTGGGTCAGGAAGAATTCCGCTTTTCAGACTATTTATTCCAAATCTATATCCTTCATACATTTGTACTTTAATCTTTCCTCAGTTACCTCAATGTACCATAATCCACCACTAATTTTCTTTCTTGTTTTGCCTCTCCATTAGAAGCTTTGATAGACTGCCTTTCCCCTTTCATTTAGCATCTTCCTTCCTTCTCTCTGGCTTGACCTTCCTTTAGCCTAAGCTGTTCTTTCACGGACTTCCTTCTGATGCACAAAGGACCTCCCACAGAGACAGCTGGCTTTGATAAACAATTTCTTCTGGAGCGTCAGCAGTCAACCTTCTCAGATAGTGAATGATAATTTTTTTGATGACAGTAAAAATAAGAACACATATTGAATACTTAACATACACCAAAAAGTAGACTAAACATGGTGTTCCACATAATTTTATCTTGACAGAATCTATGACATTAAGTTCCATCAGAAATCACTCTTAATTAAAAAAAAATCCAAAAGAGTTATACATTTTGCTTAAGATTTCCCATCTACTAAATAATAGAGCTAGAATTCAAACTCAAGGGCCAGAGAAATGGCTCTGAGGGAAAGGCACCTATTTGCAAGCCTGGAGACTTGAATTCAATTCTTGGAGCCCACACAGTAGAAGGAGAGAACTGATTTGTAAAAGTTGTCCTTTGACTTCCACCCATGTACCATGTCATACATTCTCTCTCTTTCCCTCTTTTAAGTAAATAAATAATTTAAAATGTGATGGCTCAAATTCAGGCTTGTTTTAGTTCCAAATATCATGTAGACTTTGAACCACCATGTAGCACTGTCTATCTCTTTGGGAGAATTGAGTCTTCTAGAATATGACAAATACCACTGACAAGTATAGAAGTCAAGTTATGAACCACAATAGGTTCCCATCCTGGTTCAGCTAGTACTGAATAAATGAAGAGGAAATGTGAGCATCAAGACGAGAACAAAAGAAGACACCACAAAACAAGAAGTGTAATAAATAAATGTGCTTTTTTTTCCAAGAAGGAGGCTGCTAATTAGGTATCTAATCACCAACAGAATGTGAGTGCCAAAAATGAACTCAAAATATTTATTCAATGAATGCAGTACCACTGAGACCAAGAAGAATATTAAGAATACTGACTTGAGTATAGAGACAGTGCTATACAGAGTCTAAGGTCAAGACTTTGAGAGGGCAGGTAGCCTATGCTAGATACAATTGAAAAGGTAAGAGCAGGAGATTGGAATGGGGCTCAGTGGAGGTTACTTATCTAGCATGTGTAGGGCCATCGGTTTGATCTCCAGCACTGAAAAAAAAGAAAAAGAAACAGAAAAAAAAAACAGTAAGAGCAGGGACAAAGCATGAAACTGACATCACTGAAGGTCTAACCGGAGCATGCCGGTTGCACTGGTTGTAACTGACAGCAGCAGATGAAGCGTAAGGAAGATAACCCTTCAGTTAACCCTGGTTCTAGTCAAGCTGGGAACTGCTTTAAAAAGCTGACTTGCATCTGGCAGTGGAACAATGTACCCTCTTCAAAATACATCCAATACGCACTCCTGTGAATTTTATGTCCTGATCTATGTAAGAAGTGGCGCACTTTTCAGAGTCCAGAGTGCTAATCGTTATAGGATGGATCTACACACGGCACATTTTTCTATGTTACATACATAAATATTAGCCAGTTTGTCCACTGATAAATCATCCATGCCCTAACAGGTATTCAGGAACTTGGCAGTACAAGCATCCTAGATGAAATCCAGTGGGTCACGCTTGCAAAAAAAAAAAAAAAACCAAAACCAAAAACAAAAAAACCCCTGAAATTAGGAGGGAGACTGAATAGGAGAAAATATGCAGTGGGACAGGAGGGAGGATGGGATTGGGCAGTAAGGGATAAAAACACATAACTTTATTGTATTTATATATGAAAGTGTCAAAAATAAAATAAAAAATAGTTAAGTTCTTACTCTAGTTAACAAGAAATTCATCCTCTTCACCAGAGGTAGAGGATCTCAACACACTGACAGGACACAGCCTAGGGCAGGAGAAGAGCAGTGAAGTGGACAGCAACGGTCAGCCATCATGCAGAGTACTGACTCCCTTGCAAGGTTCACCCAGAATCAGGCCAACCTAACCTCTCCCCATCCTAAGGCTTAAAGAACCTCAAGAAAGAGGGGGCAGTGAGATCATAAGAACCTAAAGATGGGAAGGTTCACTGTTGGACAAAACATTCCATTCAAGGCAGGACTACTGCATCTAGGAACTCACTGTAGTGAAACTTGTCCTTACCAGACCTCCATAATGACTGACATACCAACATGCCCCTCATAGACTATAAATGAACTCAAGAAAGATAAGAACATGCAGTGGAAATCTTGAGAATTAAAGTTGGATGAGTGAAGGGAAATGCTCCTATCAGTGGGGTGGCTTGAAAAGAGTCAACTTTGTAAGCCACAAAAGGCTTGATCCCCTGCAAGAGTAGATAAAACAGAGGGAATCCTGGGGTCTACAGAAGCAGATAGGCAGGAGGGTGGGAGGCAGTGGGATGTATTAATGAAGAGAAGGGAGAGGGATGGGAGAGAGGGGGGATGGAGGGAAGCACAGATGCTCAATAACTTATAAAATTAGAAAAATAAAATAATAATATAAAAGAAATTAAAATGTCAAGGAAAAATTTCAATTTCAGAAAAAAAATTGTGCATGATATTCCTCTCCTTACGGTTATGAAAAAATTCTGAATAAGGCTTGGGAAATGACTCATTTGATAAAGTGCTTTCTATACAAGCTTGTAGACCTGATTTCAATGCCCAGCACCCACATAAAAATTGAGGCAAGGTGGTGTGCACCTGTAATTCCAGCACGGTGGAAATAGATGCCAATACCATACACTGCATTGGCAAACTTCAGGTTGAGTGAAAATGAGGGGAGTGATTGAGGAAGGCACTTACATCAACCTTTGGCTGACAGACAGACAGACAGACAGACAGACAGACAGACACACACACACACACACACACACACACACACACGTGCACACACGCACACACACACACGCACTCACTCGCATATATACACACAGAATTCTCAGCGAAGCTAACTGGCTTGGATTGGGTTTCCTAGAAGCAGAATCTGAAACAAGGATTCTTGAAGGATTTAGTGATAGAGCCATTTCTAGAGTAAGGCAGAACAGGGAATAAAAATAAGGCAAGAATATGATTGTTATAGTTAGGTACAGGTGATAAGTTGACAGCTGAGGGTTTGGGCTCTGGGCACATTTGTAGAGAATTAATAGTTCAGTTAAGACCAGAGCAAATCTACAGGAGACAGTCTAGTAGATGGGGAAGGCCCAGCCTATGGTGGGTGAGATTAGTCCCCAGGCAGATGAATAAAATGGAGGGAATTGTTTGGAAAGAGGCATCTTTGTGTACACTTGGCTAGACATGTTGGTCTGGCAAATAAGGATCATCCCTCTCTCAGCCATTATGTAGAGATAGTGTGGCCAGTTCCATCTGCCCTGGTGAGGGTGTGAGTTCTTCTATTAAGCTGGTTTGAGAACTGTAACTGGACTGTAAAAGACAATAACCCTTTGTTCCCTTAAACTGTTTGTTGGTGATTTATCAGCAACCATGCAGGCTAACTGCTACAAATACAATTTTATCTGAGTATACAAGAAAGATATGACAAACAAAAGGAACCACAGAATCAGTTCCCCACTGAGGCAAGGTGGTCTACTTTGTATCCTTGTATCAGTTGCTTATTGACCAAAGTGGGATGTAACCTCCTAGTGAAGATGACAATTCTCCAGCAAGGAAGGCAGTTGTGAGTTGCCAACACAGCACTGATAGATCCATGATACGCCACCCCTTAGCCCAACCAGTTGTAATTTCTTTTCGAATTATATTCACTCTGTCTAAGCACAACTACCAATGGGTTGGTCACAATTTCTGAGGAAAAAAAATCTACAAAGGAATGAAATGTAGCTTCAGCTGTTTCATTTGGTTCTGAGCTGCAGCTGAACGTCGTCATCTTCTCCTTTCAGCTTTCCTGATAAGTTGACTCAAACCTTACTTTTTAATGAGCTTTGCTTCCTGGTCAGCAAAACTTTTTTAGACCCAGAGTTGTTAAAATTGCTCATTTCTACTTCAATTGGGCGTGGTAGTATTAAGAGGTGTCCCAGATCACATGAGTCCCAGAGTCCTTTCTGTCTGCATTTCTTGGTGATGATTAGGATTAATTACCCCTGCTGAATTGTCCATACAATTTACTTGTGCCCTCTGGACCTTCTTGAACTCAATCCCAGATGTGCCACTTCTGTTTTCTTGAAGGATTACTGCTGGGCCCATCCAACCCTACATGTGGCTGAACAGACTCCAACTCCCTATAGGAAAGTCAAGCTACACAGCATTTTTTTTTTCTAGACAGTAATTCATGTAGACTAAGATACCTCAAACTTGGCTGTGTAGCTAAAGCTGGCCTTGAACTTCTGATTCTCCTGTTCCACCTCTAAAGACCTGGGATTATAAGTGTGCACTGATACTCCAGGTTGGTACAGTCGTTTAATTTCCCGTGGCCAGACCTTAGGTTTCTGTCATGATAGTTTGTCTCTTAGGCTTGAGCTTGCAGCTTTTTTGTTATAGATGATCAGGAGTTTTATTTGGCAATTTCTTTTGCTTCTAGCCTCATGTCATTGACTGGGTCAAATAGTCCAGAGAGGGGCTGGAGAGATGGCTCAGGGGTTAAGCCTCTGCCTTGCAAGCAGAAGGTCCTGAGTTTGGATCCTAGATCCCATGTACAACCACTGGGCCCAAGGGGGGAGGGCAGCCAGCGCTTCTGGTCCTGGTGGGCGGAGCCTGTGAATCCTGGGGCAGAGCAAAAAAAAAAAGGAGGTAGAAGCAGTCCATGATGATTCCCGAATTCACCCTTGGTTCTACACATACACGCACACACACATACACACACACACAATTGAATAAATAAAAAAAATAGTACAGAGAGCTGGGCTTCAGATACTGTAGCCTGATGCTGCTGCAAAGTCCTCTCTTGTTCTGAACATATTCAAAACTAGTGATCTTCCACCTATCAATGAGACCATCACTCGATATTAAAAGAAAAACTACAAAGGTTAATTGATTGCTTATTTAAGTATATGCTGGCTGGGCACAACTTCCACCAAGAAGAGCATATGCTACTGATCTTAGAGTTTGGTATTGATGTGGGATTCAGGAATCAGTAGGTTTTCAGAGGCATTAGTGTATTGATCTTTAGAAGTAGAGTTACTGGGCTTGCAAGAAGGTTCAATGGGTAAAGTGACTGTTCATAAGCCTAGCAACCTGAGTTTGATCCCTGGAAGCCCACCTAGTATAAGGAGAGAACTGACTTCTAAAAGTTGTTCTCTGAACTCCACCTGTGCTCCATAGCATTCATTAATTTGCTCTCTCATTCTCAAGTAAAGAATACAATATAATAAACATATTTTTAAAAGGGGCTGGCAAGATAGCACAGTGGGTAAGGTGACTGTTTACAAACCTGGAGACCAAAGTTTAATCCCTGAAAGACCATATAATTGAAGGAAAGAACTGACTTCTGAAAGTTATTCTCTGGCCTCCACCCACATGCCATAACATGCATGTGTGCGCCTTCTTCCTCCTCCCCTTTTCTCTCCCTTGCTCAAATAAATACATTTTAAAAGGTGGTATTACATACTTGAGTGTATGTAATCTTCAGAAGTGTTGTTACATATACAAGCGCATTGATCCTTGGAAATAGAAGTGATATTACCCACACGAGTGTATTTATCTTTATAAGTGGTGTTACATGAGTGTATTGATCTTCAGAATTGGTGTTACTTACATACATGAGCCTGCTGATCTTTAGAACTGGTATCACATTTATGAGTATGTTGATCTTTAGAAGTGGTGTTCCATACCTGAGTGTATTGATTTTTGAAAGTGGTGTTATTTAGGTGAGACTATTGGGTGGCATTATTTAGGAGGACGTTCACTGGAATGTGTCTTGATTAGCTCACAAGGAGCTGTCATTGCAAAAGCTGCGCTCACAGAGATGGTTGACTTAATAACCTTGCTTGCCCCTGGCATCCATCATGATAGATATGCCATTTCAGCTCCTTGGGCTTCCTCATGACTGAGGAAAAGACTTTAAATCTGGAGGTTATGATTATTAGAAAAATAAAGAGCTCTCATTCATTGGTCAGAGAAATGGGTGTAGAACAGATCATGACTTGCTACCAAGGCCTTAGATAAAAGCCTTCTCATAAGCATGTGGGAAATTTTTAACTTGTGGTTTTCCTTGTGCTGTTTCAATCAACCAAGTCCAATGAGCAAACCTAACATGAATTAACCAGATGTTGCCATTTTTTTTTCTTGAAGATAAACTTTGTTTGGGAAGGCTGAGTTTAATAGGCATGAGTCTATTCTGTTCTTGCCTTTAAGTCATATGCTGAAGCATCTGTTAGAGATGTAGATGAATAGGAGACCTTGAACAATAGGCAGCAAGAAACTGTGAAAAAAATAAGAGTAACTGGAAACGTAAGAGTTTGAAAGGCACAATTGATACACGGCCCAAGATTTCTTGGGTCTGGCTAATATTTTAAACAGATCCTTGAATCTACCTTAGATGGACAGACTATTTTCTTTTCACGTACATGAAAATCGTTCCATTCCATTGTGATGTTTACTTAGATACACTATGAAGTTAGAAATTATAAGCCAACTTTTGGGAGCTCCCATGGTATAAATTTGTAAGGTAAAGGATATTACTTGAGTACTTTATCCATAGAGGCTCACAAGTATGATGATTTGCTAAGTAATTTTCTTTAGTATCTATAGAGTCTCTTTTACTTAGTCCTCTACCCTTAGCAACAGCTATTTAGGAGGCAACATCACATCACTGAGCATATCAGTGAATATAGTTACACATTTATTTATTTTAGCAATTTGACATGCCTTGAGAGGGCCACATTTAAGTTATTTAAATTGATTTGGCTGCTGGTTAAGGAGCAGGGTTCTACAAAAGACAGGATTAGTTACTGCAGGAGAATTAATGTGGCCTAGAGGCAGTGCTATTCTTGTATACTGTTGTTTATTCCATACGAATGCAAATTGCTTCAGATTTTCCTTCTTGAATGATAAAGAAAATAGATCAATGTTCCAAACAATATGCCTAAGACTCTGTTATTTAACTCCAGCATAAAAATGCAATGAGCTATTATATGATAAAGTTCACAATGGTCCATTGTCATCTGTGATAATCCATCAATCTATTATGAAATACAGAGGTCAGTTAAATAGCTTGATGATAGGAAAACCAACATTGCATCTTTCAAATGTTTGAGGATGGTATTGACTGCTGCCAATACTCCTGTGTTGGCCTGTTTTACACTGCTGTGACAGAATACTACAGAATGAATAATTTATAACTTTCAGTTCTGGAGAATGAAAAGTTCAAAATTGTTGTAGGCCTTCTTGCTACATCACAACACGGTAGAAGTTAATCTAACAATGAGCAAGAAATAGAGCAGGCTGAACTTGCTTTAATAACAAGTCCATTCAAGCTATAATAAACCCAGTCTTGCATAAAGACACTAATCCTAATTACCTTTTTACATTTATTTATTTATTATTTATTTGTATGCATACATGCAAGTATACTATGGAACGCATGTGGAGGTCAATGGACAGCTTGCAAGTGTCAGTTTGGTTCTCTGCTTCCACCATGTAGGAGTCAGGGACTAAACTCAGGTAATCAGGCTTGGTGGCAAGCATTTTTATCCATTGCTGAAACCCTTAATCACCTTTCAAGGCCTTTAAGTTTTGCAGCACAAGAATTTTGAGGGACACATTCAAACCATAGCACTGCCCATACAATGTTGCTTTAAAACAGTTTTATTGTGACAAATACACAATAATACACACAGTCTGAACTTTGACTTATGAATATACCTGTAAAATCACAGCTACATTAAGATTATGAACATATTCATCATCAAAATTTCATGCCGATTGCACGTCTACTTATTTTGAGGTTGCCCATGTAGTTGTGTGTATCAACAGTTCATTTTAATTTTTACCACCAACTTATATTCTGTATATCAATATACACATATATATGTGCATGCAAGTGGAGGCCAGAGGACATCAGATATTTCATACTGTTTTTTAACCTGAAGATCTTCAAGTAGGCAAGGCTGGAAGGCCAGTGAACTGCTTTCCTAGCACTAGGATTAAAAGCATGCCACATGTCCATCTTATTTGTATAGGATTTAGGGATCAAACTCAGGTCTTCAGCTTTTAAGATAAACATGTCACTGACTGAGCTATCTCTCCAGCTCCCAAGATTTAGGTCTTCAAAAGCTTCTATACTAGCAGGCAGTTAGGATTGCTCTAATTACTTTAATCTAGAGGGGATTTTCAAAAACCCTGGAGAGGAAAGGAAAGAGACATCTGAAAAGACTTTCGGGACTTCAAAAAACAAAGGAACAAATAAGATAGTGGATTTACAGTTTACAGTTCTGCAGCTTTTGTAAATGCATGTATTAATGAATGGATAGAAGGATGGATATTGGTATGTTCACAGGAAAAAGCGAAGGATACAGACATTTGATGGACCTGTGATGAAAGAAGTGAGATATTTAGTTGTTCACCTCTCATTATTTACATACATGTTGTGATGTTGTATATAGTATAACTATACAATTTCTGCAATTAAAAACACAAAGACATGCATTGTATATATGACAGACCGAGAGAGGCTTTCCCTAGTGACTGCTTTAGAAAAGAACCCTTGTTGGATGATGGATCAGCTGTGTTCACAGAGATGGTTGACTTAATGACCTTGCTTGCCCCTGGCATCCATCATGATAGATACACTGTCCCATATCCTCAGGCTCTATGTCTCTTTATGGGCATAATTCAGAAGGAAATAAGTACTACAATTTCTTCAGAGGCAAATGAAATGTATCCTTTTCTTTGGTTCATATTGCAATTATTTTCCATTTCTCAGTAAGCAAGTAAGAAAACTAGATTGTGGGTGTCAGAACTTAGTCATGGGTTATAACCTCCTTTCCTTTGCCCAGAATTGCTACAAGATTTAAAGAGATGACTCTTTCTTTAAAAAAAATTGAAGTTCTAATTCCAGAATTTGGGAGGTAGTATTATGGATTTGGGGGGTCATCCAAAGGTCTATCATAGACCAAAAGTTAAAATTAATAACTGAGAGGCTTTGAGAGAGAGAGAGAGAGAGAGAGAGAGAGAGAGAGAGAAACTGGTACTAGGGCTTACACACACAGGCAGGTGATGTGTAGCAGTGAATTACATTTTTTATTATTTATTATTTATTCAATTGTGCATGCATGCGTGTGTGTATGTATGTGTGTATATATATATGTGTGTGTATGCATGTGTGTGTGTGTGTAGAACCACTGACGAATTCGGGAACCACCATGGACTGCCTCCACCTCCTCCTCTTTGTTTACTCTGCCCCGGGATTCACAGGATCAGCCCTACCAGGACCAGAAACGCAAGCCGTCCCCGCTTCCACCTGGCGTCTATACGTGGGGTCTAGGATTCGAACTCAGGACCTTCTGCCTGCAAGGCAGAGGCTTAACCCCTGAGCCACCTGTCCAGCCCTGCGAATTACATTTTTATGGTGTTTATACACAAGAGACAAAGGAGGTTGTAACTCCCCACCCCTCCTTGGGTGCAGGTCCGTTGGCTCCTTGGTGCCAGCAAGGTAGTTTAGCAGGCAGTGTTTACATTCTTATCAGTACGTAGGCTTCTTACAGACCCTCTGACCAAATGGCATTCCAGAGGGGAATTCCGGAGAATGGTAGGGAAGTGGGCATTTTTATTGCCTGCCAGCAATTTCTCAGGCTTAAGAATTCTTTTTTAAGATTTTAAGGTTTTTTTTCCTTTTATGCTTCTCTCCCACAGGTAGAAGCAAAAGGATTAAGAGTTCAAGATCAGACTCAACTGCATGATAAATTCAAGGCCAATCTGGATTACATGAGACTCCATCTCAAAAAATTAATACATAAATAAAAAGAAATGGGATAGAATGTAGCTGGTGGTGAAGTGTGTATTTAGAATAAATAAAATCCTGGTTGAATTCCCAGCACACACGTGTACACACACACACACACACACACACACACACACACACACACAGATACAACTAACACTTGAGAAGAGTAAAACATTAAAAAAAGATGCATACAAAATTAAAAAGTAAATTGGGCATTGTAGAGCATTCCTATAATCCCAGAAGTCAAGGGACAGAGGTAGAAGGATTGTGTCATGTTTAAGGTTAGCCCGGTTCACAGGGTGAGTTCCAAGCCATCCAGGACAATATAGCAAGGCCCTGCCACAAAGCTATGTTAACTCATTAATCGTTAGCTACAAGAGCAAACCCTTCCTTTAAATCACTTACACCGAATTCTGCATATAATTAGTACTGGAATCTGCATACACAGGTATTTTTCCATTTATGCTCAAATATTTTTTAACAAAATGGCATCATGCTTCAGAGGAAAAGAACTTTCATTTTTCATTTAAATGAAATATATCTTGTGCAGAAAGTACAGAAGTATATTTAAATTCCCTTTTTTTGTATGTATGTGTGAGTGCAGATGTAAATGTCAGAAGATAACCTCTGGTGTTAGTCTGCAGATACTTTTCACTTTCTTGTTTTGAGACAGGGTCTCTTACTGGTCTGGAATGTTACCATGCAGGTCAGTTTTCATAAGTTTTCAATGATTTATCTGTCCCTGCCTCTCATCTTTTTATCTCTAGAATTAAAGGGAACATAGTACCATGCTAGATTTTTTACATGGATTCAAGGGATCTGAACTCTGATCCTCATATTTGTGAAGCAAGTGCTTTGCCGATTGAGCCATTTCTTGAACTCCATTTCATTCTTTTCAATGGATGAATAATATTCTGCTGTATGTTACTTGTCATCATTTATGAAACTGTATTGTTGGGGCCAGCAAATTGGCTCAGTGGAAAAAGGTGCTTGTTGTGCAACTGTTTCTACCTGGTGTTTTTATGTGGGACCTGAGGTCTGAACTCAGGACCTTCTGCTTGTAAGGCAGAGTCTTAACCCCTAAGACATCTCTCCAGTCCAGTTGTTCTGCTTTTTACAATTTTTATTTATTAGGAGAGAGAGAGAGAGCGCATGACAAGCATGTATAGGTCAGAGGACAACTTTTGGATGTTGCTTCTCTCCTTCCAGTTTGTGGGCTTCCAGGAATTGAACTCAGATCACCAGTTTTGTGATGGGTCACCAGTTTGTGAGACACATTACCCACTGAACCATTTCACTGTCTCTTGTCTTCTTTTTGCTACTGTTGCAGTATTGCAACAACAAATATTTCTGTCCACAAATATATTGGGTTATTATACAAATTATCTTTTGAGATACATTTGAAAGATGTATACTTAATTCATTTTTGTTTTATATTTTTTGTTTGGGGATACAACCCAGGGTCCTGAGGGAGCTAAACAAGTATTCCACTACTGAGCTACACACCAACTCCTAAATGTTTTTTAAATTGCACAAAATGATGAGTTATATTATTTCTATTCATAGTTTAATATTCAGCCTATTACTCTTTCTTATCCTTCCTTCACTCTCTTTCATATCTCTACTAGCCTCCTTTACTTTTATGTCCTCCCTCCACAGATTTCATATATGAAAGCATATGATATTAATCTTTGTGATATTAGCCCATCTCATTTAATGTTATCTCCAATTCTATCCATTTTCCTGCAATGACATATTTCATTCTGAATAAGACTACACTATGTGTAACTTTGTTATTATGAATAGAACAATAGTAAACATAGGTATACAGATATCTCTATATGAGCTAACTTTTGGGGACACATCCACACATACATGAAAAGAGACAGAGAGAGCTGAGTCATATGGTAGTTCTAAATGCAATTCATGTGTGGTGTGTGTGTGTCTAAAAGAGGGCCTCATAACTCACTCTGTAACACAGGCTGACCTCAAACTTAGAGCACACCTCTTGCCTTTGCCTTCCTGGTGTTAGGATTACAGGCATGCAACATGCACGGTTGATTCTCTTTTAATTTTTGAAAACCTCTATCCTGATTTCCACCACGTACAGCCCCCAAATTTTAAGTTACTAAATTGTCCACTAATGCTGATGCAGGAGGATCATGAACTTGAGGCCAACCTGAGCTATAGATCCAATCTCAAAAAGAACATGTACAGGATTATCTGCCTGTGCGTCCCCAAACTCCTGGGCTCAAGTGATTGTCTTGCTTCAGCCTTGCGAGTAGCTTGTGCTGACTGAAGCTTATGTTGAAGTACTCTGTTTGGAAATGCCTTTTAAATTACAGGCACTAGCATTTCATATATTGAAATATTTTTGGACTGAACATCAGAGTTATCAGAGTGCTCACCATATAAAGGCTTACACATGTAATTTTATGTAGTTAATTGTCTTTTCTGGTATTGCATCTGAATTCAGGGCCATGCTCAGAAATGTTTATAAAAATGATTATAAAAATATTTCCATCTTCCCCATTATTTTATAACATTACTCTTTCATGCTTATGTATCTAACCCAATCACATATTATTCTGTTGCTGTTGTTAAGAATGTCAATAGGGCTCAAGTTAGGTTTTTCTCCAATCTGGCTTCGAACGGATTTCAGTGAGAATTTGGCGCAATGAAGTGAAACAGAAACCTGGAGACCCACCATGAGCCGCGTGTGCTGGCGCTGCACACACACGCTGAGCTTTTTTTCTCCAAAACGAAGAAAAATTTTAAATTCTGATTTGTAGACAAACTGAACATTGCGTACTAGCTATGTAAGACATGACGGTCACAGCAGGATCAGCCCACAGGGTCAACCCGCAGAAGGAAATAGTTTGAAACTCACGCCGGCTCCCTAACCTCTCGCGAGGTCGTGACGTCATCAGAGGGCGCCGGTGGCCGGGTCGGTCGGTCGCGCGGCTCGCGTCACGCCGAGTTTCAATCCCGCTGTGCTGTCTCACTGGTGAGGCCGAGGAGCCGACTCGTCCCCTGTGTGTCTTTGGAGCCCGCAGCTTTCCGCTTCCCGCCACTATGGAGTACCTCATCGGCATCCAGGGCCCCGACTATGTCCTGGTCGCTTCCGACCGGGTGGCCGGCAGCAATATCGTTCAGATGAAGGACGGTGAGAGGAAGCAGGGGAGGCCCGCGCGGGCCCCGGTGTAGGGGCAGCCGGAGGGAGTTGGCGCGGCGTGGGGTGAGCCCGGCGCGGCGTGGGCTGAGCGCTACGACAGGGTGGGAGGTGCAGCCCGGTCTGCTCTGCTGCCCCGCGGGAAGCCGACAGCACCACCCGAGGACCCTGGCTTTGGCTCTGGCTGTCGCCAAAGGCTTCTTGCCAAGTCAGGGTGGCCCAAGGGAGGGAGTGCAGTGTGTAAAAAAGAATTGCAGACCTTAGAGCTCTGCATGTCTGCTGCATTGCCGTCTTCACTAGCAATGAGGTTCATCGGCGGGTGGCCTAAAGTAAGATTTTGGGGAAAGGGAGGTCCTGGGGACCAGAGCTTGGTCTCTCTCTCCCGCCTCCCGCTGTCCGGTTGCTCAGCTTGATCCTCCTCCAACTTTAACTGGCTGCTGGATTTTTATGTTTAAATATTTAATGCAGTTAAAGAATGGAGCCAACTTAACTTGCTCTATGATTTTTTTTTTTACAGGTAATTTCACAGTGCTAGATTTTCTTATCTTTTAGAGTAGCGAATGAGTGATTTATGTGTAAATGTTTAGCACGGGACACATAATAATCTTAAGTATTAGTTGTATGTTATGCGATTTTAGAGATGTTAGTTTTGAGACTAGAATTTAAGAAACTTTTCTAAGCTCACAAATGCCAAGTCCCAGGTTCAAATCTTTGCATTTGGGGCAGGAGATAAAGCAATGATAAAACACTTGTCTTCCATACCCAGGCCCTGACTTCCGTTTCCAGCACCACAAAAGCACATTAACACTCTATGAATCTTTTACCCATAACGATGATAGTACAGTACTTCTCTGATAGTAAGAACTTAGTAAAGAATTTTCAGGAGTGTTTTTTCACGATTGCTCATTCGTGTTTGAACAGTGATTTTTGCGTTTGATCACATTTAAAGTTCATTTGACAGGTTTGGGCACCTAAATGCATTTTTACAGTGCTGGATGCTGAGAGGATGCAAAACTGTTGCCCCTATTTTGAAAAAGTTAGCAAATCAGTAAGAGATTCAGATATGCATGCAAATAATTACAACACAAGCTTGAAAGTGATGTGTCATATGGAAAGAACAAGCAAGCTTTCGAGGTAGTGGAGAAGAAAAGGAGACTGTCTTAGGTAATGAAGGGAAGGAGAGATTCTGGTTGTAGAGATTAGGGAAGACTTGGTTCATCCTAAACTTTAGGAAAGAATGAAGTATGTGAATAGAAGGTAAAAAAACTGTTCACTATTTTTGTAAAGAGAAAGGTATCTGATTGGTGTACTTACTTGTAAAAAAAAATTCTCACTTGGGAAAGTAGAAAGAACTCTGCAGAGTTCTTTTTTTCAAACCTGAGTTCTGTTCTTCCCAAAGAAAGATCGAAAGTCCAGCATCTGTGGTGTGAATTGTTTCTCAAGTGAAATTATGAAATTTCATGATATGGTTTATAATTCTGATTGTAATCCATTCTTCAGAGGGACAGATTTATTTTGAGAGTATATTTGCCCTTGTTTAGTAGTAAGACCTTTGACAAACAAGTGTTTTTAGCACAAAATGGGATTTGGATGGAGCAGTAACCAAGTCAGTGCTTTTACAAGTCACAGTAATGTATGAATCACTGTTAAGTAGAATGTGCTTTAGACCTCTTATGAACACAGTATTTCTAGTTGGTATGGGGCATGCAACCTATTAGATGTAATCCATAGAAAAGGGTAAGACATTCAGAAAATGAGGAGAGTCAGGTATGCCTGGAATCCCAATGATCAGGACACAAAAGCAGAGGATCAGTAGTTCAAGATCAGCCTAGGTTGCAGTGGTGAATTCAAGGCCAGTGTGGGGCTCCATAGTGAGACATTATCTTAAGAAACAAACAGAACAAAAGAACAAAAACAAGGAAAAAAATTACAAGATGATTTTATGTGATGAAAGAAGTGTTATCAATTAGTATTAAGTTGATTTTTAAAGTAATGACTTTCAGAAGTAAGGCCTATGAATATCCATGGGAGTGCAGGTTGATTATAGTATGGAAGAAAGATGAATTTGAATTAGTTGTTGAAAAATAGTTGGAAATAATTTTACTTCCTTATATAAAATATCACTTTCCAGATAATTCTTTTCTGGTACAAAAATCTTGGGAATTTTCAAATTCTCCAAAGGGACTTAGATAGAATAGGCAAGAATGTTGAAGAATTTGGTGGGGAAGAAATTCACTTTCTCCAAGGAAAAAAACAGATTAATAGTTTGGGGGAGGGCTTTTTGGCTTTTGGGGACAACATTTTGCTCTGTAGGCCTGGCTGGCATGGTACATGTGCAGCCTCGGAGCGCCAGAATTGTAGGTGCACACCATTGCACCCGCGGAAATAGTACTTGTAATCTGTTTTTCAGCATGCTATTTTGAAAAATGTTTTGATACTATAAAGACATTTTTCAAAAATTGCCAGCTCATTAAAGCTCAGTGGCACAACTCTGGTTTTGGTTGTACAGTGTATGCATTTTATGCCTCTCTTCTCTTGACCTTAACATAGCTCCTCAGAGTTCTCCAGGCCCACACAGAACATTCCACTTTCTATATTCATAACACAGACTCTAAACTACATTATCTAACATCAGGGATACTAGTGTTGTGTCTATACTGAAGTCATTAGTTTTCTTTATGAGTTATGCAGTGGCAAGCAAAAGTATCACCATTTTATACATTTGGTGACTGGAACAGAGAGGCAGTTTGCTCACTGGATCAAACTAGAACATCATGGATTCCAGTTCATTTGGCTGTGTGATATTTACACAGGGATACTCATATACCCATTTTGTTGTCCCTTTCATTTGGGAGCATGTAAAAATTTTTAGAACTGCCTTACAGCTATACATGCAGCATTTTATGCAGTGCAGGGCCATAATATCCATAATTTCTGTTTTTGCATTATTCTTCACTATTCACTGAACTTGCTCTTGTTTCTTTAAAAAAAAAATGAGGTCTGTGTTAGATTTATTTCAAAATTGAAGTTTGTTTCCTAGAATCTTAGCCTTTCTTCTGAAATGTCTCAAGCTTGTATAAAGTCACTCTCTCTCCAAAAAGAACAGTTTTTTCCTTATACAAAAATGGAAACTTGTTAAATAATTTTTTTTTTTATAAAAGAGAAACAGTATAGAGATTTAGAAAATACTGATAAGCAAAAAGAAGGAAATAGAAATTACTCTGTTTTTATCAGCAAGAACCTGTATTACAGGTACTTTTCTTTCTGGTACTTTTTCTTTTCATACATACATGTAGATGAATGTTTTCCGTTTGTAAGCAACTTTGCAAATTTTCAGTCTTTGAATCTCTTCTAGTCCATATAACAAATAAAATTGCTTATTTAAGAGTTTGAAGGCAGTTTGATAAAATAGGTACATTTTATGTGACTTTTCCCCCAAAGTCTAAGGATTCTTACTATTAGTATCTCCAACTCTCCAGTACTTGTATTTAATAGTTGTGTTTGTTCTTTAAATCCTGTTAAAGGATTTTGACATTTCAAAAGCTTTCATACAGGAAACATGTCTTCCAGGGAAGATTATTCAGCACTATTTGAAAAATGAAAAGTGAAAGTAGGCGCAAGATAGGAAGATTTAAGCTTTTCTCTGAAGCTGCAAACTAAATATGGAGTTTTCTTCCTTAGGCAATAATTATAATCTGAATATTTATCTATTTAATCTGAATGAGTCTGGTGTAGCTAGATAAGGTTAGAGTATTATGACTTCCATGAGGTATTTAGATAGTTCACTGTTAGAATATTTCTTAGAATTTTGGTTTTGACAACCAATGGTTTTCTTCTGCTTTGAAAATTTAATTAGTTTACCTTGTAAAATGATTTTTATTCTCAGTTCATTTTTTTCTTCTTGAGATAGTTCTTTAACTGTAGAATACATTCTTTTCATATACAATTTGTGTGTGTGTACCTACATTTGTATGTGTATAAGCATTTGTATGTTAATTTATATTTGTACATCTCAGAACTTTGTACTTATATGCCCCAAAATAATCATCATTGTCTTGATTCCTTCAGTTTTCCCCTTGTTCTATTCCTTGTATTTCAAATGTGTTTAAATTGTATTTAATTAAATTTTGGGGATTAAACCTAGAACCTCATGCATGCTAAGCACATGGGACTCCACTGAGTAGTTACATCATCAGCCTTGAGTTGTGTTTTAAATTGTCAACTTTTGTGTATAGTTTTCAACTGAAATTGGCATTAATAAAATATGAGAGTAGTTTAGCCTGATTAGTGAGAGAGACAGACTAATACATCTCTCTGTGACTATTACTGTTGCCTGTTAAAATATTCTAATGATGATGATTGTAAAATTCTTCAATATAGTAATTAATAAACCTATTTTTATGGTTGTATATAATAACTTGATTTTTTTGTGAAGACAATTTTTAATACAATTTTTTTTCCTTTGAGCAGATCATGACAAGATGTTTAAGATGAGTGAGAAAATCTTACTGCTCTGTGTTGGAGAAGCTGGAGACACTGTACAGTTTGCAGAATATATTCAGAAAAACGTGCAACTTTATAAAATGCGGAATGGTGGGTAAGACTTAAGAGTTTAGCTTTGGCTGATGTATTAGTTTTCTAAGAAAGCATTATAAAGTGCCATAGCCTGGGAGATTTAAACAATAGATCCTATTCTTACAGTTCTGGAGACTAGAAGTATGAGATGAGGGAGTCAGTAGGGCTGATTTCTTCTGAATTCTTTCTTGATTTATAGACAACCATATTTTCCCTGCTCTGTCTGCGAGGGAGTGGGAATGAATAGGGAATGGAGAGGATGGAGGAGAGAGGAAAGCTGGTATGAATACTCAGTATGCCTATAAATATAGAAAAAAATTAATAAAAATTTTGTATATTAGAAAAAAAAAAGGACCAGTCATGTTGGATTTGGACCTCATCCTTTTAACCTCATTTTGACTTAATTGTCTCTTTGAAGACTATCTCCAAATGCAGCCATATTCTGGGGTACTGGGGACTAGAACTTCAATATAGGAATTTTTGGAGGATACAGTTTAGTCTATCACTATTGGTTTATGTTTAAATTTGAACTGAAAAAAAAATTCTTTACTGTCCTACTGATGAGCAGATCCATGGGGTCACTTTTTCATTTGAATCTTCCTATTTAAAATAAAACCAGAAAAACTGGTCTGACTTTTCTGATTCTAAAGATTTTCTACAAAAATTCCAGAGGTGAGAACTACTAGTAATGTCCCATCTTTTAAAATCTTTTTAAGTGTTAGCTCTTTCAGAGAATATGGTTTGAGTTGAAGTATATCTTCAACTTAGTTAAAAGACCTTAGGAAAACTTGTCTTGGCTTTGTTATTGCTTTTTTTTTTTACTTTTTCCATTTTTCATGTGATAATGCATGTATGTTTGTGTATGGGGAGTGCATGCATGTGTAGGTACATACTTGGAGGCCTGAGGTTGATGTAGAGAATCATCCTTGACTGCTTTTCTGCCTTACTCTTTTTTGCTCTTTGGATTCCCTACCTTCCGAAGCTGCAATTACAAGCAGGCTGTCCACCTATCATTTTACATGGGATTGAAATCCAGACTCTGGTTATTTTGACTTTGTGGCAAGTACTTTAATTGCTGAGGGATATTCCCAGGCTGGCTTTACTATTTCTTATATGACAAAGTATTTATCCTCTTTAGGCCTTTATTTTCCTTATCTCTATAATGGGATTATATTCATAGTAATGAAAATGCTTTGACCTGAACTAAGAATATAGCTAAGTGGTAGAGTGTTTAACTGAGCATGTGGGAGGCTCTGGATTCAGTCCCAATCACTGCATAAAAGAAAAGGGAAGGAAAGAAGGAAGGAGGGGGGAAGAAATGTAAACTTGAAATTCTGCGTAATTATAAGCTGTGTCTTTAGGAGGGTTCTTTCTACCTTTCAACTCTCTGGTAGATTACTTTCTAAAGAGATAGTAGAAGTTTTGTAAGATGTTTTGTAAAGCCTCTTTAGAAAGCAATGCTAGCTACTAGTCAGCTGGTAGCAGTGTTCTAGTAGAGAGAACAGTGGAATGAAGAGAACATGAACTTCCAGTTACTTCATGACTCAGTAACATTGCTATATTCCACACTACACAAAAATTACATATATCAAATGACTAAATAAAATCCATATTTATATATGGCACTTTAGCATAATGCATTCAGGGATCATCTTTATTAAGCACTACACTAAATAATGCAGAAAACTCATAAACAAACAGGATTCAGTCCCTGCTATTCAGGAACCTAAAGCATATGGTGCTCTGGCTTAAGCATGCATAGAGTAAAGGATACTAATCCTGCTGAAGTGTAGTAGGAATAGCGTTATTTCACTGAGTGTTGGGAAAGGTGCTGAGTGAACATGGGCTTTAGTGACTAAATTCAATGTGTAGAAGAAAAATTGTTTGTTTAAAATGGCCCTTAAAGACCCTTAAGTTGGGTCAGCTAAGGTGCCTGCTTGCAAACCTGGTGATCTGAGTTTCAACCCCATTATCATGTGGTAGGAGGAGAGAACTGACTTCTGAAAGTTGTCCTCTGACGTCATGTGAGCTTAGTGGTGCATATTCTCTGTCTCTGTCTTTTTTTTGTCTCTCTCTGTCTCTGTCTCTCTCTCCTTCCCTTCTCCCCTTCTCCTAAATAAAATTTTAAAAATAAAAATTTAAAAAGACCTAAATTACTTGTTAAGTACAGTTTGTACATGCAACTCTCTATAGTAGGTTTTATTCATGTTAACCCACTAAGCTATGACTGGGAATGCAACTCAGTGGCAGAGCACAACCAGTGCCAGAAGTACAGCAAGTAAATGTGTGAGTATGTGTGAGAGAATGGGCATAACTAAGACCAAGAAAGAGAAATGTCTGTACTCCATATTTTATATCTTTTAAGGTAGCTATCAAGTCCTTATTGGTGTCTGGGTGATTGGGTAGAGAATTGGAAAGTGTTCTTGTTTATTAGATGTCTTCTATTGTTATTGTTATCTGGTTATAACTGATGGACTTGTGAGAATGAAATTTAATAATATATGTGAAAACATCCAGTATAGTTACCAAAACATAGTGGCTACACAGAAAATATTTGTTTGAATTGTAATCTAAATCTCACACTATTTGGCAAGGGTGTTTGCAATGATACAGGGAATAATTTAACCACAGTACAGTGTGACTTTTTCCATGTGGGCTCACTGAGTTGTGGTTTATTCCATGTCCCCTATTTTGTATTCAGAATCATCTTTATTAATCTGTTCTCGAAATATCCCCTCCATTCTTTGTTCCTACTCCACCCCAAAATCAGAGCATTGAGTCAATTATGTGACAGAGTTGAGAGATTTTTGTGAATCCATCATTAAATGTACATCGATGACATCCATTGAATTCTAATTTTGTTGATACATATATGACATATATATATTTTAAAACATATTAATGGAAAGTTTTTTTCTTATGACTTTTCCTTTTGAAAATCATACATTTTTTAAGTTAGATATTTAAAAATGAAGTGTAACTGAGACTCTCCTAATTTCCAGTTTCTGTTCTCCTAAATTTAAAATAAAAATATTGCTGTATTTTTTTCAACACCTATGTTTGCGACGCTTGCCTTTTATATAGGAAATCACAGTATATTAATGAATAAATAGCTTATGCAAGCCTATTAATTAGATTTCCCCTATAGACCAATCACCTTGATTCTGTTTGTGGCCAGGAATTCTGTCAGTACTAACTAGCTATTTTGTAGCTGTTACATGATGATAGGAACCAGAAATAGGATGGTACCCTTCAGTTTGTTTGTATTGTATACTTGAATTTTACAAGACAGCGGACATGATGGCATATAATACTGGTGTTGGGGAGAGAAAGGTGGGAGGATCAGAGATTCAAGACCATCCTTGACTTCATAGCAAGCTTAAGGCCTGAGTTACTTGAGACCCTGTCTAAACAACAAACAGGACCAGAAAGACTTCTCAGTGGTTAAAGCTACTTGCTGCCAGGCCTATGATCTGAGTTCGATTCAGGAAGTCCAGATAGTGGAAGGAGAGAATCAACTCCTCAAGTTATTTTCTGACCTACATGTACTTACCACATATTCATACCCCTATACACATGTTCAAATAATGACTAAATTTAAATAAAAAAAAACAAACAGTGGCTTCCGACAATAGTCATAGTGTTCCTAGATGTGGTGGTACACATCTGTATTCCTAGAACATGGGTCTCAAGTCTAACCTGAGTTTCTTAGTGAAACCTATCTTAGAAAAAAAGACTTAGAGAAAAAATAGGATGGATGCTGTTATTTCCTTCTGCGTCACTTTAAGTATGATTCTTTATCTCTCATACCAGGATATGAATTGTCTCCCACAGCAGCAGCTAATTTCACACGCAGAAACCTGGCTGACTATCTTCGGAGTCGGGTAAGCAATACAGGTAGAAGCCTTGAATAACAGCAGAAAGAGCTGTATTGCTTTTATATTACTATGAACACATGAACAGTGTTTTCACCCTTTTGTTTTTCTTGAGTGTTTCCCAGTGCTGTTCATTTTTAGTCCCTTCGGATTTATTTTCTCTTTGGGCACTGTTGCTTGGCACTGTCTGCCTATAATCCCTGCATTTTCTTGAGTGATCTAGGAGGATTGTAAATTTAAGGCTGCCCTAAACTAAAAGCTAATTCCAGCCCAGCCCAGGCTACATAATGAGACTCTGTCTTATTTAAAAACCCCTGTCTTTTTAAAAAATTTTTATTATTATTTATTCAATTGTGTGTGTGTGTGTGTGTGTGTGTGTGTGTGTGTGTAGAACCACAGGCGAATTCGGGAGCCACCATGAACCGCTTCCACCTCCTCCTTGTTTACTCTGCCCCGGGATTCACAGGCTCCGCCCTACCAGGGCCAGAAGCGCAGGCCGCCCCGCTTCCGCCTGGCGTCTATACGTGGGATTTGGGATCCGAACTCAGGACCTTCCGCCTGCAAGGCAGAGGCTTAACCCCTGAGCCACCTCTCCAGTCCCAAAAACCCCTGTCTTTTTATTTATGTATATATGGGGTGGATCCGTGTGTGTGTGTGTGTGTGTGTGTGTGTGTGTGTGTGTGTGTGTACATGTGTACATGTACATGTTTGTGAGGGTGTATGTACACGAGTACATTTGAATGTGTGTGCCTATGGAGATCCAAGGATGGTATTGGAAATCATCCTTCATCACTCTTCCACTCCATTATTGTGAGCCCAGGTCTGTAATCAAACCCATAACATACCATTAGGGATAGCCTGGCTGGTCAGCTTGCTCTGGGGAATTCCCAAGCTCTGCCTTCCAGGGCTAGAATTATAGGGAGACTACCACACCTACCTGGCATTTTTACAGATCTGGGGATCTGAACTCAGATCTCTTTGCTTTCGAAGCAGAGGTTTTGACCAGTGAACCGTCTCCATAGCCCAATAAAATAAATTCTTTTGGTTGAGGTACAGTAACGTGAAGGTCTTTGATAACAATCTTTCCTTCCATCCCTTTAAAGACTTTTGGAGGTGGGAGGGAGCAATTTTATGCTTACAGCAAAATTAAAAGGAAAATACCATGATTTCCCATGTAAACTCCACCATATAAATACATGTAGTATATTGGTTTATTAGCATCAACCAAAGTCCCATATTTGTTACTTTGAAACTATGCTGACAGCCAAAGTGCATAGTTTACATTAGAGTTCACCCGGTATTATATATGCTGTCAGTTAGCACAAGTGTGTAATGATCTGTGACCATCATTGTAGTATCACACAATATTTTTACTGCCTTGAAATTGCTCTGCATGCCACCTATTCCCTCCTCTGCTCAACCCTCAGCCATTGATCTTTTTACTGTTTCTGTGGTTTTTTCCTTTTCGAGAATGTTATAGCATAGAGTTATAGCATACCTACATAAGCTTTTCAAATTGGCTTCACAGCAACATGCATTTAAGTTCCTCTGTCTTTTCATGGTTTGAAAGTTTGTTTCTATTTAACACTGAAAGTATTTCATTATTAATGTGCTAAATAATACGTGCTAAATTTTAATCTTTTCACCTACTGAAGGACATCTTAGATGCTTCCAAGTTTAGTTAGTTATGAATCAAGGTGCTATAAATGTTCTTGT
This sequence comes from Typhlomys cinereus, assembly GCA_023101885.1. Taxonomy (NCBI): domain Eukaryota; kingdom Metazoa; phylum Chordata; class Mammalia; order Rodentia; family Platacanthomyidae; genus Typhlomys; species Typhlomys cinereus. The sequence continues at coordinate 7,971,933 of JALPQD010000062.1, read as the reverse complement.
TCAGAATTTTGTTTAGATATTAGTTTTCAGCTTCCTGAGTAAAGGTTAAGGAGTATGGTTGTTCTTAAAATAAGATGTTTAATTTTGTAAGAAAGTGCCAAAATCTTTTTCTTTCGTTTTTATGTGTACTTGTTTTCATAATTTGTAATTATTTTAAGGTACTAAAAGTAATTCTAATGATGGGTGAATTTAACAACAATAAAAAAATCTTGAGCTTCATCTTTGTACATCCATTGATCTATCTCATTCATAGCAATAGTCAATGTTAAAAGGAACATAAGGGGCTGGAGAGATGGCTCGGGGGTTAACACTCTGCCTTGCAAGCAGAACGTCCTGAGTTCAGATCCCAGGTCCCACGTAAAAATGCCAGGTGGAAACTGCAGCGACCCACACTTCAGACCCTGATGGGCAGAGCCTGGGAAATCCCAGAGCGAAGCAAGGAGGTAGAAACAATCCAGGATGATTCCTTGACCCTCCACAATACATGTGCCCTCTGATACACACACAGACACAAATTTTTTAAAGTAAAGTGAAAACAAATATCTACACCATAACATAGTTTTCATAACTATTTATTTTTATTATTGGTGGATAGCACATTTAACAGTTAAATACATTAAAATATTAAGTAGGTGACTACATAACTGCAGCACTGATAAGTAGATAACCAATTCAGCTAGAAACCAGCAAACATGTAAATATAAAAATATTTAAAATACAGCTCTTGTTTAGATTGTCCTTTGTTTTGATCCCCTTATGGGATAAGGAAAGGGTGTCTGTTGATCACATGGAAATATATTAAGACCAAATCTGATACCATTTTCAGAAGTTTCTTTCAGCTGGATTAAGCCTCCAATTCCGGGGCAAGCCCAAGTTTGTGGCCTCCAGCATTAAAACTCTTCCTGTCTGCCAGAGCAGACAGTGTAAGCTTCATGTAAAGCCTCAGAGTCTGAGTGTACCCACTGTAGGATCCAACTGCTGTTTAGCTGCAGTGCCAAAATGAGTGCAATTGCTTTGTGATGTCCAAGCAAGATTTAAAGTGTTAAAATCTTCACATATTTTCGGATAAATGGATCATCCAAATTCTGTCCTATTATTGATCTTAGTGTGTAACTGGAAATCTCCAGTCTTCTGTCCTACTGCAAAGTTATTCCTTGTTAGCTTTGGTCTGGCACTATCAAAGGTTATCTGATACTCAACTAGCCAGCCCTCATAACCAAAAACAGTTGAACCATAGATTGCAAGTCTAGCAAATCAAAGTCAACATCACAGCCAAGGTTTATACATTCTCTCTTGTAAGAGAACTTGATTTTACCACTTTTCTTTCCTGTGTTTGGTGAAAAGGTAGAATCAAATGTTAGTTTCAAACCCTGACAAATCTGATCTTCAACTGCTACTTCTGTTCCCAGAGTGTTGTCAGTGTTCCACTTTTCTGTGATGAAAGTCAAACCATACTCACGCCATTTGTATTTGGTCTCAAACTTTACCAAAGCTGAGAATTCTACACCACTGCATGACTTCATTTTCACATTCAGCTTCACTAACCCGAATCCTTTGTTGAAAACGTCTCTGGCAGCTTTGCCAAAGTCAGCCTACAATGGAGGGATACACATTGGTCGAGGGCAGCCCAGTCTCGATTGGCCAGGAGCTGATCTGTACATTTTCTGAGGGTTGCTGCCATTAAGGCTGCTCCATTCTGCCGGGGTTGCACTGCAGCCACTGAGGCTGGAGGGCAAAGTGCCTAAAATCTGTGCACTATTTTTGTGAACTTGTGGCTGATTATCCCTATATGGTACTGGAGGTAAATAATGTGGATTTTCATTTTAAGATCATTTATCTGTATCTTTCTGTGACTTTGCCAAGGCAGAGACTTGCTCTTATTCTGGCTTGTTCTGTTGTGGAGCTTTCTCAGTTTCGTGTGAAAAGATGTAATATTGATTTAAGGACTAAAGCATTAAAGATTGTATAGGATGTGCCAAGAAAGTTCATGTGATTGCTAAGGATGTGTGTTATTCTTTCCCACAGGGGCTAAGTAATAGAGCCTTACCATGTGACCTTATCCCCTGTGCCTGTTTACTCATCTGTGAAATCAAGACAACTTCCCAACCCCACAGGAGTGCTAGGAAGATGAATGCTTGTAAATCATAATATTTAACATTCATATGACTTTTGCCCAAAGCATTTTTCTTAATAATTTAATCTATCCACTATTCCACTGAGACAAATAGTAGTTGACTCTCTCATTAATATAGTAAAAAGTACAGCATAGCAAAGGGGACTAGTTCAGAGCATACAATAGGTCAGATAAAGCTACAATAAATAGTAATTTGACCATTTTACATTTTTACAGCACAGGTGCTCTTCATGGTTTCAATTTCATCTACTTGCTCAAACTGAGTTACATATAATCTTGAACAAGTATTTTTTTAGAAAGTTGTTTATTATAGATCTTTAAACAGTTTCAGTGCTATGTTTGATCACAGGCTTTACAATCTCAGAGATTATGTTGAACAGAACCTAGAGATATGATAGATTATCAGGAGGAGACAGATTTATATATATATTGTACTTCTCTGGGTGACAAGCCAAGATCTTTTAAAAAAATCTGTGTGTGTGTGTGTGTATGTGTGTGAAACCCACCTTTGAGTGGGTTTCAGAGATTGGTTCTGGTTATCAATCTGAGCTACATCATTACCTGCTGAACCATCTCACTGATTTTTAGTGATCTTCTTATTTCCCGATCATATAGAAATTTCCATTTGTTTCAGCAAGAAATATACCATGGCTCTTATATAAATTGTTCCTCCAACTTGCCAAACAGAGTGGAATAAGAATTCCAGCTTTGGGCACAATAAACACTTTTGTCATTAAGTGCTGTAGACATTAAGTGAATTAAGCTCCTTTTAGAATTGAGATAAGAGGAGGAATGTGCCTCATGCAAATGCAGTGGATCCAGTTAATCTTCTCCTAGCAGAAATGTTTGATGTTCTAATAAATAAATATCCCTTGTAGACAGTGGCAAGAGGGACTCTGGTAAATACTGATTACCTTTGCCATGTGCTTCTACTATATATCCAATCTTTGTTCTCTATTCCCCTATCAAAACAGATTGTTCTAAAATAAGAATTTGTTCTTGTTATTTTATTCTCAAAAGAAATGATAATAGTTTTTTGTCTTCCTAATATATTTATACAATGACATCAATTAGCATATGTTTAAATCAGTTATCATGCGCAACTCTGTAACTCACATTATTTGATTTTGTGTGTGTGTGTTTGTTTTGGGGGCATGATATCAGGTTGGAAGGACATTTACCACAGAGTGAGTGATGAATTCTATGTAAACTGAGTCATTAAAGTACAGGCAGTTTTACCACTGTGCTTGAAAATAATCTTTGGAATTATACTATTTGGATTGAATATTTGCTAACTGCATATCTTTGGACAAACTCTAAGTTTAATTTCTATACTTATAAAAGTAAGTAAAAGGTAAGATTAATACAGTCTGAAGAGAAAACAAGAGTATTGTAATAATAAATACTAAATAAATAATAAGTAATAGCACTTGGTAGAATTATAAACATTAATGAGGTGATCGTGTAAAGCCCTTTGTACTACAGCACATGTAACGACTGAGAAATGATTGTCTTATGCTACTATTGACATTGATTAAAGAAGTAATTTAATGACTGTAAACTGGGCTCAGGGGTTAAGACTCTGCCTCACAAGCACAAGGTTCTGAGTTTGGATCCCACATAAAACCACCAGGCTGAACCCCTCTGGTGGGCAGAGCCTGGAAAATACCAAAGCTAAACAAAAAAGAAGTTACAGCAATGATTCCTGAAGTGCCCTCAGACAGACAGACAGATACACATACACACACAAATAAATAATGACTGTAAACTATCTTTCTAAAGAGAGATTTTGTTAGGCTGTTTTAATTGAACTGATCTTTTAGTAAAATGGTATTATATAGAAAACTAGTATTAATAAATAAAATAGAAATAAGTAATAGAAATAATTGGCAGTCTGTGGCTACTATCCATAGAAAGCAATTTAAATTCAAGTTAAATAAAATTTTAATTAATTTAGTTTTAAAAAGCCAGTGAGAACATCTCCTAGAGTTTTTCTGAATGAGAAATGAACTTGTGTTTCTTTTGTTTTTGGTGCTGGGGTTTGCACGCACCAAGTGTGCTGAAGTTTTTTTCTTTTTTAAAAAATTTATTTTTGCAAGTGTGTGTGTGTGTGTGTATCTGGAGGACCAAGGGTGACTTCGGGAATACTCCTGGATTGCTTCTACCTCCTTTCTGCTTCACTTTGGGATTTCCCAGGCTCTGCCCACTGTGGCTGGACTTGCAGGCCACCACCTGTTTCTGCCTGGCATTTTTACATGGAACCTGGGATCTGAACTCGGGACCTTGTGCTTGCAAGGCAGAATCTTAACCCCTAAGCCAAAGCTGCTTACAAACTTGTGACCTTCTTGAGTATTAGGGTTACAGGTGTGTGCCACCACACCAGTTTGTGTCTTTAAAAAAGTAGGATAAAATTTGGGGGTAAGGATGTGGCTCATTAGAGATCCAGAGTTCAGATCACCAGAATCCACATATACACCAAGATGGGCGTGATGGCCCACCTTTAGTTCTAGCTTTGGAATGTGGAGACAGAACAAAACAAGCTGGCTAGTGAAACTACATATGTCAGTGAAAAAAAAAAATTTTTTTTTGAAGCTTGAGGACTGTTCCAGGAGTTAGGTTTATAGTTGTATGCAGTGCCATGCCTGGCCTAAATTCTTTTTATTATTATTATTATTATTAGGTTTGCACAAATGAGTGTGGTTGGGTGTTTGTGTGTGTGTGTGTGTGTGTGTGTGTGTGTGTGTGTGTGAAGGCAAAAGGTCAACATATATCTTATATTGTACCCCACCTGTCTGTACCCTCCCCACTCAGGGTTACAGATTGCTCCATTATTCCTGTTTTTTTTTTTTAAAGATGGGTCTGGGGACCCGAACTCAGGTTTGTATGCTTGTGCAGCAAGCCCTTTACTAACTGAACCATCATCTCCCCACACATAAATTCTTATGTTTGGTTAATGGTCTGTAGAAGGATGATAAATAGTGAGGCTATTTCTTACTTGAAGTGAATTGTGAGATTTTTGTTGTATCCCAATTCAGTGTCTAAAATTATCTGTTCTGTGCATCATTTCCACTTTATAGATTTTGGGAACTGAGATATTAACTCTCCAAGGCAGAATGTTGGCTTCGGGATATGTGAACTTCAGGGCTTTACTACTTCTGCTTGGCGACCAGTGTTTTCACAGAGCTTTTTCCGAAGTGCTTCATTAGTAGTTGGTCGTGTGTGTGTGTGTGTGTGTGTGTGTGTGTGTGTGAGAGAGAGAGAGAGAGAGAGAGAGTACCCTTGTAAGTGCTTAGTAAATAAACGGTAGAATATTAGAAAGTATCTAGCCTGCTGTGCTGGTTTTCAACCCTGGATTCATTGATTACTCACCCAGGAGTAATTCTTTCATGCATAGGAATTGTATGTAAGGTTTTATTTGGAAAGATGTCTTCACTATTTTCTTTCAGTTGTATTTGAACAACTAACAGTATAGTTGAGAGTCCTGCTCTAGGAGTTTTAGCACTAACCGAGTTAGCTGAAAGTACTGAAAAGAGTGACTGGATGAGTTGGGTAGTTCCTTTCAGTGCCCAAGTAATACAATCTAAAGGTCTAGTGTGGCTGGAATTGTAGCTCAACAGAACTGTCTTAACAAGACCCTGTATACAGGGGCTGGAGAGGTGACTCAGGGGTTAAGCCTCTGCCTTGCAGGCGGAAGGTCCTGAGTTCGGATCCTAGACCCCACGTATAGACGCCAGGCGGAAGCGGGAGCGGCTGCGTTTCTGGTCCTGGTAGGGTGGAGCCTGTGAATCCCGGGGCAGAGTAAACAAGGAGGAGGTGGAAGCGGTTCATGGTGGCTCTTGAATTCACCTGTGGTTCTACAGACACACACACACACACACACACACACACACACACAATTGAATAAATAATAATAAAAATTAAAAAAAAAAACAAGGCCCTGTATTTAATCCACAGCATGAAGAAAGTAAATAAATATAAAAATACTATGTCAAGACCTGAATTTTTTTCAGTGAAAAGGAAAGATAATGTAAAAGAACTTTTGGGTGTTAGTCACATCCAAAAGTGTAGTTTGTCCCACTCTTTTCTGTGAGTTTGAATGTATTTGGTTGGAGAGTAGGAGGCACAGCTAGAGTGCTCCCATTCTAAAAGGATTCTGTGCTCTGAGCTTTCGATTCTGCATTGGAGTTATTCTCTTCATGCCTTTGGTGTCTGGCGCAAAGACATCATGTGTTTATTGGTATCTTTGAGGTCATGTGACCTGGTGAACAGATGGACCAGGTGAAACCTTGACTTTGCAGGTCTTATTCCCGAAGCACAACCAACAGTTAGTTACATGTGATTAAAATATCACTAACAAGGGTAATTTTGCATGCTTTTTGGCAAATGTGGTTAGCAGGATGTGACATGACGCAGCACTGCCTTCTTCCTCTATGTGCCATCTCCCTTGAGGCCTCATCTTCCTTGCCCACCCCCCGTCTTACCCATGCCCAGGCTTGCCTTCCAGCTCACCTGCTCCAGATGGGCGGCACAGTGGGAGGACACTGGCAGAGGCAGATGTGTTTATTTTCCGGAGACAAAATGTTGTGCTGCTACAGATGGCAATGCCTTGGAGCAAATGGCAGCCTTTGACACCGCTGCCACACAGCCTGGGCATCTTGACAGACAGAGCTGGTTTACTTTAGTGATGAGGAAATTGGGGAGGAAAAAAAAACTTAAGATGCTAATCGATTCCTGGACTTGTGGTGCCACCAGCACAAAAGTGCTGCTGGGGAGCAGTTTTTTCTCTACCAGGCCTCAACTGACTTTAGCCAACAGTTAGCTAACTGGGTCAAGAGTTACATGTGTTCATCACTTTGCCTCCTAACATCAGTGGGACTCTGGGTAAAAACTGGAAGCACCTCATTACATTTAGATGGATGTTCAGTGGTACTGCAAAACATAAGTATATCCCAGGTCACATCTCACACAAGTCTCCTAGGATTGGAAGTGACTCGAGTTGGCCCCACTGGAAATAGTGTTCTATTTTTAGTGGTCATTTTGATTATCCAAAGGCTCGGGGACAGATGTGCCTTGAAGTTGAGGTGTCTTAATTAATATGATAACACTTTGTGCTTATGGTGTTTTTCTGCCATGAGGAATAAAAATTCTTGACAGCTGCCCTTTTAAGCGATTTGCTTATGCAGTCATTAGGGCTTGACTAAGTCCATTAAGAAGACAAAGAGTGACTGTTGAATCATTACACTTAGTAGTCTCCCAAGACAAAAACTGGCTTCTGAAAATTCTTTGAAGCTACTTGCTTTATCAGAAAATCCTTTTTTCCCCTTCTTTAAAAAAAAAAAAATGTGTTTTTCCCAGCCCTAGTGCTGATAGAGTTAGGAGTTTGCAGGTGTAAAGTCCTCCCCCTCCCCTTCCCCATCTCTCTCCAGGGGGTTGTATGTGAGAAGGTGTTGCTTTCTCACTCAGAGAGCATATATGTGCTACCCTGTTGGATGCCTGCTGTGAGCAGAGAGAACCCCTGTTCTGGTTGAATGGAATAAGTCTATTGGATGGCTGAAATTGTGCAATTCCTTAATGCCAATGTTTACCTAAAATATCTTTTTTCTATGCATAATGGAAATGAAGCAATATAAGTAATTGGTTTAGATCTTCATTGTTTCAAAACTTGAATCTTAAAAATTATGTATTTTTCAGGCACACGCATGCAAAAAAAAGTGGTTTCTTATTAAGATTTGTTAAGCACAGAAATGAAGCAATATAAGTAATTGGTTTAGATCTTCATTGTTTTAAAACTTGAATCTTAAAAATTATGTGTTTTCCAGGCACATGCATGCAAAAAAAAAAAATGGTTTCTTATTAAGATTTGTTAAGCACAGAACAGCAGAGTATTGTATCTGCTTAATAAGAACATAATTTTATTTTTAAAATGATTAGAAATCTGTATTTCCAATAATACAGATTTATCACCACTTTTAAGATTACCTTGTCTAGGTAACCATAGTTGTAAGCAAACCCTAATTCTCATGCACAGTAACCCTGTCATCTTGTTGCCTCTTTTTATCTGCCTGGAGTCACACAGGACTATGAATTTAGGAGCTGATTCCAAAAACCCTGTGGAATTTTTTTGCTCTCTACAAAAAACATATGTAGACAACAAGAAAGGCTTTCAGTGAAGGAAGATTTGGTTCTGTTTTTGACTTGGTAGATAATTATATGTATATTCATTGTATTCATTAAGCTGTATATGGAGATCCATACGCTTTTATATGTTATTCATAAAAGTTTATGAAAACAAAAAGATAAGTTAAAAAGGCAGAAAGTGTGACACATTTTTAAGTAAAAAAGTGGAAAATACTATTCACAATAGAGCAAATAGTATTAAGCAGATTGGACAGAAAAGAGAAGGGATATAATAATCTCTAAGTAACTGAAATATTCTATCAGAATTCCACACTTACTTTCTGAAGCCTTTGAATAGTGTGGCTTTTTACTGCTAAAATGCTTTGTAATTGCTAATGTTCATTAATTCATTGTCTTTGTGACTGAGGAAACAGGTGCAAAAGCTCAGTGAGTGCCTTCAGACCACACTGCAGCGTGGTAAGTGTTGGAGCACTTGTATACACAGGCTGCTCTGGGAACAGAATTGAATCCGAGCCTCAGAAGGCAAAGATGCAGTAAGAGAGAAAACTAGAAGCAGCACCAGGGTGTAAAAGAGCATGTCAGTGCCAGAATGTTCAGCAACAGCACATAGTTCTCTGAGCCTTTCACTCCAAATTTTGTTTTAGCTAATGAGGTACAATATACAGATTGGGGCTCTACTAGTTAAAAACAAATTTAAATAGATGGTATATACAGATCTACAAAGTAGTTTGTTAAGTAAGGCTGAGAGAGTTGTAGAGGAATTGTAGGAGATTGAAACTTGAGGGTTAGTCCACGTAATAAAGACTAATAGAAAAACTTTATTCTAAAAGCAGTGGATCTTTCTGGAAGCCTGTCGGCTAAGAGGAGGTAAGCATAGATCAGATTTGTTAGATCATTGGCCACTCTTTGGTGGGTTATTTGGCAGTGAATAAGGGAAGGAGGAAGACTGTGAGCTCTGAAATCTATTGTAGCTATAGAACGACATGTTGGTTCTGGGGTATTAATAGGGGGCACTGTTCTAACAGAAGGGCTCCTGAATTTTTTTTTTTCCTGGATATTTATTATTACTCTGTGTAGGTGTCTAGAAACAGGTACAATTGTGTATCATCTAAATATCCTTTTGCCAAATACTGTCTTCTTTATTAACTCAGAGGTGAAACAACTATAAAAATTATCAGGATTCATAGATATTTGTAGACAGGATTAGTGTAGATAACTTCATATATACCTGTTGTGCGAGTCTATAACATAACATGGCTTCTGCGTTTGATTTTTTTAAAGAATCATTTAGAGGTATATGGAATCTGAAGTTTTTTCCTAGAAACTGCCTGCTCATGAAAAAAAGAATTCAAGTGGCCTTGTTGTAAGCATGGTGTCGATTTTGCCATTGCACGATCAGCAATTTTATTTTGATGTTATTTGGGAGAAAGCAGTATTTTTGATTAGCAAGTAAAATTAATGTAGAAAACAAATACTGTGTTAACTAGTTGGTATAATAAGGCATCTGTGCCATGTTGCATTTCAACTCATTAAATTTCTAAACTTCTAATTACGATAAGGTTGCAACTTTTAATAGGAGAATCAACCAAATTTGAGGCTAGTGATGAGTTTAAAGAAAATTGCTAAAAATTTTGATTTTTTTTGTGGGTGGACTTTAAAATCCAATTTTGTTAAAAAGTGAAATGCACATAGAGCATTTAACATTTCAGATTTATTGAGTAACTACTGTTTGCTTGTGGGAATTTTAACATGGGTGAGTGTGTTGATTTCTCTCAATTCTATCAGAGACAGTTTGCTCTTTACATTGTAGATGGGTGACCACTTGACTATTTAAAGGATACCAAACATACTTTCAGAACATGATCTAAGGCAAAAGAAAGAAACAGAAAAAAATATGATTGGACATATTTCTTTGGGGCTTCTGGAAGACTAAGATCTGTTTCATTGGAAACATGCTTGACTCCTTCCTTCTCAGTATGACATGAAAATTTATAAATGCGGGTTGTTTTGTTTTTGTTGGGGATTAAATCAATATCTTATACATACATAATGCTGCATCCCTGGCAGGTTTTCATCTTTGTTTTGTGTGTGTATGTATGTGTGTGTGAGTGCTTGCGTGCGCATGCATGTACAGGTACATGTGCAAATAGTGATGTGTTTAGTTTAATCCCTAGTACTGAACCATCTCCTTGAGATTTTTTAATGCTATAAAAGTTTATTTGAGGAATGAAGAGATGACTCAATGGTTAAAACTCTTGAGTTTTGATTCCTAGTTCCCATGTAAAAGTCCTGTGCAGTGGTGTAAACATCTGTAATCCCAGCACATCCATAAACTCAGGGCCAGCCAGCCTGGCTTATGCAGCAGTGGTGAAGAGATCCAGTCTCTACAAGGTAGAAGAGGAACAACACCTAAAGGTGCATGTGTCCACAACATTCTCACTGCACACAGGAACATAAAGGGCGGCCATCAGTTTAGTTGACCTCTGTGAGCTCACTGTATTATGCTAATTCTAGTTAGTTTAAATTGTACTTTTTCTTTTCAGCCACAGGATTAAGAAGAACTGCCTTCAAATTCCAACACCCTACTCTTTCCTCTAGTGATACCAGTAGAATGGCCTACTTAGAGCTCTTTTTTGTTTCTGTGCTTTTGCTAGTATTCTCCCCAGAGTATGTCTTTCTGCCCTCTCTCATGAATAGCTCTTAATTGCTGATTGAACTCAGTTTAGCATTTTTCAGAGAAACTTTGTATTCTTCCATTCCCGATATATGTCACCTTCAGGCTTTGTGCTGTCACAGTCACCTACATGTATGCCTCTACTGTGTGTACTGTTTTAATTGTCTCCTTTATGGTTTTCTACTTGTGAGATTGTATGTATTGATGTCAGTAAAACCTCCTAGATGGCTGTCTCCCCCTCAGCCCCCGACTTTGGCTGTTCCCTGTTGTCTCTTCCCAGCTGCCTTTGAATGTTAATGTTAAGCTTACTGGATCCATATAGAGATCTTCGCATTTGTATTACACTACCACTTTCTCCTTGTTGCAAGTCTTCTTAATGCTTACATTATATGTTCTATCTCATGTTTTTTCTATCAATTCTGCCTTCTAAAGACAACTCATACTTCATATCTTCCCTCTGCTCGCTTCTATTTGTTTATTTATTTATTTATTGTCTATGTGTATCAATGGGCACTGCGTATGTCTGTGGAGACCCAAGAATGATTTTGGAAATCATCCTGGATTGTTCTACCCCCTCTTGACTTTGCTCTGGAGTTTTCCGGGCTTTACCTTCCAGGACTGAAAGTGTAGGCTATCATTTCTGCCCAGCGTTTTAATGTAGGATCCAGAATCTGAACTTAGATCCTTCTGTGCAGGACAGAGGCTTAACCTCTGAACTCTGTGTCAAGTCCCTCTATTCCCTTCTTTGCCATAGTTTGCCCTCATCATCATCTTATCTAGATGTCTCATGTATCCTTTATATACTTTCCTTTCTGTTTCACAGCAGTTCATCCATCTTACCATGTGCCTGTCAGTTATCATTCTGAAATGGCCATTTGTTATGTTCCTTTCCTACTTGAAACTCTTCTCTTTACAAGAAGGGGGAAAAACACGGATAACATAGAATTGGCTTTATTTGAACAGAGAGAAGGGAATGGTAAACTTTCATTGGCTTCTTCATAATTTATATACTGAAATTCATGACGTCTGTTGTTGTTTGTGTTATTGTTTTTGAGACTTGGCTGGCTTCACTGGCTGAGGATGACCTTGAATTTCTGATTCATATGTGCACCACACAGGGCTTTGTCCATGCTAGGCAAGTATTCTATCAACTTAACTAGATGTCCAGTCCCCAAAGTTCATGTTCTCTTTAGTGTGGGTGGCCAGTGATAGTACCATTCTAGTTCCTCTGCTTTCTTCTGAAGTCATCTAATTCTCCAGGTTCATATTCATCAGCACATAAATTTGTCATGCTATTCCTATTTCTTTAATTTTTATTATTATTTGTTTATTGTGTATATATATTTTTGTAGATGGACTTACATATGCCTCCACAATTGTGCAGGGAGGTCGGAGGGTAGCCTCTAGGAGTTGGTTCTCTTTTTCACCATGCAGCTCCTGGGGACTGAACTCAGGTCCACAAAGCTTGGTGACTTTTTCCTCTAGCTTAGGATCCTTCCAACTCACGTCTTCTTTTAGGAGTGTCTTCCAGATCCAGGATTTATCACCTGGCACAAATACTTCTTCCTCAGTAACTGTTAACTAAACATTTACTAGATTTATTCACATTCCAGATGCAGAAGTGAAGTTGCTTGGAGCATCTACCCATTTCACAATTAATCCTGTCTTGTAGTCCCAGAGAATTCTTATAAGATTTGGTCGAAGCCTTTTATAAAGTATGCTTTTATGCTTAAGGCTAGAAGAAATTGAGTCTATGCATGGGATTCCCTAAACAGGGATGCACTGGCCAGATATAATGGCTTATGCCCATAATCCCTGACACATAGCGCTGAGCCTGGAGGATTGTCACAGGTTTGATGCCAACCTGGAATACAGATGGAAAGCCCTATCTATAAATGATTATAAATTTAGAGTCTATAAATGACTCTAAGTCTTGTCGGGATAATCTTTTAGAACTACTTTAGTCACAAGATACTTTGGTCACAATAAGTAGAAATAGTTGAACTTGAAAAATGTTTGAAATAGTGAATTTTATTTCAAATACAAAAAGTGTAATTAAAGTGGCAAATTAGTATTTTAATTATTTTGGTGTGTGTGTGTGTGTGTGTGTGTGTATCAGAGGGCACATGTGTTCTTGTGGAGGATCAAGGGTGAACTTCAGCAATTATCCTGGATTGCTTCTACCTCTTTGCTTCGGTCTGGGATTTCCCAGGCTCCGCCCATCAGGACTGGAAGTGTGGGTTGCTGCAGTTTCCGCCTGGCATTTTTATGTGGGACCTGGGATTTGGTATCCAAACTCAGGACTTCCTGTTTGTGAGGCAGAGTGTTAACCCCTGAGCCATCTCTCCAGCCTGCAAATTAAAATTTTAAAGTTTTACAAAGCTAGTAAATTCTATTGATTATTGAAGATAAGTTCCTGATTAACAGTGATCCATTTTTATCTATTCATAAAGTTGAAAAATTGACCTTGACGAAGCAGTTAAGGTATTAGTAGCTGTCACCACAGGTATTTACTGAACAGCCACTACAGGTATTGAATTAACTAGAATGATACTAAAACTGCCCTTTAAAGTCTAAAATATTATTGGTTATATATAGTGTGATGAGTGAAATGGAGAACAATAGATGCTGATATGAAAAATAATACATTCTGAAATGTTTGTGTGAAACTGACATTTCATACCAAATTATTTTTACATAAATTTCCATTTTGTGGAGGCAGATGGTTTCCTAGAAGAGCACACAAAACTTTAGAGTTGGGAAGCCTGAGTTCTGGTTTGATTTTGACACTAATTACCTGTGGTTAATCACTATCTTTTCTTTGCAGATTAAACTCATATGCACTGCTAGATAAAGGTAGTTGAGTTCATAATCCTTTCAAACTCTGTAAACTGCTCTTTTATGGAATATTCTTAGGACCAAAGATGAAATCTTGACAGTCAGTGGAGCTGAAAATGCAGCCCAATGCTAAATCATGTATTTGGCATGCATAGGACCCTGGGTTTGATTTATAGCACCCCCCCCAAAATAAAAACAGTGGGCACACTGTTCTTTTCATATTACAATCTCTGTTTAGTATAGTTCAAAGTTTGTCAGTTAAAACACTTTTTTGTCCCATTGGGGTTTGAAGTCTCTACTGACCCACCAGGAATGGAAGTGCACCTCCCATGCTGCTTAGCAGTCTAAGGTGCATCACGCTCAGAAGAAACAGCGCCATTCTTCCAGTCACCTCACTCATAGCAATGTCGACCTGTTCAATTAGAGGTGGCAAAGGCTGGCCTGGCTCCAAAAGAAGACTGTCAATTCCTCTCCCTTTCTGTGTCCACGCTCGGCAGGATGCTTCCTCGCGCCCACCTCTCTCCCCCTTGCTGTGACTCTGGCTTCCGCCAGATGTCACACCGCTGCTTGTCACCGCCCAAGCTCTGTCGTCGCTGATTTTGTTGTTTCAGTGTATTTGTCACAACTGTTCTCTTTAGCTGTAAAATTTATGGAATTTCTCACTCTTCTTAATCAGTACAGTGTTTCTTTTACATGATAGAAGAAACAGGCAAGGAATTGTGTGCCCAGAAGTTGGAAGGAATGAAAGGTTTGATCTAACTTAGGCAAAGTTTCTGTTTGTGCCAGTACACTTCCTACCCCTAAATGTTCAAGAGTCACAGAGTAACTGAGTTTAGTTCTGGAGGGTTCAGGTTCAGAAATACATTCATCCATTTCAAAAAAATCTGAGCAAGAAGTACCTAGGAAATAGCTTATTGGCTAATACCAGCTTATATTTTATCCCTTTGGCAGCCATTAAAAAATGGAAGTTTATTAGCTCTCTGTGATAACATCTTCTTCATCTTTTTATTTTCTAGTCAAATCTGGTAATAATACAGTCAGATCCCAACAGCAGTGATGGTGATAGTACCTTGTCTGTATCATTATTGTGTATCATCAGTGCACTGAGAACTTTACATGTATTTACATAAACCACAGAGAATCTTAGAATAACCTGGAGCTCTTCACTTTATAAATAAGTTTATCATATATTTGTTAAGGGAAGGAATATATTTGTCTAATCCACACAGAGAACACAACTTTTCAGCTGAGTATAGTGGTCCATATCTGTAATTCCAGCACTTGGGAGACAGAGGCAAGATGAGCACTGCAAATTCAAAGCCATTCTGTTCTCTGCATAGTAAATTACATTCCAGATCTGCCAGGGGTATATAACAAGATTTTGTCTGGAAAAAAATAAAAAAAAAAATCTTTGCAGCTCCTTATTCTAGAGACTAAAACTCATTTTAATCCATAATATGGTTCATTTGAATTTTTTATCTGTATATTGAACACAAAACTGTGTTTTGGGACCTGTGAGATTGTCCAGTTGATAAAAGGTTCTTGTCATTCAAGCCTGATGACCTGATTTCAATGCTTGGAACCCATGTAAAAGTGGAGAGAAAGAGCTAAAAAAGAGCCTCTATAAAGTTGTTCTCTGTCCTTCTCACATATGCTGTGGTATCTCTACAAAATCCCCCTCCATCATACACAACAATAATGAGTAAAATTTTTTGTTTTGTTTTAATTAAGCAGACTTGGAAATCTGAGTTCAGTCCTCAGAAGCCCACATGGTGGAAGGAGAGAGAGCTCTGACTCCCTGAAGTCTCTGACCTCCACCAATCTGCCATGGCGTTTCTCTCTCCCTCTCCTTTTACACAAATAAATGAATAAATAAAATATTAAAACAAGAGTACCTTTAAACTAAATGTTTAACTTAATTTACTACATGGACGTGTAGCTATTTAGATTAATTCAAAGATGGATAGTCAGTCTTAGCCTTTACTGTGGAAAATACCTGGTAATATATCACACAAATCTGTCCTTACTATATCTTCTGTCTTGCTTGGATTAAAGTCAAGAAACCTGTAACTATGCCTTTTTCATTTTGATTGTTGTTCTCAGAGAAGCAAGAGACTGACAGTACATAAAAGTTTTATATGAGGGGCTGGAGAGGTGGCTCAGGGGTTAAGCCTCTGCTTTGCAGGCGGAAGGTCCTGAGTTCGGATCCTAGACCCCATGTATAGACCCCGGGCAGAAGCAGGGGTGGCCTGTGTTTCTGGTCTAGTAGGAGCCTGTGAATCCCAGGGCAGAGTAAACAAGGAGGAGGCGGAGGCGGTCTATGGTGGTTCCCGAATTAGCCCGTGGTTCTACACACACATACATACATACACACACATATATATACACACGCACGCACACAAACATACAAGCACAATTGAATAAAAATAAATAAATAAATAAAAAGTTTTATTTGAATTTTTTTAAAAAAGTAGTGTGAGCCAGAGATCTTTGATGGAGCATTGTCAGAAGAATTTCAGAAACTGCAAGTTGTTACACAGATGTATTGATTTAATTAGTCTAGATAACACCATTTATTTATGCTTAAGCATCTCACACATGCAAAAGTTGGTAATTCGAAGTCACACAATATTTGTGAGTTATCTTCTATACCACAAGTTGTAGTTTCTGAATGTCAACTTGAATGAGTGTGTGTATCAGATACTTGAACTTAAATAAATTATAGAGACCAAGGAAGCAGTATGATTGCTTTGGGAATTCTGTTTGCATAAGGTTCATGTATAGTTTTCTGATAATGGCTTTTAAGTAACATTCTACTTTCAGGATGGGAAAGAGCCTTATTAGAAACAGAGCATAGCTGAGGTCTGTTGGTAAAGGCCTCTGAGCATCTACATGGATTCCTAATATTCCATGCAATCTGGTAAAATTGTTTTAGTTAACCATGCAATGGGTGTTCTGCCCACTGAGTTAAGGAGTTGAGTTATTCACTTAGCAAAAAGAAGCTGTATGTATTTTCTTGGGACAAGACTCTTGTCTATTTTCTCTTTCTCCCCTTTCCTTCTGCTCCTAATATCTATCAGATTTTGCAGTACTGGTTTCACACTTTTAAATAAATACTACTATTTACATATATATTATTAGAATACTATTTATAGGAGTTATAAGTTATATATAATTTAAGTAGGACTTTTGGTGTTGCTATTTAAAGTATAAGTTATCAAAAAGGAAATTAAGATACAACTAATAACAATAGGAATATGGACAGTGTCCTTTTTTTCTAGAGTTTGAAATTTTTGCTATATTTTTCTTGCCACACTCCTTAGAAAATATTTAAAACGTAAGATTTAATTAGCTCAGATTTACACTTAAGGAAACAGAAGCTCATAGGGGTTAAGCATTATGTATAAGGTCAAGTTTATTGAGAAGATAGTCCCAAACACAGGAGTCCAGAGCTTGACAGAGTATGGTAAGCCTTGTTGGGAATTGTGATAGGCAGGCAGTTCTTTTCACAGAATCCTTGATTGCTTCTGGCCAGTTCTGTTCCTGTGAGACTGTCTGCCATCTTACTCTTGGTTAGAGGTTGGGCTGCTCTGTAATTTGGGAGTGACTTTAGAAACTGTTCCTATTAGAATAACTGGTTTAGCAGAATTACAAATAAATATGTAACACATTAATGTGTTCTAAATGAGTTTTTCCAAGCTACCTAGTCCCCATGTTCATCAGTGTTCAGAGAATATGAAATGTCCCATTAGCTGTTGCTACTTTGTGTTCTATAATAGGGTGTCTCATTTAACTGAATACATGCATTCATGTAGGGATGGGCACAAAACCACCGGCAAGGCCTACTCACTCCTTGCTGATGCAAATACAAGAGGGGGGAAAATCTAGCAAACAAAAAAGGAAGCTACACAAAATGCAAGTCCCACCATTGGTGCCTGGGGGCATAAACAGAGTGAATTTAGCATGGTAAATGGCCCAGCTGGTATAGAAAAGATAATTATCTGTTTGGAGAAGAGCAAGGCAGACTTAACCAAGGTTCTCTGTAGTTGTTTCTATTTTTGGACTTTCAGGTAATAGCTAAGAAAGGACATTTATTAATTCTGAGTTGTAACTAATTTTTATTTATCTCATTGATGAGAAGTAGTTTTTAGTCAGTCTTGTTATATTAGAAAAATGTTGATATTTCATTCAAATTTCAGCTCTGGCATTGCCACGTGTCCTTGGGGTCATGGACTTGCATTATTTCCAGAGGTTCAAGTGCCTTTGATTTAAATACGTGAGACTATCCTCTGTCATTCCTTTCCTCAAAAATTACAGGACACAGGTTAGGGAGATGGCCCAGTGGTTAAAGCCTTTGTCTCCTAAGCAAAAGGACCTGAGTTTGGAACCCTAGATCCCACATAAAAAATGCTGGACAGATATGACAGCAACTTGTAATTCTCTCCCTGGAAGGCAGAGCCTGGGAAACCCCAGAGAAAAGCAGTAACATGGAAGATCAACCCAGGATTATTCCGTATGTCACCCTTAGACCGTCATAGGCACACACACGCAAGTGTCCTCTTGTTTATATGCTTATACACATATGCACACAAGCATGTGAAAAAAAAGAGCAAGGACATAGTTTACCACTTGATACTTAAGTTCAGATGTCCAGCCTGAACTACTGTTTGTTTTTTGTGTTTGTTTCTTTTTTATTGTTGTGTATGTGGGTTGATAAGTGTTATCTGTTTTACACGTACATTGATGCATGTTTTTATGGGTGCTCATGTGAATGTGCATCCGTGAAGGCCTGAAGTGATGTTGAGTGTCTTGATCTTTCTCCACTTTTTTTTAATCAAGGCAGTGTCTCTCACTTGAACCCAGAGCTAGCCTGCCTTAGGGACTCCCTATCTTCATAGCCTGAGTGCTGGCATTACAGGAAGCCACTGGGTTCTAGGGATCCAATCCTCTGGTCCTCGCATTTGTCTTATCCACTGAGCCATTTTCCCAGTCTTGTGGTTTTTGTTTTTATTATTGTTATTTTGAGAGGAACCTTACTTTGTTGTCCAGGCTGCCATTGACCTACATTGGTGGGCTCATGAACTTGTTCAATTTATATGCTGTGGTTGGATCTTGTGCTTTCTTCACAAGATCATAATATTTGTGTTTTTTTGGTTTCAGAACTTAGAAATGACACAAGATCATTTGTGTCTTTGCCCTGAAGTACTTTTGTATCAGGTTCTTGTTTACAGGATTTAAATGGAAAATAGCTTGACTTCCCTTCACCTCTGACTACACTGGAAGTCTAGATTTCTCTAAATTTTTCCTTTCATTGTGACTTGGTTGCTGCTCTGATTTTCTTGCTTATCAAGAGCAAGGATACTCCTGTCTGCCTTGATGGTGCTCTGCCTCATTCATCATTTTGCCTCGTCTTTCTTTTGCAGACCCCATATCATGTGAACCTCCTTCTGGCTGGCTATGACGAGCACGAGGGACCGGCACTTTACTACATGGACTACCTGGCAGCCTTGGCCAAGGCTCCTTTCGCAGCTCACGGCTATGGTGCCTTCCTGACTCTCAGTATCCTTGACCGATACTACACACCAAGTAAGCGCCAGCACTCTAGGGTGGGAGCAGCATCAGGGCCGTGCCGTGAGCTGCTTTCCCTTCTTGCTGAGCCTTGAAGTTGACTGGTATTCTAGATATCAGATGTCTTCTCTGAAAGTTGTTCTTGTACGGGTCAGTAGGGTCTTAAAAAAGCTTCTCTGTAAAAGTCCTACCAACCAGAATGAGATATTATTGTCTCTTCAGCTGTGTTTTTTTCTTGGTGTTTTATTTTGTTTTGTTCTTTTTTAAGCCGTTAGAGTAGATCATCCAAGTAAAACATTTAATTAGATTCTATACCTCTACTTACAAAGGTTAAGTTTTTTCATTCTTTTTATCTACCTAAATAAGTATTGACTCAGGCAAATGAATGAGTAAGCCAAGTATGTGTATGTGTACGTTGTGAATTTGTGAGGATGAACAGGTTCTGAAATGACAGTTGAGAACTTTTTATGCATCAGAACTTTTAAAAGGTTACAAACCTAGTTCCTGCTCTCAGTCCTTACTTTACCCTGTTCCTCCCCCCCCTCCCTCCAGGCCACTTCCTTTTGCAAGAAAAAGTTGTCTCTTGTCCTTAAACTGTCAGCTTGGCAAAGCTTTGGAGGAGCGATGCTCTTGCACTATGTTCCAGTCTTCTGAGCCCAGTCCCAGTCTCGGCTTTAGCCACTGTAGAATTTTCTAGGCTATAGATGCAACACAGACACCACTTCTGTCCTGACATTTAATTCTTCCCTGCCAGTTCCTAAGAATCTGGCATATTCTTTCCTTTTGGGTACCACCCTCTCGCTCATCCTCTGCCGTGCTAGAGCTTCAGGCTACATCTTGAAAAACATTAGCGTCCTGAAGACTATGTCTTGATTTGTCATCTATTCACTCACCAACGTAACCACCAATCACTCCTGAAGTCTAACTGTTCAGTATGTCATCCCAGTTAGCCATGCCACCAACAATCCCTTTGGATCCTGTTTAGAAGATGGTATGAATTGTCTTCCTATTGTTAAACTGAGACCCAGCTGGGAAAGTGAGATTGAAACTCTGGCCTTGTTCTCCCTTTCCCTGATTTGCAGCTGGCCAAGGCAGATGGAATTCATTTAAGCCCCAGAATAAAGGGGGCTGAGAGGGTGGACTATAAAAAAGAGAGGCAGGCTGCTGAACTTCTTCAGGGGCGGGTCCTAGGCAGGGAAGGCAGAATTCCGTCATGCCTAGTCTTCTCTGTATCAAATCAATTCGTAATGGATTGTGGCTGCTGAAGCACAGGGTCTGGGGTGCCTTCCATTGCATATGGAATAAGTTTGCTGTAGGCTAGGAAGCTAAGCAGTTAGGTTTTTTTTGTTTGTTTTGTTTTGTTTTGTTTTTTGTCCTCTTCTGATTGTGTGGCCCAAACACCTGAAGAAGTTTGAAATTTCATCACAAGCTGCCAAGAGTTGGACTTAGTGACAGTTCCTCAGTGCTTGGCCTTTATGTTCTCTTTCAGCTATCTCACGGGAGAGAGCAGTGGAGCTTCTTAGGAAATGTCTGGAGGAGGTAAGTAGCATTTGGGTTCCTGAAAGGAATGTTTCATTTCAGTTTGCCAGTACTGTCAGTTCCTTGGTTGTATCAAAAGGTGTAATGAATACCCACTGACATGACCAGATGTGAAGTTGCTACCAGGGATGGAAGTTGATGTGGTAAAATGCATAGTTCTTCAGTTCCTCCAGAGTAATAGTTCTCAAACTTCAGAGGATAGAAGAATCAACCGAGGGCTGGCGAGATGGCTCAGGGGTTAAGATACCCTGTCTTGCAAGCAGAAGATCCTGAGTTCAGATCCCAGGTCCCAAGTAAAAACGCCAGGCAGAAACGGTGGTGGCCTACACTTCCTGCCCTGGTGGGCAGAGCCTGGGAAATCCCAGAGCAAAGCAAAAAAGGAGGTAGAAGCAATCGAGGATGATCCCCAAAGTTACCCTTGATCTTCCACAGGGACACACAGTGCCCTCTGATACACAGACACACACAGACACAGACACACACAGACACACACACACACCCCTATGCACACATAAAGTAAATAAATAAATTAAAAAAAAAAAAGAATCGACTGAGATAACTTGTTTTTTAAAAAAAAATCATTATCATTCCCAGTCCCTAATTCTGATTCTGTTGTCTGGAGGTAGAGAGAGACTGAGAGTCTCTGTATCAACTGGTATCCCAGGCAGTTTTACTCCAGGTGATAATCAGCGCCCTATTGCAAGAGCTGGACTTTGTACCTGCTCTGGTGTCCTCTCTGTAACACCCTACATCTGCTCTCCGAGGGTGCATTCAGAGGACCATAGAAAGCAGCTAGGAAGCTTTGAGCAGTTGGGGGCATGTAATATGAGTGTGCCTTTCACATAAGCCTGCCATTTGTGGCTACAAGGCCTCTCTCACCTTTTCTCCCTTCCAAAGCAGACACTGAGAATAAATCATGTGTTTTCTTAGGTATTTATCTGAGAGGCCATATTAGTACTGTAAATATTGTAAGGAGTTAGCAGGAAGAAGCCACTGGACTAACAAATGCTCTTAAGGATTTTTATTCCTCTAGGATAAAGGAAGGGAAGAAAGAAATAACAACCCTTATTTCCTTACTGTCACCTTCTCTTGAATTTGGAGCTGATTGTGTATATGAGTCATCAACTAGAAAGGACTCAGCTACAAAGAAAATGGGAAACATGAGGGAAAAAAGGTGGAAGCCCAAAGAACAGGACATTTCCAGGATAGATTCCCAAGAGAATGGGCTCTGGAGGCTGTCAGGGAAGGAACCACAGAAATGAAGGTTTGCAACCTGTTGTTCCTCAGGTCTGTCTTCACACATGTACACTGTTCCTTTGGAACAGCCAGGAATGTTCTGTGAACATCCTTCTAAACCAGGAAGATGACTAGAACAAACTATTGGGACCTAGGAGTGTCCTGCTTTGGTCTGGAGCTTGTTTCTAGGTCAGTCCTTGTTAGCATACAGCATGGAGACATTTCAGGAGAGAAGACTGGAGATAAGAATGTTAGTTTGGGGGCTGGAGAGGTGGCTCCGGGGTTAAACCTCTGCCTTGCAGGTGGAAGATCCTGAGTTCAGATCCTAGACCCCACATATAGATGCTTGGCGGAAGCGAGGGCGGCCTGTGTTTCTGGCCCTGGTAGGGCGGAGCCTGTGAATCATGGGGCAGAGTAAACAAGGAGGAGGTGGAGGCAGTCCATGGTGGTTCCCGAATTCATCTGTGGTTCTACACACACACACACATACACACATACACACACACACACACACACACACACACACACACACGTGCGCACACACATAATTAAAAAAAAAAAAAGAATGTTAGTTTGGATCTTTCTTTCATCAGCCACTCCCAGCCACATCTTGCAGGTCCTGTTCATTGCCTTCCAGCCACTGGGCATTCCTCAGTGACCAATATACCACCTGCCCCCAATAGAATATCAGCTCTAGAAAAGCAGAGATTTTTTTACACATGATCTTATCCTAGAACAGAATCTGCACATACTTAGTGCTTGTTAAATATTTGTTGACTGATTTCCTCCTTGTCTCTGCAGCTCCAGAAGCGCTTCATCTTGAATCTGCCTACCTTCAGTGTTCGAGTCATTGACAAAAATGGCATCCATGACCTGGATAACATTTCCTTCTCTAAGTAGACCTCCTAACGTCGTGTCCTTTCTTCCCATTTAACGGGGAACTTTTTTTGATGAGCTCCTTTAATTTTTTTCTACTCTTTTTGCGTGCACTCTTGATAGATAGTTAATTCAAAATAAAGCTGGATGTAGATAAATTAAGCCATTTGGGTCTCAGTTTACCTAATGTTACCTTAGGAAGAAACTAGAGGGAGGGTTATCTTTTTGCCATCCACTAATGCTCACTTAAAGCTGATGGTTTTCCCTTGCTTGTAAAATGAAACTCAGTTGTTTGACATAGTAGGCATTTCATAATCCTCTCCTGACCTAGCTTCCTGATTCCCTTCCCTTTTCTGCACCCGATAAAACCCAGGATCCAACTAAGTTTACACACCATCAGCATACATTTATGACCTTACATCTGTGTGCAAATGCCTGCTCTTGGGAAGGTAAACTTGGCAGAACTTTTCTCGCCTGGTGTATGCGTATGCGTATGCGTGTTGAGCCACGATGCCAGGTACTCAGGTCTTTTTTGTTTTCTTCTGGGTTTTATTTCTGAAAATGCCAGCTGTTTCTAAAATTGATTTCTTAAAATTTGAGAAGCACTGGGAATAAAGTGATACTTTTATACTCCTGGCCAAACATCGCCCAGAATGGTTTTTCTGATTGGTTTCCATCTGCTTGCAGGTGATTAATACACAGAAAACAATTTATTCCTTCCAGGCTTGGGGTAAGAGAGGTCAGGTTGGAGAAGAGAGCATCTGTTTTTGCCTCAGGGAAGCTCAGCCTTGAGTAGAAGAGGTGCGCCGCTGCTGAGAACTTCGAGAAATAGAAGAGAGCACCGAAGGGGCCTGAGCAGCTCTTGGTGTTGCCGGCCGCATACCATCACTGTGCCCTCGCCTTGGCCCTTGGATGGAAGCAGCAGTAGTGAGAGACATTCTCGGGACATTTTCTCGCTACTGAGGAGTTTGAGTTGTGAACAGATGTGTGTTTATGGGGAAAAAGGCCTGTGTCTCACTCTCTTCTTTGACAAGTTCCAGGAAGGGTAGACTTTTCTACCCTTGCCCATTTTTTACTTCTTTTGGAGAATTATTGTCCTTTCAGAGTAAACAAGGTTTTTCTTTCTAGTATAAACTCGAACTCTCACAATTTCAAAATCATAATATTTGTCTAAATTATTTTCTCTTTAATTCAGAACTTTTTGCTTTACAAAGAGGAAGCAATGTAAACCGTGTGTAAAGCCTTTTTGTAGTTATCTTTGCTGTCAGGTTAACCTTGGCTAGCCAAAAATTTGAACATTGTTTTGCTGTGGAGGAGACAGAGAATGGTAAAAATCAAAGCCTTAGTCTTATTAGAAGCTTCCGACAAAAGTGCTCTAGTCTCCACTGGACTGCTTCTAGACAGTCTTGATCCAGTCTGATACAGCAGATTATGGCTGGGAGAGTCGGGCCTGAAAGCTGCTCTGGGCGGGCATATGAGGTGCAGCAAAATGAAGAATATTGGATCAAGCAGTATGTGAAAGCTGTTGAATTTTATGACATGGGAGGTATCAGGCAAGCTATTCAACTGTAGTTTTCTTCTAAAATAGGACTTTGAGGGCTACCTGATCCTTTCCTTGGGGAACAGTAAGCATTGAAAACTTCTTGGAAAAATGAATTTCTTCCTTGTTTGCCAGCTGCTTATTGAGATTCCTGTATGCCAGGCATTGTATCCACACTGCATGTGTCTACCTCAATTCCCTCTACTTCACATAGTCTGTGATTATGTCATGATAATTCACTGGGCCTTGACTTTGGTTAAAGGAGAATGTACTTCAGCTTCCCCCTGCATGTGCAGATTAAGGTTTTAAAACTTGAGAAAAGAAGTCACATCTTTGAACCCACAGATACATGTGGGAAGGACATTTCAGGCAAAGGGAATGGTGTGGGCAGTGCCCTGAAACTTAGTGTTTGAGAAAGAGGAAATCAGTGTGACGGGTATAAAGTGAATGGTGGTGAGAATAGCTGAAGATGAGATTGAAGCCAGCAAGCCCCGGCTGCATGGCTCAGCCTAGGTGCACCTGTAAGGCTACTCTGTCAGGCCTGAAGGGTGGTAGGGATGGATGATTACGGCCTGAGGGGCAGTGGAGATGGGGTGAGTAATGGCCTGAGGGGCAGTGGGGATGGGAAGAAAATGGCCTGGGCAGCTGAGGAGTAAAAAGTAGTTTGGAGGAGTTCAAGATGTGCATTTTGAGTTAAATACCCTTTATGGGGCTTAAATTTGAGATACTTGTGAAACAGCATGGCAGAGACATATATCCCAGCCTGGAGTTCAGAGACTTCTGGATTGAAGATAGAAATTCAGAAGTCAGCACCTTACAGATATGTAAAGCCATGATATTGAGCGAAAGCACCTAGTAAGACAAAGCTCATGGGAAGGTTGAGATTTAAGAGATTAAGTAGAGAATGGTCAGGCAAAGAAGGCAGAATTGGAACCACGATGTTTCAAAAAAGGGCAAATGCACCGGGTATGACACACATCTGTGACTCTAACACTTAGGAAGTAGAAGCAGGAAGATCAGGAATTCAGCAGTTAGAGGTTGCCCGGGTTACACGAGACCCTGGGGTAGGAGAGAAGGAAGTGGTCAGTCATCACATGCTACTGAATTAAAAGGAAAAAAATCTTTTGGATTTGGTGTCATGGTTACTTATGACCATGCTGCATAAATTTAAACGGACTGGAGGGAGTTTAGCGAGTTTAGAATTAGAAGTAGGAAACAGAAGAAGGAAATAAAGAGATTTGGAATGATCTAGTAGACTGATAAAGAGAGAAGATGCCTGAAGAGTGAAATCCTAAGATAAGAGCTGCATTAGCATTTGTTTGATGCTCGGGCGCACACACAGTCATTGGTATTCACATTGGCACAGTTACAGACCCTCCACTTGGGATTATGGCAACACATCACATAGGCCTAACAGCCAAACTGACAGATTTACCCAGAGGCCCAGCAAGTCATAGTAATGTACCTACAATATTCACTTGACACAAATAGGTACACGGACCAAACAAATTGTGTAGAACTCTACCGTCAACATCTTTATACACTCAGGAGAACCCAGAATGCTTCCTAGTGTTTCCCCTTGGGCCTCTTACCTTAAACTCCCTGTTCACAGACCCCATTTCTCTCCAGTGACTTTGCCCGCTCAGAAGGCAAATTCAGGCCTGGGTCGAAGGGCAGGGAGTACCCACAGCCATGTGTAAGTAGAAGCAACCCCCATCATGGCCCAGATGGACATCTTGGCACATGACCCGAAAACAGTGAAATAAACCCCCAACTCGTTAGGATAAATAGGCTGCTGGACATTTTTAAACTTTCAGATTTAATTACAATATACATAAATAAGAACAGACAACAGGACTGAGGCATGCAGCCTGGATTCAAGTTCTGCGGTTTGTGCTTCATCTTGTTTGTTCATCAAGGGCCCCTCCTGCTCACTGTGAGAGTAGGAAGGATCCAAACAGCCCATTGGGACTTCTTGCAACACCCTTTTTCTAAGGATAGATTCAGAACGAAGGTCACCAGCCCAGCACTTCCAGTGTCCCTCCTGCCATCAGTAAAGAGCAGAAAGACTTGGCCCCTTGGAATACCCACTGCTGCCCAGGCAACCCCCATGGAAAGGCTCTGCCCAAGAGCCAGATTTCCCATGCCAATTTCTTGTTAAACCCACCTCAGCAAATTTTAGAAAATGGCACATGCAAGACAGACACCTGGGCCCTTACCAGCAGAACCACTGCAGAGCAGCCCCCTCCCTTCCTTCAGCCAGATCCCACTTTGAGTGTTTGGATAACTATTCTCTCTGGCTTGGCTTCGGTCCCACCTTCTAGTCTTTTCAGGGCCATTTCCAGGAGTCAAGGTCTAATTTGAAGCCTTTGAAGTCCCTTAGCAGTGGAAGGAGAAGCCGTTACTTCCGATGTTTGGCATCCTTCTCTGAAGCCTTAGTTTCACTGTGCCCACTGCCTGCGCTGTTTAGAAACATCTTGTCCAGCCCCTTGAGTGATTCCAGCAGGTAGTTCTGGAAGGCAGTGAGGGCAGCACAGATGGCAGGTCCTCCGAAGCCGTGGGTGATAAGGCTAAAGTGTGTCAGGCAGCTCTGTACCCCGGGCTCCAGGATGAGTGCTGGACGGCTGTTACCCAGTGGGGAGCGGTCCTGAGCCATCAAGTCTGAAAACTCCTTGCAGATCTGCCTGGTAGGGGAAGAGGGAGGGTCGGGGATAAAGAACAAGGCTGGGAGTTTGCAGAAGGACTTACTTTTCTTTTTTGCTTGAGTATGTGAGTGAATGTGTATAGAAGAGGGCACTCGAGCACGTATGCCTATGGAGGCCAAAGTTTGGAAATCAGAAATCATCCTGGATTGCTCTACCTCTTTATTGCCTTCCAGGGTCAGAAGTATAAGTCACTGCCATTTCTACCAGGTGTTTTTACCTGGGATCTGGGATCTGAACTCAGGACCTTTTACTTATGAGGTAAAGGCTTTAACTCCTGAGTCATCTCTGCAACCCAGAAGAACCTACTTCTCATTGGATTCTTTGTTATCTATGATTACTTGGCTCTCCCAACAATCTACAAGTGATGATTTTTACCATTTCACATGGAAAGAAACTGAAATTCAGAATATTTAACTGAGTTGTCACCCAATGTCACAAAACTATAAATAGCGTATGCCAATACCCCATGAACCCTCTGCCATAGATAGCCTGCCCGTAAA
The DNA here is from genome assembly GCA_023101885.1 of Typhlomys cinereus. NCBI lineage: Eukaryota > Metazoa > Chordata > Mammalia > Rodentia > Platacanthomyidae > Typhlomys > Typhlomys cinereus. Next base: position 7,944,185 of record JALPQD010000062.1, on the reverse strand, counting down.
ATTCTGCTAAGGTATCCACTCCCTTGACCAGGAAACTCCCTTTGATCCCTTCTGTCATCCTAAATACAGCCCCTCATCTTTAAAGTATTAGCAACAGCTCAGAATCTGCCTCACGTCATTGAAATAGCTCTCAGCAAATATTGACACTATGTGCCGTGCCAAGCACACTGTATTCATCTTCCATGGTTCTTCTGAGCCCTTCCACCTGAGGCGATCAGTTTCTGTTAGAAACTGAGTTCAGGTAGGTTACATGACTACCCACCGACTGAGCTGGGATGTTTGTGACCATTGTCCGTTCACATGCTGGCACTTTATGCAGCTCTCCTCTCACTCCTGAATCGTACGTGGCTCAGGTACGAGGATTCACTCATCTTTGTGTTACGGTGGCACTTTGCCAGCATCTTAGACAAACCAGGGATCCCAGAGCACTTGATGCAAGAGATGACCAACTGATGAAGTGGGCTCCACCTTAGCTGACTTCTCTAGCTGCAGAAGCAGTCCTCTAGAGTCTCCACTGAGTAGTCCTATGGGTCTGATTCCTCTGCTGCCTAAGGGACTTAGAGGACAGCCTCAAGAGAAGGGAGGAGTTGTCTGAAGGACTACACAGGGTCAGGTGGGGTTCTTGGCAGGGGAAGGCCAAGTCCCTAAAAGTCAGCTAGACCAGATAGAGTTTATGTGGACCAAGGAGTATGGACTTTGCTTACAGATTTGCGGCTCCTTAAATTTTTATCTTTCTACCCTTTTCCTCTCTTTTTCTCTCTCTTCTCCCCTCTTTCCTCCTCCCCCTCCTGTTAAAAGGTTAGTTCCGAATGAATGTTTGGATCTTCCCTGATTGATATTTTGAAGTCCTCCTTCCTAAAGTATGACGATAAAGCCTTTAGAGGCAATTAGGTCATGGGGTAGTGTACTAGTTACCGTATCTGTTGCTATGAGAGAACACCCAAAGTCAAGCAACTTAAAGGGAGAAAGGGAGATTTATTCAGCTTACGGTCCAAAAGGGAGATACAGTCTTCCATGGGAGAAGCAGCATGGATGGCGGCAGGAGCTAGAGGAGGCTAGGGTCATGCCCTCGGAGGCTGAGAGCTGCTAGACTGCCACTGCTAGAGCTGAGCTCTTCTGGAAGTAGGGTGCAGCTAATCCCACCCCCTGCAACTGCCTTCCTCCAGCAAGGCTCCACCTCCTGAGGTGCTAAGACCTTCCCAAACACATTAGTCTAAGGGGAACACGTTTCAAACCCTGACAGATAGGGTCCTTATAAATAGACTTAGTGCCAGAGAGATACTCCCTGCTTTTTCCACCATGTGAATGCACAGCAACAGGTTTCTTATGTGCAAAAAGTGGTCTTCTGAATGGAGAGATGACTCAGTGGTTAAAACACTCTGTCTCAAAAACAAAAGGATCTGCGTTTGGATCCACAGATCCCACGTAAAAATGCTGGGTAAAAATGATGGCAGTTTACAATTTCAGCACTGGTTAGGTGGAGTTTGGGAAGCCCCAGAGTTGTGCACACAAACACATAAATAATAAGGTACTTAAAAAAAAAAAAAAAAAAGAATGTCATGGAAAATACCAGGCAGAAATGGCTGCCTGCACTTCCAGCCCTGGTGGGTGGAGCCTGGGAAATCCCAAAGCAAAGCAAAAAAAAAAAAAAAAAAAAAAAAAAAGTGGTCTTCATTGGACACTGACGCCTTGATCTTGAACTTAATAGCTTTCAAAACTGACAAATTGCTACCAAGTTTACTCGGTTATAGTCCCTCCCAGTGGGTTAATCTTGAGGGAGTGCCAGCTTGTCAAACAGGACGCGGGACATCCTGGTTTGAAGGTCAGTGCAGCAGCAACAGGAGCTGCCAAAGTGTCTTGGGCTTGTGCAGATGGGCTGAGGGAACAGGGGGACTCTGGATTCAGGAGTGAGATGAGACCTGGATCCAATTGCAGCATGTGAATGGCGGTGAAGAAGGGATCTGCAGGGGTCAGGTATGACCTGAGGGCCTGAGGAGGAAGGTCATAGGAGCAGAGAAGCTGAATGTGCTGGTTCAGGAGGAGGCGCCTCAGACCCACAACAGGAGCCGGGCTGGTTGGACCGTGGAGCAGGACAGAGAACGTAGTGCCATGCACAGGCTGTAATGCACACAACATTTCATGTGGCGTGTCCGTGTGAGCCCAAATGGAGTATCATGTAGGTCTAAGCATGATGAGCATGGTGCCCCGTGTGTGTGTGTGTGTGTGTGTGTGTGTGTGTGTGTGTGTGTGTGTGTGTGTGATAAAAGTATATGACCTGTTAAAAAAAAACAAGTATATGACCTGAACAAGGAACTTCCTTGTGCCCACATATGGTCCCTATGTGCCGTGAGTACATGTATATACTTGTGAGTTGTGTTTGTGCTTTTGAATCCACCCATGTTTCCCGTGCATGGTGCTCTCACTCACTTGGCTGCCAGAAGCATGCTTTTGCGGCTGTGCAGTTCCCCGGGGTCAGCGTGCTGTCGGCACAGGTACTCAGCAGCTGCCTTGGCTGGAAACTCGGTTTCACAAACATAGCCAAAGTCCCGGGCCAGGTGCACGGCTTCTCCTGGGACAAGGAGAGATGTCAGGGCCTATTCTTAAACCTTTTACCTTTAAAGGACTAAAGGACATCCTGCTTTTGGAGATACACCCTCAGTTTCCCTTCCCAACCCATTGCCTCCAGCTCAGAAGCGGGAGCTGGGCCCAACTTGTATCTCAGAGTTAGAGTCCAGAGTTGCCAACCTCTAGAGATAAGGGCTGCACCCCTCATTTATTTACCATTTCTAAACACTGACCACTTGCCAGTCCTCTACACACAGGCCCCAAATAGCAAACTGGTGGTCAGACTCCTTACATAAATGGCACAGTATTTACATATGACCTGTGTTCACATGTGTAGCCTCCTATATACTTTAAATGTCTCTGGATGACTTTTAATACCTGTTGCTATATAAACACTGAAAATAGTTACATGTGTTGATTAGATAATAATCACAAAATGTTTGTGCGTGTTAAGTACAGATGCATTTTTTAAAAAAAATTGTGAGCTATGAATGACTAAATTCTCTCACGGACCAACTGTGTACACATAAGTGCACACACGTTTCTTACACATGACATACAGAGTACATGTTCATACTACAATGCTCACACACATGGACAGTATTTCTGCATTAGAGACAGCCATGCCAGGACACACACCCCTCACATTCATGTGCACGTCCACCCTGAAGTCTCACTTACCCTCCACCAGTGAGGTCAGTAGAGTCACATTAGCAGCCTTCCGACGGCCAGCTGGAAGGTTGAGCCCAATTTTCTCTAGCCGTTCCCGCAGACACCGGCCTCCATTCTTTGACTTGGCCCTTGATATGTACAGATAGAGATACACAGAACTATGAAGACAAGAAAGAAGCCTGTAGGTCAACCAACTCCAAGGAACCTTGTTACCTGCGCCAACCTTGTTAAGACTTGGATCTGGCTTTGGAAAGTCCCCGGACCTCTTTTAGCAAAGAGAACAACCTCTTCTAACCTCACTGATTTTGTAGCCAAGACTAGGGTGGGGGACAGCACCTAGCTCCAGGAATCTCTTATCGCTTGGCCTATCAACAACAGGGATGGCCGGCGGCAGGCAGAATAGAGTAACATCTTAGAGTTCCTGTACCTCACTTCAGTATATTTGCTGGGACTATGTAAACATATGTGCCAAGACAGGGACACAGAGACAGTGAGACATGACTGTATACATACTCAGAAGTCATAGGCAACATACTCACAGATGAACCCACCATGAGTATATCTCCAAGAACATGGAGACACATTATCAGTAGACACACAGACTTTGACACCAAGGTACAGTAGAGGCACATATATACACCAAGTCAGAATCCCAGAGATGTGTACAGATACTGAGATTCATATAAGTCCCTCCAGGATGCTCAAGAGATCAGGAACCCTTTCTACCTGCACAGATGTGGCCCTTCCCACAGGTACATGCACACACACAAATGACCAGCAGCAGATGCACATGCAATTGCACGCAGCCCACACATCCCCACTAACATAGGACCTCATACTTATGGAAACACTTTCTGGTCATCCCGACACATGCACGGGCAGCCCTCAAGTCATCAGGACTCATCCCTGAAGCAGGTCCCCTTCCCAGGTATGAAAACATACAGAGAGGGAAATCAGGACCGCCATGTTCCCCACCCTAAACACCAGTCAGATCTATTCTGCCCCAGGGTAGAGGCGGGAAAAATCAACCGCCCGTCCATCCTACCCAAAGTGGGAAAGTCTTGCTTCCTTCTCTGGACCCAGGCTTCTTTCTCAGCTCCTCTCCCATGCTGTCCCAAAGCCCCGTGGGAGCTGCTGGGGACCTGGGCCTGTCCTAAGGACATGCACTATCTGGAGTCCCTGGACCAAAGTTCTGCCAGGGAGACCTAGGCAGACATGATGTTGGAGCCTAGGGTGCGGCTGACTCCTCTGATGCCCTGAGACTCGAGTTGGGATGTTGTACAGGATCGTTGGGCTGGCCTTCCTACCTGCGGAGGACACCCCCCAGGAGGGAGGCGTTGAGGCACTCGGGAGGTGAGAGTCGCCGCTGCACCTCCCCCACCGTCACCTTGTACTTGGATGTTGAGCTGAGCAATGAGAGCCGGCCAGGCACGGAGCAGAAGACCTCACTGGGGTTGGTGATGCCGCCAACCAGGCTGTCTTTGGCCAGGGAGAGGGCGGAGAGGCTGCTGGCTTTGGAAGGGATAGGGACTGCGGAGCAAAAGCAAGGAGAGAGAGAGAAAGAGAGAGAGAGAAGGGGATACTGAGCCAGTGATCACAGGACAGGCATCAGCCAGCTGTGTAGTGCACCTGCTGATGACTTACCAACAGTGCGTGTCGACTAATTCAAACACCTTTGTGAGGAGGGAAGGTTCTATCATCCCCACTTTACAAAGGGGAGACACTGAGGTGAAAGTGACAGACCCAAACCAGTTGATGGACATGAACAGTGAGTCCAGAACTGCCTGACTCTTGACCCACATCCCCTGTGTGACTCTGCTGGTCTCTTAAAGCTCGGGGTCCACAGGTGTTAGCATCTGGTAGATGCCATTAGAGAAAGCCGGACATGAGGAAATGGAGTCTGAGCTGGAAGCAGCATGAGTGGGCCACGCAGGCAGGATTCAGAAGGGTCTGCAAAACACAGGGGCTTCCCAGCTTCCCTTTCCCACCATAAAATCAGTGAGATACATCTATTAGGCCTCCATCCTAGTCCCCTTCCTGCAAGGTCACTCTGGGATGCTCCAGGAGACCAGGGATAAGGAGCTATGTCCCCAAAATACCTTCCCCCTAATACTTTCTTATTATTTGTGAACCAGCCACGAAGGGATTAGAGAAGTGACTTTCTTTTTTTTTTTTTTTAATTTATTTTGGGGTGTGTTTGTGTGTGTGTGTGTGTCCCTGTTGAGGACCAAAGGTGACTTCAGGAATCATCCTGGATTGCTTCTACCACCTTTCTGTTTTTGCTCTGGGATTTCCCAGGCTCCATCTACCAGGTTCAGAAGTGCAGGTTGCTGCCATTTCCCACCTGGCATTTTTATGTGGACTTGGAATCCAAACTCAGGACCTTCTGCTTGCGAGGCAGAGTCTTAACCCCTGAGCTATCTCAGGATGTTAGAAAGCCAAGAAGTGACTTTCTAAAACTTACAGGCTTCTTAAGAAACTTCTTCCTGTAGCATAACCTCCATCTTCCTACTTAATGGGGGAAGGAAGAAGAAAGGCATTTCCTTCTTTAGAGAAACCCTTCTTTTCTCTTAAGGAAGTGGAGTCCTGGCAGACAAGGCCTTGTGTGTACTGGGAATGGAAAATTACAGGGGAGTCTAGATTAACATTACTGAGCATTCATAGCGCCGTGCTCATACATCACCTCCCTGAATCCTTGGAACACTAAAGGGACTACCCTCATTATTATTCCCACTCTACACTGGGGGTGGGGAGACTGATACTCAGAAAGGTGAAGCCAGTACCTGAGAACCAGTAGCAAACCCAGGAGCGTGGCTCCCAAAGTGCTCTTAGCTGTCCTTCTATTCACAGAGTATTGGCTTAGCACCTGTGTGCCAAGAACTGTTAGGTTTCTGGAATGAAGGGGTAAAATGGCAAACCCCCAACTTTTTCCCTCTCTGAATGAGCAGCTCCATTTCCACCCAGCCAGTCGGTCAGAAACCTCTGGAACACCCGCCTTGATCCTTTCTTGCCTGCTACATCCTACCTTAACCTGCCTCAAATTCAGTCCCTTCCAGACATTCCTGCCTGGATTTCTGTGCCGTCCTTTCTCTGGTCCTCCTGCCCTAGCTCAGAGAAATCTTCCTGAAATAAGGAGCAGGCCATAGCCTAAAACTCACCAGCACCTGGTCAGTTCTCTAAGAACCAAATCCCAGTTCCACAGCTGGGCAGAATGATGCCATGTGTCAAGTGCCAACCACATCCCACATGCTTCCCATGGGCAACTCCGTGGAGCAGCACTGTCCTCCACAGGCACGTGCCAACCACAGAGGAGATGGGTGTCCCGGACTGCGGCCACTGCCTGAAGTTCACGTCCCTACTCGTGCTCTCCTGGGTCTTGTTCACATCCTTGGTGGATGGGCTCCTGTCTTCTATATCTTTGCTGGTCCCCATTTGTCCTTTAGGTTCTAGATCCACAGAGAGTCATAGAAACATAATGGAGCTATATTAAGAAGGAAAAAAAAAAAGGCCTAATGTCCTAAGTTTGATATCTGGAGCCCACGTAGTAGAAGAGGACTGAATCCTATGAATTATCCTCTTACCTCCATATGTGCACATGGAACACACAAACGCACACACACACACTATATGTATCATATGTGTTTGCATGCGTGTGTGTGTGTGTGTGTGTGTATGTTCCTGTGGAGGACCAAAGGTGACTTCAGGAATCATCCTGGATTATTTCTACCTCCTTTTTGCTTCACTCTGGGATTTCCCAGATTCCACTCATTAGAGCCAGAAGTGCAGGCCACCACCGTTTCCACCTAGTGTTTAATAAAAATATTTTTTAAAAAGTAAGGTGAGATTCATTTCAGTTGAAATAATATGTACTAGTTGAACATATCCTAAGGTATCAAATCTATAGTCATGTCAACATAGAATCAATATTTTAAAACTAATGAATGAGAGGAATTGTATTTGTTCTTTGTAATAGAGTGCATTTACACTTAACAGCCCATCTCCATGCAACTGCTTTCAACGCTCTACAGCTATCACAGTGGGGTCACAGCCCTAGAAAAGAGTCACACATAATGGGTAACAAGCGGGGACTGCAACCCACCTGAAGGCCCACAGCCCTCTGAATGTGTTGCACAGAGTGCAGATCCAACCAACATGCCACCAAACCAGGGCTCCTTCCCCAGTTTGGGCACCATCCTCTGGGCACAGCCTCCTGGGTCCTTCCACTCCAGCTCCTTGCATTTCCTTCCCTCCCTCAACCCCTGTTCTTACAGCTCTGCATGTCCTTGTCTATTTCCACAGATGTCCTGCCATCAACGGGAGTCCCTGGAGGGCAGGGCCTTGGTACAGATGACCATTGGCGAATGTGGACTAAGTGAACTCCACGTGGGAAGGCTGATGGCCCACACAGGAGTTGGGGTGCTGAGAAGAGCCTCATTTTCTATTAGTGGCAGAGAACAGACTACCCTTCCTCTCTGGGTCCCCATTAAGGCACCAGGGTAGAGTCCTTGCCCTGAGTGTAACAGTTAAGTTTCCGTGTGTGTGTGTGTGTGTGTGTGTGTGTGTGTGTGTGTGTTTCTCTTCAGTCTTTTGTGATTTTATCTCCTTTTCCTCCCCGTACTGGGGACAGGACCCAGGGCCTTGGGCTTGTTAGGCCAGTGCTGTGCCAATAAGCTAAATCCCAATCCCCAACCCCTGGGTGCAGCGTTTAAGGAGGCTCCAAGAGATGGCTCAAGGGTTAAGACTCTGCCTTCAAGCAGAAGATCCTGAGTTCAGCTCCCAGGTCCTGTGTAAAAACACCAGGCAGAAACAAAGCCAACCTGTACTTCCAGCCCTGGTAGGCGGAGCCTAGGAAATCCCAGCACAAAAGCAAAAAGGCGGTAGAAACAATCCAGGATGATTTCCAAAGTCACCCTTGGTCATCTACAGTAACCTCTGACACACACACACACACACACACACACACACACACACACACACATACACATACTAAATACTTTTTTTAAAAAAAGAACTATTAAGAAGGCTCCAAAAAATTCAGGAAATCAAGATACATGGTATTTTAATGCTATTTTTTTTTCAGTCCTGGGGATCTAACCTAAACTTTCATGAATGCTAAGCAAGCAACACTACCACTGAGCTATGTGCCCAGCATTTGTTTGTTTGTTTGTTTATTTATTCATTCATTCATTTGTTTATTTAGAAACAGTTTCATTAAGTTACTCAGGCTTATCTTGAACTCTATACTCAAAGCAGGCCTTGAGCTCTAGATTTTCCTATCTCTGCCTACCTAGTAGCTAGGGTCGAGGAGCTATGCCACCAGGCCCATCTGATACTTTTTAAAAATAAAAACTAATATAGAGCTGAGGAGATGGCTCAGTGGGCAAAGCACTCGCTGTACAAGCATGAGGACCAAAGTTTGAATCCCCAGACTGCATGGAAAACCAGGCACAGCAAATGTACCTATGTATTATTCAGTCAGTGCTGCACAGGGCGATAAGAGGAAGTGATAGGAGAGTTCCTGTGCATGCCCACATGCACACACACACACACACACACACACTCTCACAAAATTAATAAGAAAAAGAAGGTGCTGGAGGGGCTGGAGAGATGGCTCGGGGATTAAGACTCTGTCTCGCAAGCAGAAGGTCCTGAGTTTGGACCCCAGGTCCCACATAAAAATGCCAAGTGGAACTGGTGGCAGCCTGCACTTCCAGCCCTGAAGCAAGAAGGAGATAGAAGCAATCCAGGATGATTCCTGAAGTCACCCTTTTGTCCTCCACAGGGACATACAGTGCCCCCTCTCTTCTCTCTCACAACACCACACACACACACACACACACACACACACACACACACACACACACACACGGTGCTGGAAAGATGGCTCAGCAGGCAAAAGTGCCTGTGCTGAAACCTAGAGACCTGAGTTGGATCCCTAGAGTCCACATGGTAGAAGGAGAGAATCAGCTTCTGAAAGTTGTCCTCTGACCTCCACATACGTAACATAATACTGGCTTCTCTCTTTCTCTCCTCTCTCCTTTCTCCCTCCCTCCCCCTACTCTCTCAAACAAATAAAAATATTAAAAATAAATACAAAGAAGGGCAAAGAGACTGTTTTTTCTCCATCACTTCTAGCCAGAAGAAGGTGTCAAAAGAACAGGAAGCTCTTCTCTCCTTCATCCAACCAGGTTAAAGTCTGGGGTCCCCTAAAACCAGGTCCTATAAAAGGGAAGAGAGACAAAGCTGAGTGGGGCTATTTGTGCACACACAAACGTGACAATGGCAACCAAAAGCAGTTGCCCTTGGCACAAGTGCAGCCAGGAGGGTGAGATTGCATACATGCCAACTCCTTCAACAAAGTCTCAGACGCAGCCTCACACATAGATGTGGTTCTTTGCCCTCCTTTAGTGTGTAGAAGTGTGCACATGGACCCGTGCAAGTGCTTTCTCCTGTTGGCGCCAAATTTGTGCAAGCAGAGGTAACTGCATTATGTGACACGGGAACACGTGCAGTGTCTAAATAACAGAGCTAGCTCTTCCTCCACCTGCTCGCTTTCCCTCTAAGCCTTTATCTTTAGAAATGGCTGGGAACATGGCTCAGGGTTAGAGCCTTTGCTTCACAAACAAAAAGACCTGAGTTCAGATCCCAGATCTTGTGTAAAAAATGCCAAGAGGAAATGGCGGCAGCAGCCTGCAGTTCCAGCCCTGGAAAGGAGCCTGGGAAAACCCGTAGCAAAGCAAGAAGGAGGTAAGCAATCCAGGATGAGTCACCAAGTTATCCCTAGACCTCCACAGGCACACGCAGTGCACTCTGGTAGGAGCACACACCACACACACACACACATATACAAGTGAAAATAGAATAAAAATTAAAAATGACATGAGGGGGTACTGAAGAGATGGCACAGTGGGGAAAAACACCTGTTGCAGAAACCTGAGGCCCTGAGTTCAAATCCCTAGATTTGATATAGTTCTGGGTGTGCAGCTGTTTTTTGTTTGTTTGTTTTTAGTAGTGTTCCAGTGTTTTCATCTGAATGGTTTGTTTGGAACCCTTGGGACCAGACTGTAGAAATCTTTTAAATATAGATATCAAGAGTCAGCTTGATTGTGATGCACAAAGCAGGTTTTGCACAAAGACTGACACAGGCCTACATGCATGTGCCCAAAGGATAGGAGCAGGAACACGGCTTACCGTTTGCAACGTAGCTGGGTAGATGCTCTGGAAATAGAAGACTATGTTTAAAAGCGAAGCTTTATCGTATGATAAGAATTAAAACAATTCTAATTTTTTAAAAAGCATCATCCTATGTGCCTGTAATCCCCAGTGCTATTGTGAGGTCTGGTGGGAAGTAGAGACAGGAGAATCATTGCAGTCTGTCTCCAGGTTCAGTGAAAGACCCCGTCTCAGGGGAAGAGGCAGAAAATGATAGAGCAAGACTCCAGACACTTTTTTGAGATCTCTGTGTGTGTGCACACGCAAGCACAAACAAACAAAAATAATGAAAAAAAAATGGCATAAAGGGGCCAATGAGATGGCTCCACATCTAAAAAGATTCCTGCAGGCACACTTGGCAACCTGGTTTCATTCTTGGAGTCCACATGGTGAAGGAGTGAACAGACTTCTAAAAGTTGTTTTCTGATATCTACACACATGCTGTGGCCTGTGCAGATTAGAGTTCTCTCTCTCTCTCTCATAGATAAATAAAATATTAAAGATAAACAAATACGTCAACATGAAAAGTATATTCCTAAAGAAACGCACGCAGAGTGGACAGAGTCCAACATCAGGAATAGGCTTGCTACAGAAGGATCTGTGGTGGAGGTGACATGGCTGTTTGTCCCCACATCCACAAGACAGTCGCCAGCATAGTGATTCCTGAAGCTGAACCCTCCCCCCATAGTGTCCCTGGCCACACACAGAGAATCCATTCACATAAGACAGGTCGCCACAAGAGCTCCTAGTTATTCGACCTGTCAGACAAGTGACATACCCTTAAATCTCTGCTCTGTGTATAGGTGGCAGACACTGTCTGGCTATTAAATCTTCCAGAAAGCTTGCTAAAATTACAATTCCTTCTAGAAAAAAAGAGAGAAATGTTCACAATTTTGGGGCAGGGAAAGAATTCCTAGTTGCATTATCGAAAAATACAATGTGGAAAATAAGATAGTACTGAATTGGGCATCATCTAAATTCAAAACCTTTGTACCTCAAAATAAAAAAATGGAAAGATAGCCAGGCATGGTGGGGGACACACCTTTATCTCAGGATTTGGGAAGGGAAAGCACAAAGATGGCAAGTTCTAGGCTAGCCTGAGCTACATAGCAGGACCCTGTTTTTTCTTGTTTGTTTGTTTGTTTTTGTTTAGAGCTGGCTGTCACAATGCATGCTTATGATTCTAGTTTTGGAGAGGTGGAGGCAGAAGCATAACACGTTCAAGGATGGTCTGGGCTACATAGTAGAAACATTGTCTTTAAAAAAAATGGGCTGGAGAGATGGTTCAGGGGTTAAGATTCTGCCTCACAAGCAGAAGCTCCTGAGTTCGGATCCTAGATCCCACATAAAAATGCCAGGCAGAAATGGCAGCAGCCTGGGCAAGTGAGAGATGGGGGGAACAATTCCAGAGCAAAGCAAAGAGAAGGTAGCACAATCCAGAGTGATTTCTGAAAGTCACCCTTGGGTCTTCACAGGCACAGACTCTGGACCCAATCTCTAACAGGATAAAGCTGGATGGTGTCCTTGAGGAATACTACCTGAAGTTGTTCTTGGACCTCCATGTATACAGGCACACACATGCACATATACACACACAATAATAATAATAATGGCTAATACATGAAAAAATATTCAATGTCATTAGGGAGATATATATTAAGACAATAGTTGATACCGCTCCCTGTTTATAATCAAAAAGACAATTCCAACTGGAGAGATGGTTTAGTAGTTAAAGACCTTGCCATGAAAGAAGAGAACTGGAGTTTTGATACCTGGATCCCACTAACGCACACCTGTAATTCCAGCCTTGCTCTTGGTGAGCTCTGGGTTTGGCTAGAGATCTTGTGTCAAAAAGAATAAGGTAGAAGAAGAACAAATGAGAACAATTCCAGGTCAACCTCAGGCCTACATACATGTGCACACACACACACACACACACACACACACACACACACACAAAAATGGAAAAAGAAAAAACAATACTAAGTGTAGTTGAAGGTGTAGAGAAACTAGAGATTACTAGTAGGAATACAAAATAATTCAGCCACTTCAGAAAAGAACTGAGAAAAGAACTCCCTCCTTCCCTTCCTCCCTCTTGCCCTCCCTCTCTCCCTCCCTCCTTCCTTCCTTCTTTCCACCCTCCACTTCAGGACAGATACCACCTAGAAGTTTCTTAAAAGTCGATTGTAAATGTCCCACATAGTATAGCAATTCAACTCCTAGGAATTCCCCCCAACATCAATGGAAACACATTTACCCAAAAGCAAAAATACAAAGTCCCTCCCTAGCAATATTATTCATAATAGTGAAAACAGAGAGTGCTTCAGGCATCATATATACTAAAATTGGAGAAATACAGAGAAGATTAGTATGGCCCTGTGCAAAGATGATATGCAAATTCATGAAGCATTCCACAGTTTTTGGAAAAGAAAACTGAGAAACAACTAAAGTGTCCACACTAACTGTCTGAAAGATAAATAAAATCCATTCAGAGAAATATTATTTAGCAATAAAAAGGAAGCAATTAATTACTAACACAGGTTGAAAATAAAAAGGAACTTCAAACACATTAAGTAAAAGAATCTAGATATAAAAGTTGGTGTAGCTATTCTATCTATGAAACATGCCCAAAATATGCAAATTTATTTATAGCAGATTAGTGGTTGCCTAGGGCCTTAGGTAAGAATGTAGTTAATCTAAAAATGGGAATAAATAAATTTAGAGGGGTGACAGACCTATCTCATATAGCTTGTGGTGATATTACACAACTCCATACGCTTATTAAAAGTCTCTGAGGCCAGACTGTCAAGATAGCTCAGCTCATATGGTGGAAGGAAAGAACCAACTTCTAAAAGTTGTCTTCTGACATCCACACATGTCTGTATGCTTGAGATGAATCTCTCTCTCAAGCATTTTTTTAAAAAAATAAATAATTGTATTCTTACAGTGGGTGTAAATTTTTACCTCAGTAAACCAATTTTAAAATGTAACTTCCTAGGGCTGGAGAGGTGGCTCAGGGGTTAAGCCTCTGCCTTGCAGGCGGAAGGTCCTGAGATTGGATCCCAGATCCCACCTATAGACGCTGGGTGGAAGTAGGGGCGGCCTGCGTTTCTGGTCCTGGTAGGGCGGAGCCTGTGAATCCCGGGGCAGAGTTAACAAGGAGGGGGAGGAAGCGGTCCATGGTGGTTCCCGAATACACACACACACAATTGAATAAATTAAAAAAAAAAAAAAGTAACTTCCTGAGCCATATACATCCTTGCAGGGATTCCCATGCCACAGATTCAAGGCAGTGTCCAAAATAATCTTCATCTTGTTTTTGTTTTCTGAAACATGGTGTCAGTAAGGACAGGCTGGCCTTGAGTTCAAGATTGTGCTAGGATTACAGGCCTGCCATGCACAACCGCATATGACTGGAAACCTGCATTTTTTACTCAGCACTACCAGAGGATCCTAATAATTGTGGTTTCCTGTGGCCAATGTCTAGGATCCAGGCTGCATGATGAGGCAGGGTTAGGGGGGCGGGGCCAAGCAGGTGAGGCAACGACTCTCCTGCTGGTCCACTGGAATCTCATTTCTCCCAGGTGGGCCTGCTTTGCTCAACTACCAATGGGGGCCAGAAAAGTAGAGGGGGTTTCTTTTAAACACACTACTATCCCTTCACTCTCCTGTCTTCCCCTCCACGTGCTTTACCACTCCCACTGCCTTCAGGTACATTTCAAATTCTTTCTAGCTGGGTACTGCTTCTTTTATTTGCCTTCTAGGGCAGAAGGTCTTGGCAGGCAAGCGAAGAAAGATCATGACGCGCTGGACTAGATTCTATCTTCATGCAAAAATTTTGACAGTTCACTATGGCTTTGTTTCCATCATTTTTAATTTTAAAACAATACATTAAGATACCTATTGTAGAGGTTTGTTTTTGCACACTCACCTCTGCCCATGCTTGGACTTTCCCGAGATACACTTGGAAGCCCAGTCTGTCTCACCTTCCCCAGAGCCAGAGAGCAGGAGCGGCTGTTTACATCCTCCTTGTTCTGGAGACCCCCAGAGATCCAGACCACCTGCCTGCCCAGAGGGATTTCCCAGCCCCTCCTCTGGAGGGAAGGAAAGTTGTAGCTCAAGTCCACTCCCTTCCAGCTGTGACTGCATAACAAGAAACCCACACGCATCTGAAATCTCTTTCCCTGTCTGTATTTTCCACAGGAACAGTATCTGTGCGTGCTGGGTGGAGCAGGATGAGATGGCTGGGCCTTTTCTACCTCTCCCCCCATCCCAATGCACTGAGATCTCACAACCCAGTGTTGAGCAAACACCCACAGCGCACGATCCAGATGTCAGTCCTCTAGGGAATCCTCCTCGGGGTCGGGGTCGTGACTCCCAGCCTTGCGAGCTCCTACGGTGTCCTTCACGGACACTCTCACCCTGTTCTCTGCTGGAAATCTCCCAGTGCAACTTCCGCTCCCCTGCAGTCCCACCTGCTGCTTGCGTGTTGGGACGGGCTGGGCTGCAAAACTGGAGGCGACTGTGCGCACAAAAATGAAGCCCTCTCCACTTCGCATGAACCCGGCCTGCCACCTCCCTACCCGCCAACCCACCCGGTGGCCGCTAGATGCAGACCTAAAAGTGTGCTGTGAGGCGGGGTATTCCTGCCCCCACAGTCTTAGACGAGTGGGGACGACTGTAACCACCCAGTCTGGGCCGGGAGAGCGTCGGGGCTTCACTCCCCAGCGAACGAGGGAAGTCTCCAGGCCTCCCCAGGACCGCGGGAGGAGGGCCTCTTTCTTAGGGGGTCTGGGACTGCATGAGTTTCTCATACAAGACTCCAGTATCTAGCATCGCAGGCTCCCCGCGCGCCATGGCTGGGAGGAGATGCCGGAGGCTTCAACCCATGTTCTGTAACTGAGGGACCCACCAGGTGGTGGGTCTGCACCACACATGGCATCACTCGAGAGGGGTACTTTGGGAACCGATTTGATGCCCCACCGTAAGGGCTTAAAGACCAAAGTGCTAACCCTCCAGCCAGACGGCCACCCAAGAAGCTGCAGTTCAGGCTGAATCCCGTGGTGACAGAGAACTGAGTAAACACTGCGTTGCTGGACCCTATAGCCCTGGGCTCCGGCGGGGCGTCCTGCCTGCCACGGCGGCTCCCCGTGTAGACAAAAGAGCCAATTGTACCTGGACGACCCTTTCTTCTTCCCTAGATATCTGCGGAGCAGCGGATCACAGAGCTCCAGAGCTTGTGGTGCGGGATCCAGACCCCCCCTCCTTCCGCAGGGACCCTGGGCTCTGGGCCGTGCTTGAAATACCTAGGGGCTGTTCCTCTCTAGTCTTGAGCTCTCCAAATCAATTCACACCTCGAACTGGCCCCAGGAACCTACAAGCAATGACCAGGCTCACACCCATTGTGTCCTTAGACGGCTTTGGGGGTTCACCCGGATGCGACAAAGATCCAGGAGTTGTAGAAGCTGAAGTTCTTTGAAAGATGTCAAATTTGGTTGGATTTCAGCACCGCCTGGCCTTCTGTCTCCTGGCCTGGGCTTAGGTTAAACTACTCAGATCTTTCTACTCGAGGAATCCAAAAATCGCAAAGTCTTGGCTTCTCTAGGGAGTTGTGAAACTGAGTTTCCTGCCCTTGAGGTGAGGCAGGAACCAGGAGCTGACAAGGATGACCCACTCACTCCAGTGGACCGTGGGCTAAGCCCAGTTAGCAAGCTCTCTCCTATCAGGTTCAAGACAGACACTGTCCACTAAGCCAACAAAGTACTGCTAGTGAAGAGCTGGTGGGTGTACAGTGCTGTTTCAATATCCTTCCTGCACCCCCAGCTTCTGCTGGCAATACCAACTCCTGGAGGCACCTCCTCACCCTAAGTTCTGGGAGACCTTGGTCCTCTGCCACTCACTGGCACACACTCCAAGCCATCCAGTCAATTCCCAGCTTCTGGTAGCTCAGCCCTAGTTCCTCAAAGTCCCTTCCACCACCTCAGTCCCTGAGGACCCATGGAGAGCCGAAAAAGCCTGTGTTTGAATTCACTCCATCCTGTGGGAGCTGTGCTACCCCCATCCCCACCCCCAGATACCACTGGTTCCTGTGTGCCTCTGAATTCCTTTGGGCACTCCAAATCTAAGAAGTTTGGCCAAAGCCTGACCCCTTCCCCCCAAGTCTGTTTAGCTTGTGTCTTTCTCACCTTTTCCCTACATGATCAGAACTTGGTTTCCAGGGCTACAAACCTTCACTCAGAGGTATGTCTCACATCAATAGCTTTTATACTAATGCAGAAAGAAACACAAAAATACAGGTAGGGGTCCTCACCTGTTTAGAAATCTTCAGTTACCTGAGGACAAGTTCCAGGACACAACACAACAGAGACCCTGTTAGGCACACAACGAACCCAGAACACCGAAAATGTATTTCAATATACACAGATACCAGTAACAAATACACTCACAGCAACAAAGACACGCATCAAGAACTACCGATGCGTAGGAGAGGAACAAACGTATAGACTCTTGAACCCCTTCCTGCACCCCCAGATTCTGCTGGCAATACCAACTCCTGGAGGCACCTCCTCACCCTAAGTTTTGGGAGACCTTGGTCCTCTGCCACCTAGGAAAGGGTGGACCCGACCAGGGCACACAACAACCACACACTTGTTTTTCTGCCCCTGGGCAGATTCCCTACCCTGGGGAAGGGGAGGAGAATGCAAGTCGCCTCTATACAAGGCTCTGCTAGGTGGGAAAGGGCAAGAAAGCACCCGACAGGCTCCGAAATGCTCGAGTTCTGTAAAGTGGAGACCATTTGATGACATCTGTGAGAGCCGCACTCCCTTTCCCACTTCTTAGGAAACAAGGAAAGTGGTTCAACTCTTTCTGCAAATCAACTCGATCCGTCCGAGCGCCAAACCTCCAACGGTAGCAGAGAGAGCACGACCCCACGGCGACCCACAAACCGCTGCTACCCAACAACTAGCACGGCCCACAGACTCCTAACTGGACAGGGAAGGGTGTTCGGTGATCACCGATCCTGGCGAAGCCCAGGCAGCGCCAGCCCGGGGCTTGCACCGTCACGCCTGATTTTGCTCTGGAAGCTAGTTGCACGGCATTCCTTACCTTTCTTGATCACCGACTGGTCCAGGAGGCTCATTCCTGGTTCATCCATGGCCTGCAAATAGGAGAGAGCGGCGGTGAGGACGCGTGTGGACCAAATTGCGGGTGGCTTCCCAAGCCCGGGCTACCCCAGGTTCCTGTCTGCTCCGCCCTACGCGCACCACCGCTGCCTCAGGCAGCGACGGGCGGGCCCGGGAATCGCCTGGGCTTGGCACCATCTGCGGCCAAGCTGGAGTCCTGGGTGCCCGCCTTAGACAGACAACTGCCTCCCTTAACCCCAGGCCAGCAGACTGGGGCCGGGTTTCCATCTCAGCTGAGCGTTGCTGCCATCCAGACGCCGCGCCCCGACACATTCGAGGTCGCTTTAGGGGCCAGGCAGCATTTAACCAAGCACACTGACACCCGTCCCTGTCGGAGTCCCGAGTGGAAAGATTAGAGCTGGGAAAGAGTTGGATTCCTACGCTGGTCATTTCTTGACTCCAGCCAGGGTGCTAAATCACTGCGACCCGCACCAGCCCATCCGGGACCCCTGGCCCCGGGCCCTCCGCTCTCACCTGCAGTTCCTCCAAGCCGGGCGGTGCGGCCAGCCCCGGGAGGCCGAGGGGCGCGTCGGCCAGGCCGTGCGCGCCGTCGGCCAGGCTGTGCAGGAGCCGGGGCACCGCGGCAGCGTAGTCGCGGCGCGGGTCGAGGCCCAGGGCACGGGCGGGCGGCGCCAGCAAGCCGGGCGGCTCCTCGTGGGCGCGGGCCGCGGCGCGGGGCGCGGCCCAGGCGGCCTGCGGAGGCTGTGGCTGCGCCAGAGGCGCCAGGCCGCCGTAGGGATCCCCGGCCAGGTGCGGAAAGGCGGCTGCGGCGTCGGGCGCCTGGCCGTAGGGCAGCGGCGGCTGCGGATAGGGCGGCGGGAAGTAGGGAGGCTGGAAGTCCGCGGCGGCGGAGGCGGCGGGCGTGTGGCACAGCGGCGGCGCGGGACCGTAGGCCGCCTGGGGCAGCGACGACAGGCGGGCTCCGCCGGCCGCTGCGCCCAGCCCGTCGGGGCGCTCCTGCGGAACGAGAGGGGCGCGTTAGACGACCCATCATCATCTACGGAAAAGACCCCAGCATCAAGAGATCCTCTTTAGCTGGCGAGGGTGTCCCGCTGCCGCCCCTCTCGCCTTTGGGGGGGGGTCCTCAAATCTGTCATCGAATGACCCCGGACGTAGGAACCTCAGGCCCTGGACCACCAGCTCCAGTGCACTGATTTCTCAGTTGGGCAGACACCCCGTGGCTCCCGCCCTCGGAGATTTCGTTGGCGCCAGAGTCAGATGGTTTGGAGGTTCAGCGCCCAGGCTCCTGGATCCCCTTCTGTCCCCAGCCTAGCGTGCCCGGCAGCCGCGGGACCCGAGACTACTTACCATCGCCGAGTAAGTGTGCACCAACATGGGGCGGGTAGTGCGGGGCGCGAGGCGGGGCTCGCCCGACGGCAAGCTCTGCGGGAACTGGAGCTCAGAGCCGGGCACACCCCGCCGGGGGGTCACCGTTGGGCAGCTGGGTGTCACCCAGCCCGGAACCCAGCTGGCGTGAGTCCTCAGTGGTGGGCGCCCCCGGGTGGGTCCATGCAGGTGTAACGGACGGGCGCTGATCACACTTGGTGAAAAAAGTCAGTCCACGGGTGCCCAGCTCCCTCCTTTCTCCCTCTGAGCGCAGCCCGCTCCATGCACTCTAGTTATAGTGGCGGGGGCGCGCCGGGCCTCCGGGGGCGCGCATTAAAGAGACAAGCTGTGGCCGTACACTCCCATTTCCCCAGCGGCCACCGAGACGCGGAGGCGTGGCCCTGATGGGCCCCAGTGGGGTGGGTACAGCAGGGTGAATTCCAGCCCTGCTGCGGACAGTCGCCTTCTGGGCTCGAAGCTCACAGCTGTGGTCCAACAGCGGATTCGGATGCGAGGAATCAGAGGGCCTACGTTTTGCTCCACTTTGTGCAACTTTGACTTTGAGCAATGGAACTCCAGCCTGTCAGTCAGTGCACACTCGCGCGGATGTGCTGGTGTGTAGGGGATTCCCTTTTGGCTATTTCCTGAGTGGTTCTAGATCAAAAGCCCTTTGAAGGTACCCATCTGAGCTGGTAGCCAGCGGTGCCAAATCAGGATCCTTGAAAGTTCCAGACATGAACTGGACACACACACGCACACACACACTCAGAGGAGAGAGAAAGAGAGAGGCCAAAATGCTTCTGAATGGTCTGTAACTCTGTAACACTCAGGAACGATGTATGAATCTGTGTGTAACTGATTGACATGAATGGGTGCACTGTTACACTCATATGCACAGGCTATGTGTTTGTGTGCACGCGTCACCATAACCAGCACTGTGCTGGCTATCAAGCATGTCCCAGTCCTTAGGGTCAATTCCTCTCCTTTTTCTCCTGAAATGCAACCCTCTTTTAAGATGGCATAGGTTAAAGAAAGGCAAGTGGGGAAGATGCCACGGGCAAATAGGTATTAAGAAAACAGACCAAAGATATAGGAGAAATGAAAAATAATCACAGCAAGCCTTTATTACAGAATGTGAATACTGAGGTGGTGAGATGGCACTTGCCACATAAGCTTGAAACCTACAAAAAGCTGAATGAGGTGACTGTTAGATCCCTCAGAAATTCCTAGGCCAGCTAGCCTGGAGTATGCAGTAGTTAGAAACCAGAGAGACATGGAGAGAGAGAGAGAGAGAGAGAGAGAGAGAGAGAGAGAGAGAGAGAGAGAGACTCTGTCTCCATAAGATAGGAAGAAAGGACTGATTTCCCAAAGTTGTCCTATGACCTCCATATGTATGCAATGGCACACGCATGACCCCCACATATATAGATGTGAATGCTTATTTAACCATGGCCCTAGCATGCTCTTTCCAGGTGAGGAAATGACTTGTCCAAGGTCAAGCAGCTACTTAAGTGGCAGCGCTGGGATAGTCCTCCAGCCCCATTCTCTGCTCAGGATCATTGTTCTTTTCTGTCTTGAACTCAGGAGTCTATTCAAGTTAGTCCCGTCTCTGAGTGACTGTCCGCTTCTGGGCAAGTATTTTTTTCCTCTTTAATCTTAGTTTCTGCAGCTGTAATAACCAGAAGTAGGGTAGGATGGAGATGATTCGAAGTTTTTAGATCTCCTCCCAGTGAAGGAGTAGGTAGGTGAGAAGGTAAAGGTAACAATACTGAGACAGATTGGAAAAAGTGAGGACATGACTGTGATCGCACTGAACTGTAGAGTGTGTGGTTTTAGGTGGGCATCTCAGAGGGATGACCTGGCTCCTTTCAGCTTGGAGGATGGGGGCTCTGAGGAAACAAGGGGCTAGCAGTCAAGCAGTCATCACTCAGAACTTTGCAGAGGTTACAACTAGCAGCTAGGATGGCAGATGAGGCAGCCATGGGCAGCTGTGAAGTCTTCG
The DNA here is from genome assembly GCA_023101885.1 of Typhlomys cinereus. NCBI lineage: Eukaryota > Metazoa > Chordata > Mammalia > Rodentia > Platacanthomyidae > Typhlomys > Typhlomys cinereus. The sequence continues at coordinate 7,923,224 of JALPQD010000062.1, read as the reverse complement.
TGCTCGGGACAGATCTGAGGTGTACAGTAAGCTTGTGTGTGGGTGTTTATGTCTCTATTTATGAGTCTGTGGGTCTAAGTGACTCTCCTCATCCTCCCACCCTCATCTTCAGCCACAGGTCATCTGGAATCGGGCTCTGGGATAGAAGTCAATGCACAGTACTCGAGTTGATGCACCTTAGGGAAATGAGAAGGATGATGGTAACCAGCCCTGGGGAACCCTTATTCTTACAACAGACTTGAGACACTATAGTGACAGGATAGATGGGCGTCTTATCTGTTGGCTCTCTGGGGCTCCTCCCTCTTTCCTTACAACTTCGTTTATTTCCTTTATTATCTTCTCCTCCTCTTCTTCCTCCTCACCCACTCCTTCTTCTACTTCTCTTTTTCCTCCTCCTCTGACCATTTCTATCTTTGTTTTTGTTTCCTCTCTTCATGTCCATCTTTACTGTCAGTAGTTCATTCTCAGAGGAGTAGCTTCTGCCTTTTCTTCTTGGCCATATTCTTCACAAGCAAGTTCATCTTCTTTCAAGTCCAATGGCTATTTGTCTGCTGTTATCTCCTTACTATGTTCTCTCTAAGGTATGAGTCTTGTTAGAGACCCAGCACCAGACATACAAATGCCAGCTAGATGTTTCCTTCAGACACCTCTTGCAGAAACCGAACTTGTTATCTCTTCCACCCTCCCAACCCCATCCAAAAAGAGTTAGGACATCTTCAAAGAGTGACATATCTTTGTTTATTGCTTTCTGCAATAGGGTTTTGCTATGCAGACCAGACTGGTCTCAAATTCATGATCTTCCTGTCTCAGCCTCTTAAGGGATGAAATTACACACATGTAGCACCATACCTAGTTTAAGTATTGCTATTTTTAAAAAATTTATATATATATATGGAGAGAGAGAGAACATACATACATGTCATGGTGCACAGGTAGATGTCAGATGATAGTTTTCAGAAGTCAGTTCCCTCCTTGCATCATGTATGTTTCCAGGGATCAAACTCAGGTCTGCAGGCCCCTGACCCACTGAGCTAGCCCCCAGGATTGCTATTTTTAATCTTACCATAGAAGACACAGAACCTCTCTTTCTGAGCTTTAAGTTATTAATACCTTCCTCTTTCCTCATAAGCTCATAGGTAGCAACGTGTGGCCCCCAGACCATTATCAGCAACAACATTTGGGAACTCATTAACAATGCCAGTTCTTGGATTTTTATCCCAAATCTACTAAATTGTTAACTTTGGGTAGAGCCTGGCAGTTTGTGTTTTCATAATTCTTCAAGTGACCTAGAGCATAGTAAAGTTGGGAAGCCATAGTGACTTTAATGGGTGTCCTGACTTCATATCTCTTGCAATCCACTTCCAACTCAATTCAGTATCAGGAATGACTGGACCATGTCCCCTCCTTACTAATGCTTCCAGGGTCCGTTGCCATGATCCACTCTAGGGGGGAAACACCCTAACCAGCAATTACTGATTGCTTGCAGTAGCAATGACTGCTAGTTTCCTGTTTCATGAGCTACTTCACAGGAAGAGTAAAGGAGAAATGGAAAACATGTCTAACACTTTCCTTGGTATGTAGTTGGGGAGGGGTGGATCCAATCTATTAAATAAATGATAAGCCTGTTGAGGGATCCTGGAAGGGCTTTTATGTGAGCTAGACAGGACCCAAGTATAACCTGAGGAGATCACCTTACAAATGAGTGATTTTGCTTTTATGTGCTGGGAGAGGCATATTCTCCATAGTCCTACTGCTGCTGCTTTGGAGCCCCTTAAAGCTGAGGAATGTCGTGATTTCAGACTCTGGGGCCTTTTTGCTTCAGGAACAAGGGACTCGTCATTTTCCGAGGTGCACATGTGGGAATTTCTCATCGCTACTTCTGTGAGAGCCATGCAGAAGCTGCAGGGGCTTGAGGTATGTGCACAGGGATACACATGGTAAAGTGGGGGCGTAACGCGCACGAGGCATTCACAGGAAAATACATACCCAGCACATACACTGACACATGCGTGTGCGGGCTGACGATGAGCTTTCTTTTGACACACCTTGGCATAGTGTTTTTTTCCCACTGTTGCCTTTTCTCATCTTTTAAAAAGCGAGCTTTGCAGGCTGGTGAGATCCTCTAGGAGTGAAGGTGCTTGCCTCATAAGGATGGAGACCTGAGTTTGACTCCTAGAGTCCATGTGAAGGTAGAACGAGAAACCCGATTCCACAGAGTTGTCCTCTGACCTCCGCATTTACATACACATCATGTTCTCTCTGTCTCTCGCTCTCTCTGTCTTTCTCTCTCTGTCTCTCTCTCTCTCTCTCTCTCTCTCACACACACACACACACACACACACACACTAATAAAGTTTAAAAAGAAGTGAGCTTGTGTTTTCACCTGATGTGAGGAGAGAAACTCAGGTCTGCTCCCTTCCTCCTCTTAGCTCTGACAGCCTCCCACTGCGGGCCTGGCTAGGAATGTTGGGTGGGAGGAGAAATCTGCAAGAAGATGCAGAGCCTCCACCTGCTGGCCAGACTTCACAACTGCAGCCCACAGCTCCCTTTTCCCAGCAAGAGCAAGCAGGGTCTTGTAAGTTAAGCCTAGCTCCTTCCCCACTCGGGAACCCCAAAGTCTTCCACCACATCACATGAAAGCACAGGCCTCACTGTGCTTAGAAAGTTTTGCTATGTTTGTTTTTCCTATTACACGCCGCAGAGCGCCTCGACGGCAGGGATGATGGCAGTTGTCCCTTCTTTGGGGGCCCTTCCCCTCTTTCTCCACCTCCACAGACAGTCCTGTAACTGTAAGGAGCCAACGTATGGCTCGTTCCAAAAGCTGTCCCTGCTGACGTCTCTTCAAGCTCCAGACTATGGGAAGCATCGACTCCTTGGGTGTTCCACAGGCTACACAAATTCACCATTGACCAAACCAAGCCTATACCTCCCATAAGCCTGCTTCTCTCCTGATGCTCCCCATGCCAGTGGGTTGGCCCCTGCATCCTACACAGTGGCCCTAATGAGGAATCTGGATCATCCTTGACTCTCTTTTCTTCATCTCTCTTCACTAATGTCCAAGTCCCCTAATCTAACTCCTACCTATACTCCCATGTCTCTATCCTCATTGCCACTGTCTTAGTTCAGAGTTACTTCCTTTCTGAGTTTCCTGCCTCAGTACATCTCCCACTTTTCATTCCCTCTCCCTACCCCTTTTGCCAATTTCTTGCTACTTAGCAAACGCTCCTTTCTCTTGCTGCAACCTCCTGTGTACTTGAATTGCAGGCATGTGCCACCATGTCCTGACCACCTTCAGCTGTTTCAGACATCTTTGTAAAATGCAAACAGGATTGCATTTAATCTGTTCCCAAATCTGCAATCTGGGCCTTCAGCATGATCGCATATTTAAGCATCCGAGTATTGCACGCTCTGATCTGTTCCAACTCATCCATCTTCCACTACTTCCTACTTCACTTCAGCAACAGAAACTACTTGCATGTCTTTATACCTGCCATTCCTCTGGCTCGTCTACCTGGTAAGCCCTTGCCTTCAGGACGCAGACCAAGGGCTTGCTTTGAGTTTTCTTGGACTTGTTCAAAGGCTGAGAAGCCTCATGCTCCAGCCACACATTGAAGTTCTGCAGAAGCCATTACTAATGTCTTTATCTGTCCCTGTCCTCCTAGTATTAGGTGCACGGCTTGTGTTTTTCACACCTGCCAATCCATACTAAGACAACTTTCAGCATATAAAAGAAGTGGATAGTTTTGTTATGCAGATAGGCAACAGGAGGCACTCAGGAAGTTTGTAGGTTTGAGGACCTATGGATGGTGTAGGTCTGCAGTTGTTCTGGCCCAAGCCTGGTAAGGCAGAGGGTGCTCGACTCCACCTTCTCAGATCCTGCCTCTTTTCACTTGGTATAGAAACACAGGTCAACTGCACAAGTCTGAGAGCGACGTTTGACTTGCATCTTTTGTTAGGTCAATGGTGACTTAATTGAAAAGAGCTAGTAACATTCAAGGTTGATTCGTGTAAAAAATATTTAGTTCTTTACAAGTTGTAGGACGCGGAAGTGACTCATGGCAAGAAGTGGCTGAGAGGAAAAGGGACGGTGCTTCAACTATGGTTCCTTCTTCCCAGGGGAGCAGAGTGAAGACACTTGTTCAGCCACAGGGGTGAGCTGCTGGAGTCTAAGAGGCAGAGCAGGCTCGGGGCAGAACACACAGGAGGCTTCTTGTCACCAATGAACATTTATTGAGTGTCCACGTGTGCACAGCTTTGAATTTGGCGATCACAGAACGCACTGGGGAGCGCAGGGTGGGGGAGGCGAAGGGGGAAAGGTCCGCACAGGTTCAGAAAGGTAGTCCCTGCTAGAGCCGCCAGTCGCGTCTCCCTGCAGAAAGGAGTCTTAGCAGGGTGGGGGCAGGGGTTGAAGCCAGGCACCGCGGTGGCAGAGGGGTGCAATCACTGGGAAACATGCGGATTCTAGGGCGGTGTAACCTCCTGTCCCTGGCTCCAGCCAGATCAGATGGCACCAGGAAGACAGGGAGCAGATGTTCAGGTATCCAGGCAGGGACAGGGATAGGGATAGGGACAAGCAAAATAAATACCCCCCAACCCCATCATCACTCTGCTGCAACACGACACAAAAGCTTAGAGACCCAGGCCCAAGGGCTCTTGAGTCCCATCGAGGAAGCTCAGATGGAAGGAGGTTCCCCACCCCCATTGACCTGCCTGCCCCAGGTTGCCTGAAAGGACAGGGGCAGCTCAGACTCTGGATCGCTGAAGTTGAAAGGAAGAACTGTGATGTCAAAGGCCTGAGCCTGCTCTCTGCCAAGGGCAAGAGCCAAATGGCCAATTTAAAGGGCGTGAACCTGGGGCAGCCAGAAGGGGCACCACAGCCTAGGGGAGGCCACGCCCTGGCCGGCAGGGCACATGGGCTGAGGCAGTCAGCACCCGCCAGCCCTGTCCTACCTGGGGCCTCCCTCCCGCGGGGAAGCCAGACTCCAACCTTCCCCGGCCTGGCGGGGCCAACCACGCTGATTTCCAAGCCGATCCCTGCCCCCATAGGGCCCAGGGGGCAGGACACAGTTCCCTACACTTGAGAGGTGGGCATCATGCCCTTGCCCTCGGGGAAGCCAGGAAGCTAGGATGTTTGTGGGGGAAGTCTGAGGAAATGGGTCCAGTTTGGGGGCTTCAGGGAAGATTCCTCCTCCCTCCTTTCCCTCGCTGCCCGCCCCCCGCTCTGTCCCATCAGGGATGGATGCCCCTCAGGGCTCTGACAGGCACTGCTCCAAGGCAGCCATGCGGTAGTGGCTGGCTGTTTCCTCACCTGCCTGCAGCCTCATGGCCTCCCGGCAGAGCCGGTTGGCCCGTGCCAGCTCCACCAGGACGCCCTGGTAGGCGGCCACCATCTCAGGTTTGACGGAGTTGGGGCTAACACTGCCTAGCAGCTGTAGCAGCTCCTGGGGCCAGCGGGAACGCAGGGCGGCAGGGGCCAGCCAGGGCAGCAGCGGCACGCAACCTGTGAAGGCCTGCATGCCCAGGAACCAGAGCTCCTGCAGGTCGGCCCAGATCCCCTCGTAGTCGGAAGACAGGGCCAGCACTGCCTGGTCGGAGCCAGGGGTGGCCCGCGCTACATGGGACTGTGACAGGAAGAGGATGGCAGCTGCAAAGAAACCGCGAGAGGCTGGGGTTCCCTGGAGAGCTGAAAGAAATAAAGAGAGCATGACATGGACCAGAGGGACCAGGTTCCCTGCACACTCCACATGCTCAGAGAGCAGAAGCATCACTTGGATTCAAACCTTACATCGGACACTGTGTGACTCCTAGAAGTTTACTTTTCTGGGTCTCAATTTCTTCACTATGAAATGGGACCAGTGGTGTGCTAATCTTAACAATTTGTTGTGAGAATTAAACAATCTCAGTACTCCTCTCAGTACTCCCCAATACCACGATCTCTAAAAGTAAGCTTCTGTCAAATGTGACAGAGAAGATTCCTCAGGGTTCTCATAGTAGGAACCCCAGTAACAGGGCTTGGAGCCTTTCACGAAGTTGAAGATGAACTAATTTGGTTCCATGGCAGAAGAGGGCGCCAGAGGGGAAAGCGAGCGGCGGTCCAGCTTAGGCGTGCGTACCCGTTCAGAATCTTCCCCTGTGTTCTTAATTCATGTGGTGGTATTTGTGGGTGGGCCAGCATTGAGACCATAACATGGTAGCTCTACTTGGAGGCTGAGCGTGCAGTGGGCTCCTAGCCCACAGAAACATGCTCCCCTTTCCCTGGCAGGTACCATGCTGGGATCCCCACACAGAGAACAGGCAGCTGAGGGGTATGGGCACATTACACCCCGTTCCCAGGCATCTGCTCAGCTCCTCCAACCTGACAGATGGGGCACAGGGAACAGGCGGGGACAGCGGGACCTAGGCAGACACCCACAGCCAAAGTGGGAGACACTGAGGGCTGCCAGGGGCTGGAGGGGACGCCCTTCCCCCTGCATACAGCCAGGGGGAGGTAGGGCGGGGGAGAATCTGTGCACAGAGGGGTAGGGCTGATGCCTGTCACTGAGGGAGGTGAGGCGCTGAGCTGTGAAAAACTTAATGCAGGAAGTCAGATTTCTGACTCAAGGCCTAGGTGGGGGCAGCTCTACCTTGAAAATGCTAGATTGAGTTCCTGTCTGCCAGGGATTCCAGGTACCTATGCTTGTGCCTTTGAACGGGCCCGTACTGAACACCCACCAGGACCTTGCCTTAAAAGTCTTCGGAAGAAAGAGAAGGTTATCGTTCCTAGAGGGTGGGGGGTGGCGCAGATCTACTGTAGAGATTTACTTTCGATGGGAAAATTCTGCTGAACTGTTTTCTGAAAATGAGGACTGAGGGACTGGACTGCACAAGGCAAGTCCATCTAGTCCTCTGTCCTCACCCATCAGGTCTGGGTTCCCATGGCTTACCTGGAGAGGTGCTAAGGAGTCGGGCCATGAGGAGGCCCAGGGTGGCCACATTGGCAGCCAGAAGCAGCCTCCCTTGTTGCTGCACTAGAGAGGGCAGTGACGTCATCAGGGTGTTCATAAGGGATGTGAAGCAAGCATCACGCCTGGGGGGAAAGAGGGAAGGATGGAGCAGGATGAGTTAGTATACTTCATCTACCCTTAGGAAAGCCTAGCATCTAAGGGCTTCTGGCTTTACCAGGCCAGGGTTTGGCAAGACGTAATGCAGAAGGGCAAATTATTGACTTTTGAGTCTCAGTCTTGGCACCTGGGTTGGGTCAGATGCTAAACAGCAGAGCTGAGTTACGGATGGAGCCGACAGGCATGCCCTGGAATACCTGAGGGTCAGATATGCCAAATCCTTGAATGGGATTGGCTTTGTCTATTCTAAGAGAAACCTACAGATGCAGGGAAGCAAAGCAGGAGGTTGAGGTGTGAGGGGACAGGGAATGGCTTCCTTGGCTCTTCCTCCCGGCCTCTCCCTAGTCCCTCACTTGATCAGCCCTGGTGCAGTGACCACCAGGTTGAGGAAGATGTGACAACAGGTCTGCAGGCCGATCTCCACGCTGTCCGGCAGCACTGAAGTGTCGTGGCCAGGAGATGTGAGCTCCCACTGCTGCAAGAAGTACTTGCACAGAAGTGAGGGGGCCCCCTCTTTGATCAGGATTTCCCGGGGTCCATCTTCGACCGTCAGGTGGCACCAGCCAGGTAGAAGGAGCCTGAGCATGTAGAAAGAACAGGTGTCTGTGGGATGGGAGGAGACGAAGGCACAAAGATGCCTTTTATGCAGCGCACCCTGACTAAAATAAACGTGGAAGCAGAGGAGAAAGGCCACTTTTCATAGGAACAGCAGAAAACGCTCAGACTGTGGAGTCACATGGGGCTGAGCTCATGGGGCCGCGCCATACGGTATACTCAGGTGCTCTCCAACCTCTGAGCTCATTTCTGTTGCTGGTGCTCTTGTTAGCTTTGGGGACAGGGTCTTGCTTGCAGCACAGGCTGATCTTGATCTCACTCTTCCTGAGTGCTGGGTACAGGTCTGAGCCAACACACCTGGCCATTTTTATTTTTAAAATGTGGGTGAGGGGGAGGGGTGGGAAAAATAAAATGTGGATGAGACTGGTCTGATCTGCCATGCGAATCTTATAAAATTGTTTTAGGAGAGTGTAACAAAACAGCTTCCTGTAGCAAGGTTTCGGTAAACCTTGAATAATTTGAGGATGGTAAGTGAACCATGACATTTTAGGAGTCCTGTGGGAACAGGTCCATAGGACAAATGGAACAATCTCAAGGGAACTCTTAGAACCAATCAGGAACCTATCATAAGCCTGTGTGTGTGTGTGTGTGTGTGTGTGTGTGTGTGTGTGTAGACAAGGTGTCCTTGAATGACCCCTTTTTTGTAGCCCTTGGATAGCTTGGTACTTGCTACATTGATTAGGCAGGCCTCAAACTCGTGGCAACTCCTGCGTCAGCCTGGGGGTTACAGCCAGGGCTGGGGTTACAGATACACGCCACCATTCCTGGCAACGCTTTTCTCTGGAATGGTCTAGCAGGAGAGCCTGTAACTATAAACTCACCGGAGAGCATCCCCTGGCCAGGAGGGCCCTGGGGTGGTGGGGGAGATGGCCAAGGTGGCCACCTGCTGCGAAAGGTCATTAGCCTCCTCGGCCTCCTCGTAGAGGGTCTTGGCATAGCGGACGAGGAAGGGCAGCAGTTGGCACACCTCCTTACGCAGGGATGAGGTCTCCTCCGCCAGCCAGGCACCCAGGATCCGCACCGAGGCAAACACAAAGGGCTCCTTCTGCTTCTCCGGCCCCACCTGTTGCCACAGGACCCCACTGAAATGGAGCAGGACCAGAAACCCGCCTCTGCCTCCCCAGCCTTCTAGCCAGCACAGAAATTATCCAACTGGCCTATGAGACCTTCAGAGTTGCTGGGCACCAAGTCTTACTCTACCCAGAGCCTAGCACAGGTGTCTTAGACATACCCCACAGCAGGCCCTCCATAGGTCACTGAGGAAAGTGGTTTCAGAAAGCACGCCTGACATTCATGGTTACTCAAGCCACATCCCCCTAACCCTCGACTTTTTTTTTCCCCCTTAGCTCTCCACTTCTAAGGTAACCTAAGAACTAGGGGAAATTTATGAGTTTACAGTTAAATAACATCCTCTAAAGAGGATCTGAAGAAGGGAAAGAGGGATTCTTGCCATGTAAGTAGTTCGGGGAGAGATATTCTCTTTAGGGTTAAATCAGAAATAAAGTTTGCTGGATATATGGCGGTGAGCTCAGTGGCTAGAGGGGGCTATTAAACACCAAGATTCAGCTGTGCCTGAACCCCTGTGGGACAGGGCAGGCAGCCTCTCAGACAGAGAAGGAGTAGATGGTGGTGCAAAGTACATCTGGATGAAACTCTACAGAAGCCAGGCAGTCCTCCCTGCTCCTTCTGACACCTCTACAAGTCTGCAGGTGCACAGATATGACGGTACGGTAGAGTGAGCAGACAAGCTGCCTCAATTTTGTGTGTGGCGTGCAAAGTGTGTGTACTGGGGAGCGTGTGTGAGTGGGAGGTTACTGTGTTGTGTGTGTGTGTGTGTGTGTGTGTGTGTGTGTGTGTGTGCCGTGATGGAAGTGCACATATGGTGTGTGGTATGGTGCTTGTGAGGAGGCCCACAGAGAAAGGGGAAGGGAGGGAGGTTTGGTCACACACTACTCCCAGCGTGCTTGCTGCAGCGCGTACATGCGGCTGCGCCATCTCCCCGTTACGCTCCTTCTGACGCCTACGCTGGCTGCCTTCCCCGGCCACTGGACCCTTACCTGCAGCAGTAGTGGATAACAGCGCCAATGGCCTCTTTCATGATGCTCACGAGCTGCACCTTCTGTGGCTCCTTAAGCAGGGACTGCTCACAGCGGGTACACTCCTGGATCCCCAACTCCATGAGGGCATAGCAGGCGGTTACCACATCTTCTTTCACCTCCGTGCCTGTCTCCTCCAGGGCCAGCCGCACTTCCACGCATGCCAGGTTCACCAGTAGGGCCAGGAACTTGCTCCCAGAGCTGCCCACAGGGATCCAGTCGGAGCCGCAGGCATGAGCCAGGCGGGCTGCCAGCTTCAGTGCAGGGTTGCGCTGCCAGGAGCTCAACTTGCTTCCTAGGATGCGTGCCAGCCCGGCCTGCAGATCCCGGTGGCATTCAGGGGGCACGGTTGTCGGGGGCAGAAAAAGGGGCAGCAGCTGGCACAGCTCAAACTTGCTGGCATCCTCAGCTTTCTGGAAATCTTCACTGAGGCCCCGCAACACAGCCAGCAGGTCGGGCTCCGCCTCCTTCCAGCACTGTGTCTCTGCAGCAGCCAGCAGCCCCACCAGGAGTGCCAGGGCCTGGTCAAAGCCATAGCCATGCCCCAGGTATGCCTGGCACAGGGCAGACACGGTGCCACCAGCAATGAGGTGCCGGGGCCCTCGGGGGGTACCTGCTACAGCTGTCAGGCACTGGTAGGTATCATCGATCATGGAGCGGCGGGCAGCATCATCGGGGTCCCCCCGGGCTGTGAGGAATGTGCTAAGGATGGGGATCTTGTTCAGGACCTGGGGATGGCTGGCCAGTTCGGGGTCACTGCAGAAACAGGCCAACAGGGCCACACCCAGGGCCCGGAGAACATGGTCAGGGCAGCCATCGGGTGCCTCCTTAGTAGTAAGGAGCCGATTGGGGAAGGTGAAGCCAACAGCATCAAAGATCCGCCGCCGAGTTTTGGCATCGATGTCTCCTGCTTTAACTGCTTTGGTCACCTATGGGGGGGAGTATGGGCTATCAGCAGGATTAAAAGAAAAGCTGGGAAAGACTGTCCCTTCCCTGCACCCTGGGCATTGAGGACTAGCAGGAGTGGGTTATGCAACAAGACTCACTCTGGGGTCATCTCATCCAGCTCCTCCTTTCTCCTTAGAGACAGACAGGTGTGACCTCTGGGATCCCTTTCATCTATGATTATCCTACAGAAGGGAGGTCCAGTCCTCCTCAACCACTCATTTGGGCAGCTGGTCACTTGGCCAGTTGAGAAGTTCTTCCTGGTGTCTAATCTACATGCCCACAACCTGGGATGGAAGGGGCTTACAACTCAGTGTTCTAAAATCCCCAAGGATTCGGGGTCCTTTCCTAACTGCTCTTGTAGAGACATTTCCGATCTATTTCCGCCACCTTCTCATGGGAAATGGCTCCTGTGTTTCGCCGTTTTGCATGTCAAAACATTTCCCCTTACGTTTCACCTAAACACCTCCTCTGCTGCAGTGTGAGCCCTTGACTCCAAGAGCCTTCTCCCTGTTGCTATGGCAAACAAGCAGCGGCTGTACTCTCTCCTCCCTTCACCCCCCACACACCAACCCCCCCTTCCAGCACTGCAGCTCCTGCTCTGCTGTCCTCAGTTTGGGTTCCTCCAACAGGGCTAAGACCCCACTCAGCTCCCTGGTCTTCAATCCACCTATAGTCACCCTGGTCATCCCTGGGACCTCTCCTCAGGCACTGCCAAACCTGCCACTCTCTCAGGTCACAGAGAAGCTACCCTAGTCCTCAAGTACTCTCCACTAGTTACAACCTGCTGCTGTTACCCTATGAGTCAGCTCCCATCTGCTCTGGGACGCCCCAGAAACCCAATCAAGGCAGCCTCCCCCATGGTCCCAGTACCGCAACCTTATACACCCCTAATCTCTCTTAGGAATTCAAAGGGAGCAAAAGGAGCTTCTGGGGTTGCCAGCACTGTTTAGATACCCTTGGGGACTTGCTGACCCCATTCCTTGGGGGTCTGACCACCCAGCCCTTCCCACCTCCCCGTTGTCAGCCGGCTCCTTACTAGCAGCAGGGCTGCAAACTGCTCGCTGTCATTCTTGGCCTCACGAAGGGCTCCCAGGTAACGCTCCAGGGTGGGATTTCGGCTCTCTGCCTGGTTCAGAGCTGGCTCACAATCCGAGGCCATGATGCCCGCCTTGCCCAACTGTGAACACAAGAGGGACTGAGCATCCCTCTGCAGAGGAGGGGCGGGGGCAGGGGCGGGGGTGGAAGTGGAGGATGGAGGGAGGGATTAGCACAGAGGAAGGGGAGGGAGAATATTGGAAGAGTGGTTTCCTCATGACTGACCTCCCTTTGGGGAGCCCCTTTAAGAGGCTGGACCTCTGGGATGAAGAAGGGACCCTGGCCCAAGGTCACCTCCAGAAAAGTGCGAAAGGAGGGACATGCATGCTGCTGCTCAGCTGGGCAGCTCTTCTCAATAATCTAAAGGTGGGAGAGGCTGGCCCCACTGCTCAGCAGCCTCTGGCCCATGAGGCCAGGTTCTACTTCTCTCCAGGAGGCACGCTGGGAATGAGTGGAGAGGACAGACAGGGGGGATGGAGACATACATGGGTGAAGTTCGATTATCCGGACTGACAAAGGAGAAAAGGATATCTAGGATTCCTTTGCCCTCACTTCCTCACAAGGAGACGGGCGATAAGCTTCAGTAGAGGTGAGAGGACCAACCAGCTCACCAGCAAAGGCTTACGGGGCCCTTCTGAGGACCCCACCCCTCCAGCTGGGGTTCTCCATCACCCCCGCAGCCTCCTTGCTTTCTCTCCTTTCCCTCCCTCGGGCAGAGGCTGCAGGAGCAGGAGAAGCAAGAGCAGGAGCAGGAGCAGCAGCAGCAGCAGTGGCGGCGGCAGCAGCAGCAGCAGCAGCAGCAGCAGCAGCAGCAGCAGCAGCAGCAGCAGCAGCAGCAGCAGCAGCAGCAGCAGCAGCAGATTTAACCCCTTGGGCTCCCTGTCCTCCTTGCCCTCCCTGTCCCGCTACCAGCCTGTAGGTGCCGGTAGGGGCTGGAGAAGCAAGAAAAGGTCGGGTAACTCCCGGGATACCAGAGATTCCAAAACCCGGATAATCGAAGTGGGGCTGCTGTGATGGGGAGATGAGAAGGGTTTGGAAAAGGGATCCTGGCGGTCACCACCTGTCCCGCGGCGGCCAGGTCACAACACGACATTGATGAAGTCGAACGACAGGGCGGCGATGAGATCACACTTCACGATGGCGCGGTGATGTCACGGAGAGATCACAGGAAAATCACGACATGAAGAGGGAGAGCCCCCAAAGATGATAGGGTAAATTAAAAAAAAAAATCTATATCTATTGAAAAAGACTGTGACAAAATGGAGTCTCGACAGGGCACGGTGATGTCGCGATATGGCGCGATGGAGTCGCGATAGGGTCCCTGGGGAGTCTTGTATTGATCGGTGCCGGCTGGGCGACGCTCAGGCGGGGACGCAGGGGAGGCCCTGAAGGGGGCTGAGCTCACCAGGCTGCGGCCCCGAGCAGCGAAGTCTTCTCCCGGCGCGATGCTCGCGAGCCTGGGGCCGCTGCTCACGCCGCGTTGCCCACTCCTGGCTCCGGGCTGCTGCAGCTCCACCCCCACCCCCGCAGCGCTCTCGACCAATCCTCGGCGGCTTCACTCCAGGCTCCGGCCAATGGCGCGGCAGGGCGCTGAGTCGTCGGGAAGTGTAGCCCTCGCGGCCATCTTCCTTGTGGGCAGTGCCCGAATCTGGGGCCTGGGACCCCCCGAGCGGGGAGGCGAGGTGCAGATCGCGCCGCCTGGGGCTCGTAGGCGAAAGGCTGAGGGTCCCGGACGCCTGGGCCTGAGTGTAGTTTGACCCTCAGCGCCGCCCCTCCCCCCTCCCCGCTCGCGGCTGGCATTGCGCTTCCGGGGGGTGGGGGCGGGAGGGTTTGATTAGCATGAAGAGTGTGTTTCCGGGTTGAGCCCCGGGAGGTGGGAGGAGGCGGAGTTTCCGGCCGCGGTCGCTGTCCAGGGAGGCTGAGGCAAGAGGGAGCTGTCTGGGTGGGGAGCAGCGCTACCTTCTTTCTCTTCTTCTCCCTCCTCTGCGTGAGGGGCGGGGAGGTCGGGCCACCACCTCCCGCCCCCGAGCCCATGGACCGGGAGAAGGCGGAGGCCGCCGAGACCCGGCGCCCCGCTATGTGGTCCTGAGCCCCGGTAGGTGGCCCGGGCAGCTGTCCGGCCAGGCCGAGGACCGGGAGCCCAGGGGAGGGGCCGGAGGGACGGGCGATGCCCCCGGGGTGCGCTGGCCGAGTGTTGGGGACCCGGAGGTGGCGCTCTTGGTCTCTCGTCCCCGCCTGGGCAATCAGCTGCTTCTGGCCTTGCAGGTGCGAGAGGCTGGAGTCCCAGGCTGCACCCCGTTTCTTTTGCGCCCCGGCCTGTGGCAGGCAGCCCCTTCTATTCCCTGACAATCAGACTGACAGTCTCCAGACGCTGCGGCTCTTCTGACACCTTCGACCTCTGCAGTCTCGCCCTTAGCAGCTGTCTCTGGCGTTTGATCTCACTGAAATTTAGGGGGGAAAAAGTTGATAGGGAATAAAGGAGGGGGGGCGGGATTGGACACGTTGATGAAATCTGCTTCATTTGGGACTTTGAAAATTATGCCTCTTGGAGAGTCCTGCGGTGACTGCAGTAGCCCAAAGGTGAAGTGAACAGGAATGCTTTGCCTTTCTCTCCCCTGATGGTGATGGTGCTCAACCAACAATAGATGCTGTTAATGAGGCGACTCTCCTTGTGTTTTCCTGTGATTAACAGGCTGGAAACTGGGAACAAATTGGAAAGACGACCCCCTAGAACAATCTGTTCATTTTTTCAGCTATTTGGAAAACAGTGTCTGCAAATATAAGCAAAACTATTCATGGCAGGCTGTTCTGTAACTTTCCCAAATATCTAAGACTGTTTTTTTTTTTTCTTTAGAGCTTTATTCTTGATTACTCACACCCGCTGAATAGACGTGCTTTGTCGTTATTCAAACATATCTTATCGCTGTGTACATAAATGGAGTTCCACGTATGTAGCTGACAGACTGAACTATGATACATCCCCCATCAACCTGAAGTATTAAGTAAACATTACCCCCTGCTCTGTCTGAACAGCTGTTGCAACAGAGAGTGCTTTTATTTCGGGTGTACTTGTAACGCCCTAAATGCCAGAACTATTGGGAGCTTTTCTAGATCTTCATTTGTCAAGTATTGTGGGGGTGTGTGTTCTCTCCCTGGGTTGTTACCCTTTGATTTGATAACAAATCCCTTGAATCATAGTGATGTTTTGTTGTTCCTGCCGCTGGTCAGCAAGCCTTCACTGGACCCTAGCAGTGATTTGTGCCTGCCGGCAATTGTAGGTTTCAGCAAGGTAACTGATTGGGAATTTAAATGAAATTAGCTCTGCCTCTCTTGTGCATGCTTTGAACGACATAGCACTTTCTAATCAGCTTGCTAGTCCAATAGTGTTTATTACTCCTGTTTTCAAAGCCTATTCATTTCTTTTCTACTTTTCCCACCCACCTGCCAAGTTATTGATGACAGGTGTTGAGTCACCTTAAGTTTTAAATCCTTTTGTGGAAGGCAGAAATGGGTGAGATCTACAGATACGCGCGCGCGCACACACACACACACACACACACACACACACACACACACACCCTCCTGGGAGGCTCGAGAAGTTTCTGAATTTACTTTCCAACTTAGGCTCCATTTCATGTTCTTTTGAACATGTTTGTGGCCTACCTCCCTCTTTTTTATTCCCTGCTCCCTATCATATGATTATAAAACAACTAGAAATAAGAACAGATGAAGGAATTAAATCTTTCAGATGTCCAGCTCAGTGACAGCTTTAGGTAGACAGCACCTGTTTGGAGTCATATGTGTATGTCTCCAGGCATTAGCACTGAAGTCCAACTGCTGTATGCTGGGGTTGGTGGTGAAGACTAAGAGTTGTCTACCTTGTTGTTTCAATAGGTGTGGATGACAGGTGTGGGTTTTACTTTTTTTTCTTTTGAGATGATGTTTCATGTCACTTATACTGGCTTTAACTGCTGGATACATCAGTACTGCTGCTTCAGCCTCCCAAGTAGCTGTCACTTCAGGTAGGAGACACCATGTCTAGGCAGCAGATTTTTTTTTAATTGCTTCTTCAGAACTCTGTCAACTCTCATAATGTTGTCAAGAGTTATGTAATAGAGAGGAAACTTCTAGGAAATCAGTGTTCCTGTCTCTCCTTCCAGTTGTGTAGCCAGCACAGTGGCTAATATAAATATTTGCTAAATGTACACATGAATTTAAGCCAGGAATTGCACATGATTCTGGAATCAGGAAGATAATATCGAAGTGTAAATTGAGTAAATTCCTAAGATGTTAGTGGTGGGAACAGTAGCAAACTGTAGGTCCTGCCTAATGAGAATCACAATGAAAAAGTATGGCCACCTTGGACTTGGACAAGTTAGTTCAGTTAGAGGAAGTCCAACCTCTTCACAGATAAGAAAGTATGTTTGGTCAAAGTCACAAAGCTGTTAGCAGAACTGGAGCTGAAAAAGCAGAGCTGCTTTTGTTCAGGTTGGTGTTCCTTCCATTCTGTCACTTAGATGATTTACTGTGAGATTAGACAATAATGGAATAGAAAAATGTTCACGTTAGCAGTAGATTCACTTTGTATGTCTTGCCGTGTTGTTATACCGATAATTACAGGCTACGTCAAAGCTTAGGTTTCAAATTTACTGGCAGGGATGGGACTGAAAGACACACTGGAATTTTTTCTTTCTCCTGATCTGTCACATTTCCTAGCTTTCCACATTTCCAGGAATCAATTATTAATTACTTGGCATATAGTTTCTTCTCTTTCTGTCTTTCTAGTGTACTGGTTCCTCCCATCTGGAAGGCTATGGAGAAGAGACTGGGAGGCAAGCCAAGTCCTGCTTCCTGGATTTTATCAGAATATTGTTGGCAGACGTCATTGAAGCAGTGGAGAAGCCTGTACCTGTTTTATACTTGTTTCTGTTCCAGTGTGCTGTTGTGGCCAACAGGTACCATTTTCTTTACAGCTTCAAGATTAAAAAAAAAAAAAGCCACAAAAATCTCACACCCTGAATCCTTTGTGTTCATTTTAAAGACTATGAGGGGATAGAAAGGCAATCTGGTAACTAATAGAATGCATCATCCTTTAGATAGGTATTTCTTTTGTTTGTTGGGCTTGTTTTGTATTGGAATAGAGATTTAAATTGGATTTTTCCCCCAGAAGGACAAATTGGGAGTCATTTTGAAATTTTATAGAGCTATATTGAGATGATAAAGCTTTCAGAATTCAAGAGATCTGAATCTTGAGGATGGATATTTTCACTTAAGGACTGAAGCCTTGTGTACATTATTGTAATTGTTATTATTATTATCATTATTATTTTGTGGGATCATGTACCCAGGCTGACTCTGAACTTGTGATGGTCTTGCCTTGGTCTTCTGAGAGTCGGGATTAAAGGTTGCATTTGCCACACCTGGTTTATACAATATCATTGAGGAAGGATAAACTCCATCTTATAGATTTGAGGGCTAATAAAAGCTTGTAATACAGCATTCTGAATATACCTGCTAAGTCAGTGATACTTTGCTTCCTCTCCTAGAGGAGTCTGCATTGATACTTAGTTTGTATACCTATAGAAAGGGGCTATATTGAATATGCTTTTTCTGGTGTCACCCCACCAGACCCTCTTGCCAGGAATCAGTGTCAAGAAGGCTAAATTTCAACCTGCCCTAAAATTTAGTTGACATGGTTCCTTTTGAAGTATGGAGCATGAGAAAACAGTACTTTGAAGAAGACTTCTGAGTATGCCTTCATTTGTGATGACCACAGCTTTCTATTGGAGATAACTAATCAACTTTTGTTTGGACAGTCACAGATATCTTCGTAATTACTGTGCCTAGCCACTATGGTAAGATTAGCTTTGGGGTTTCTGTTGTCTCAAGTGGTGGTTAGTTGGTGGCTGTGTAGCAAAGTGGTGGAAACTACAGTTGATAGAAAGCTGATCCCAGTTTTTTTATTTATTCATTCATTCATTCATTCAGTGTGTGTGTATGTGTGTGTGTGTGTGTGTGTGTGTGTGTGTGTATGTGTGTGTGTGTCTGTATCAGAGAGCACACATGTTCCTGTGGAGGACCAAGGGTATCTTCAGGAATCATCCTGGATTGCTCCTAGAGCTGGATTTGCTCTAGGATTTTCCAGGCTCTGCCCACCAAGACTAGAAGTGCAGGCTGCTGCCATTTCTGCCTAGCATTTTTATGTAGGACCTGGGATCTCAACTCAGGACCTTTTGCCTGAGAGGCAGAGTCTTAACCCCTGAGCCATCTCTCCAGCCCCTGGATAAGTTTGTTTTTTTTTTTTTTAATAAGGAAGAAAAATACCTATCAGACAGACAACAGCAAAAGTAGTCCACTTTGGTAGAGTCCTGGACAACCACCGACTTATGCTTGAATAGTTCTTTCTTCATTTCTACTTTTGAGCTCAGTGATAGAACCTGCTACTACAAAGCAGTAATTATATTTCATCTGATCAAAGATATTGTGTCTTCCTTGTGGACCACTGAGTCACTTTTTTTTCCTGTACAATTTTAATGTTGAGTGGTTTGAAAATAGCATTTTGGACCTGGTCATTATCATTTGGAGACAAATGTGAGATGAGAAATGTGAGTTCTAAGAACTTGGAAATTTCTGCAATTTTTTTGCTTTTGTGAGCAGGAATCTTGTCTTTTTTGTTTATCCTAGTTATTCCAAGCAGGTAAAGCAGCTTGGTGCATGGTAAATGTACTACGAAAATATTTGTTGACTGAGTAATACATTAGTGATATGAGGAAGTAGACTTTGAAAATTATACTATGAAATCTACGTAATGAGAACAGAGGACCACAAAGACACCTTAAGAAGAAGTGCCATTGAAACTAACATACAGGATAAAATCTTAAATATATTAACATAGTCGAGAAAGAATGAGTACCTCTGAAGAGTTATATATGCAGTTTGTGGGAACTAGAAGGGCTTAATTGGGTCTGGAATCTAAAACAAGAAGGCTAATATAAGCCTATAGATGGCAATTGGTTCTAGAAACCTCCCAGTCTTCTGCTTCTGGAAAGGAGATTATGTAATTGATTAATAAGTATTTAACATAGATAGGAAAAGCAGTTAATTTAGAACCATTTCAGAGTGAGACACTAGGATAACAGCATGAGTACAACACAGCCCCTCTTCTGAAAGAGCACCCGCTTTGGGGAAAGAACTAGGCAAGTAAACACTATTTTGTGGTAGTGAAGAGATGGAGGCAGAGTGCTCTGGAAATGAAGTGTTTAGCGTAGAGGTGAAGGGGAGATCCTAGACATCCTTTCAGGGAAGCTGATTTCTGAGCTGTTTGTTTGTTTGTTTGTTTATTATTTATTTATTTATTTTTAATGTTGCATACTTGAATATAGTGACTTTATAATATTTTCAACCCTTAGTCCCAAATCCCAATCCCCCCTTTCCTCTTACAACCCTTCATCTCCCCTGTCAGACTCCTTCCTATTTTCAAATGTTTTTGCTTTGCATTTCACTCTGTTTCATCTGGTCTGTAATGACTTATGCTCCAGCAAACATCCTTCATCAGCAGACATCCTCCTTTACTTCCCCATCAGCATAGTCCTCTCAGAGAGCTGTGGAGTTTCTTGCTCTTGAAATCTTTCTGTGCAATTCTTATATAAGTATGCATGTCTTCCATGAAATTTTGTATATCACAATTGTGTCATGTCTAGGAGATAATGCATGGCCTACCACCTTCCCACTTCAGGCTCTTACAATTTTGTTGCCCCCTCTTCTGTAATATTCCCTGAGCCTTGGGGTAGAAGTAGGTGAGACTTTTGTATTCTGTTTAGAGACAAACAATCCACCGACACTTATTTTCTTTACTATTTATTTATTATTTATTCATTCATTCATTCATTCATTTATTTATTTAGTGTGTGCATGCATGCGTGTATATGTGTGTGTGTGTGTGTGTGTGTGTGTGTGTGTGTGTGTGTAAGGGCACAGTGTGTCCCTGTAGAGGACCATAGGAGACCAGGAATCATCCTAGATTGTTTCTACCTCCTTTTTGCTTCACTCTGAGATTTCCTGGGTTCTGCCCACCAGGGCCAGAAGTGCTGGCTGCCATGTTTTCACCTGGCATTTTTTACGTGGTCTTGAGATCTGAATTCTGGACCTTCTGTTTGCAAGGCAGAATCTTAACATGATCCATCTCTCCAGCCCAAGATGTTTATTTTCTGTATTTTGGTAAGTCATGCTTTTCAATAATAAATACCTATTGTTGTAGAAGAAGACGTCTAGATTGAGTCTGAGTGCTCTTCCAATCTATGGGTATAATAAAGCAGTTTGGTGTACTGTCTTCCTAGCTAAACATTTATTGTCTGTACTTCTCCTGGACAATTTTTAAAAATATATTTATTCACTAAAGGGTGGGGGAGGAGGTACACAGATTCATACTACAGCACACAAATAGAGGTCAGAAGTTAGCTGTTTTGGAAGCTAGTTCTGTCTTTCTATCACATAGGCTTCTAAGAATTGAAGTTCAGATTGCCAGGTTTGCAAGCAGGTGCCTTATTCAGCCCCTGAGCAGTTTTGAAGATTGAACTTAAAGAGTCAGAAGTAATCCCAGTATGGCCATGCAGAAGTATATAAGAGTGTGAAAGGGACTGGTGTGTAGACGAAACCTCACACCATTCATTGCTGCTGGAATATGAAGAGCCAAGCTGGAAGGGTCTCTCCTGAAGAGGTAGATAGTGGCCACAAGGAATCTTGTTTGCCATATTAAGGAGTCTCAATTTTAATCTTTTTAGGGAAGTGATCTCCAAGTTTTTTTCTCTGTCACCCAGCTAGTTCTCTTAACTTGCTTGGGCTTCTCGAGAGCTCACACTTGCCATCTCTCTCATCCCCATGGTTATAACCCGTTTGATCTCCCAGATATATCATGCCTCATGAGCACCAAGCCACATAGCCACGTGCATGTCACACATCTCTGGTTGGATGTGTCATACCTACCATTTGAGTGAAGATGTCAAAGCGGAAGCTAGTTCTTTTGCTACTCTCTCTCCTGCTTTATTCCCTGTAAACATAAAAGGACCATCCCCGCCCATATTCTGAGGTAGAAATCTGAGTCACTCGCTATTTTGTTCCCTCCTCCATATCCAAAAGTCATCATTCATATCATGTTTTTATGTTCCATTCTGCTGCATGTGTCATTATCATTCTGCCTGATGTTTTCTGAATCATGCAAACATAAGCTCCTTTCTGATTGCCTTAAAACCTTTGGTCTGAACTCCTTTGTTAAGCCTCCTGGTATTTCAGCATCTTTCTATGGTGCACTGTGTTATACTGTGTATAGTTTTGGACTATGAGGAGATCTTCAAGGCAGGCCTTACCCCTAAGTCAAGGTTCTGATTTTATTTTAATTTCTTTTATTCTTTGACAGTTCCATACATGTGTACAATGAATTTCAATCATATTCACCCTATGTTACTCAATTTCATTTCCCTCCTCCCACTGAAAACCCTTTCCAATCAGTCTCCCTTTTATTTTAGTTAGAGAGAGAGAAAGAGAAAGAGAGAGAGAGAGAGAGAGAGAGAGAGAGAGAGAGAGAGAGAGAGAGAGAATGTATGTATGGCATATATGTAAAGGTCAGACATTTATTTTCATATGTCAGTTCTCTCTTTCCATCATGTGGGCCTCTGGGGATCAAACTCAGTCACCAGGTTTGTGAACAGGTACCTTACTTACTGAGTTATCTCGCCTGCCCGTTTGATGTCGTGGGTACTTGCTGGAGTGTGGACAGTGTATCAGTGACTACACCACTGAAGGAAGTGGCTGCCTTTCCCACAGCCAGCATTAGCTGTCCCTCAGGGAGGGGTGGTTCCCCTTCCGTGGTGAATTGCTGACAGACCCAGTCCCATGCTGGTCTTGTGCAGGTTAACACAGTGGTTTGTTGGTACAATGGCCCTGCTGCGCCCATAAAACACCATTGGGTGGCATTCCTCCCCACCTCTGGCTCTTAGTCTTTCTATAGCATATGGTACAAATATGATTGCTTAACGCTGGCAAGGCTGAGTTCCAGCATGTTCTCTGCCTCCTGTTCTAAGTACTGCTTGATCCCAGTGGTTCCGTTTCCCTCTCAGTCCTGTGTCTTCTGCAGTCCAGTCCTTAACCGCAGACTGGCTTCCACTGACTTTTAAGGCCTCCCTTTTTACAGCTCTTTCCTCTCTAATGTGTTACCTCTTAATTTTTAGCCAAATGCTGTTCTCTGCATCAGTGAGATGCCTCTGCTCCATGTGGGATCCAGCTTTCTATGGGATTAACAGAATGGGCACTCTCAGGCCTCATTTCGAGCCTTCATTCTCGGGATTGCAGCCTTGCTCTGCCTGTTGTCGTGCATATTCTGTGTGTTTGGGTAGTTGTTTGTGGTGGGATGTGAGTGCCTCCATCATGACTGCAGACAGGAGTCCACTATGATTATTCGAGTGTATGCCTGTCAGCTCCATGATACTTGGTTGCTCAGAGTTATCCCTAGCAGTAGTAAGTAACAAGTTTTGTTGTCGAAGTAACCTAAAAGTAACACTTTGGAGTGTTCGTGTCAGGTATGCCCTACTTTTCTGCTCTGTTTGTTCAAACTCAGCCCATTATATGGACATATTATATGGAAGGAATATTTGGTAGGTGACTTTGTTCTTTTCTTCACCTTTTCTCTGCCTGACTCACTTCACAAGTGGCAGTGATTTTTTTGGGGGGGGAGGTGAGGTTCCTGATTCATAAGGTTAGAAAAGAATCCTATTGTAGCGAGTGGCGACTCATGAAGATTTCTTGCCTTGCTGTGGTCAAGCTGGTCTGCCTGTGCCAGGACAGCCTGCCTTTGTCATTTGGGTGAATGTAATACAGAATGGAAAAATAGAAGAAAGGCTGTTTGTGTTTCCAGTCGCCCTTCTCATTTACTATTACAGAGATATTTTAATCTCTGCCTTCTAACTGCAGTGTTTTGTGTTCTAATTAGTCCAAAACTGCATGGAGAGATTAAGTATCACACTCAGAGCCCACAGAGTACAGAGATGTCTTAGCGAGAGCGCTCTTCTCTGATGTCATTGTTTTGTTCTCGTTGCTTGTGTCCCTAGTACCTGTGCTGTCTCTGGCACGTGGCATGGGCACCAGAAGATACCTGTGGGTACCGACCTTGCTTTCTTCTTTTATCCTTACCTTTTTGTTACACTACTTTGTAGTTTGTAACCCCTCTTGTACCAGACAAATCCAGTAGTATCTTTTTGTTTAAGAAAATGATGTGCTGGTCTTATTTTTAGGAAAAAGCACTTTTGGGAGATCTTTTTAAGTATACCATAAACCTTCTCTTCTTGCATCTGCCGGGCACCTCATTTAAGGTGGATGACTAATCGAACATATCTTATAGCATCGAGTCTTCAGTAGGCACTTTTCTCCTGCCAAACTGTCCTATATTCTTAACTGCACTGCAGCACAGGAAGGTAATAAATTATTAATCTCAGATCTGTCTCCTCAGATTGTAGGATAATGACTTGAGTGCATGGCAACTGGGGAAGGTAGAGTTTTCTGGCTGTTAGCACAAACCACAGAAGCTTTTTTTGATTCAAAATTCACCTAGCATTGAGCAAGTCTATGGAATTATGTTATATCATAATGTAATCACCATAAGATCAATCAGAGTTCCTATAGTTAGATTCCATTCCAATGAAACAAAATCATTTGTCTGTTGTTTAAATATTCTTCAGTTAAAAAAAATCATCTTCAGTTCTTTTATCTTAGAAAACATTATTTTGGGTGAGTTCCTCTTACCCTTTGAAAAAGTCTGCCCCAACATGGCACAGTGCATGAGGGAGGAATTCAGATGGCCCTGCTCTCACAGAGCAATCATAGATGGTCAAAGCTGACCAGAGGAGGTGACCCTCCCTTAGGCTCCCAGTGAAATATTGAAATATCCCAGGCATTTGCAAGAACAGACATCCCCTTCTGGGTTCAGTGGGACGCATACACAAGAAATCAGTCCCAAGTCCCCCAGAGGGAGGAGGGATGATGAAGTAGGGTAATTGGGGGGTGTCGAATAATAATAATAAAAATTGCATTGTAATTATAAATAAATAAAATTTTAATAAAAAGTTATATAACAAAGACAAGCTATGCCAACATAAACTTATTTCTTGAGACAAAGTGAAGAGAGATGAGAAAATGGAATAATTGGCAGAAAGCTCAACTCACTTTAAAAGCAGTTTTAAATTGGCTCTCCTTAGGGATTCCTCAAGGGGCAAAATAATAAGGCAGCAAGGAATTTATAAAAGCAAAACGATTGCAGGCTCAAAGCATAGCCTTTTGACTTGTTTGGGGGATTTTATATTTAAAAACTTTCAGTAATTGGAATAACTGCTAATTCAAGACATTGTGTTAGAAATGGTCAAGATTATGGTCAACAGTGTATGTGATTAGTATTCAGACATGTATTTTCAGCTGAGCAGAACTGAAAAGTTTAGGTCAAAATGAATAATGCTTGGTGTGTGTGTGTGTGTGTGTGTGTGTGTGTGTGTGTGTGTACATGCAGGCAAATACTAAGGGTTGGATCCAGGTTCTATTGAACACATGGTTCTGTTGTTAAGCCATGGAGCCTATACCATTGGAAAGGCCAAGGTCCATGGATCCAAGGACCCCTCATCCCCAGGATCTCATAGCTCAATTTAATTAATTTGGGTTTGGGATCATCCTGAATTGCTTCTACTTTCTTTTTGCTTCTCATTGGGATTTCCCAATCTCCACTCACCATGCTAGAAGTGCAGGCTGCCACCATTTCTGCCAGGCATTTTTATTGGGACCTGCGATCCGAACTCAGGACCTTCTGCTTGGGAGGCAGCCTCTCTAGCCTGAGCTATCTCTCTAGCCCTAGGCGTGTACTTTTAAATGGTCTTTCTGATCCTTCATTCCAGAGCATCCATAATAAAAGTCAGTTCAGTGGTTACCAGACCTTGTAGCCACCGTTCTAAGTAGTACTGGATATGTTTCAAAGAAAAAAACATAATAACTAGTTTTGCTAGCCTGCCTGTTCTTTACCTAGCAAGAGATAGAAGCAAAAGGAATGTGAAACACAGACCCAAGAACCAGACAGGCCTGAGTTTGTCCTGGGTTTCTTTTAGACCAGCCCCATCAGGTTCTTCATATACAAAGTGGGAATGAGAAAACCTCTCATAGAATTGTTGTGAGGATTAAATAAAATATTCACGAAAGATCACAGTCTACTTCTAAGTTCATCTAAAATTCAACAAATGTTCGCGTAGCTATTATGATATGATGTCATGGACTACTATTTGGTAAAAGTCTTGTCAAATTTCAGAATAACTCAGCAAAAGTAGATTTGAATTCTCTGCTGACTTTGTTAGTCTTTGGCCAGTGGAATCTCTGCCTCCGTATTGTATATATAATGTAGGTAGCTGACCTTCCTGCATTGTCCAAGAAAGTAGGCCTTAGTAGATATGACTCCACAGGCATGGTATTGTAGAGGCACATGATTGTAATGTGCCATCAAGGAGCAAGATGGCTTACTTGTCTCCTCTTCCAGTTGAAGAGATTCTTCCTCTAGAAGTGGGCTCTTTTCTTCTGTCCAGCATCACCTTGCCTTCTTCCCTGGTTCTCTTCTCTTGGCACCATGGCATATACTCTTCGCAAGGTCTTTTTTGTGCTAGACTAGGTTGGCTCCATCTTTGGTTGAGATGGTGGATTTTTTTTTTTTTAACTTCTTTTTTTTTTATTTTTTTATTATTTATTCAACTGTGTGCATATGCGTGTGTATGTGCGCGCACCCGTGTGTCTGTGTGTGTGTGTGTGTGTGTGTGTGTGTGTGTGTGTCTGTTCATGTGTAGAACCACGGATGAACTCGCAAACCACCATGGACGCCTCCACCCCCTTCTGTCCCGGGATTCATAGGCTCCGCCCTACCAGGGCCAGAAGCGCAGGCCGCCCCCGCTTCTGCCTGGGGTCTATACGTGGGATCTGGGATCTGAACTCAGGACCCTCCACCTGCAAGGCGGAGGCTTAACCCCTGAGCCACCTCTCCAGCTCAATTTTTTTTTTTTTTTTGAGACAGTGTATTGCTATGTAACCCAGACTGACCTTGAACTTACCATCCTGCTTCTGCCTGCCTGAGTGTTCAACTAGAGATGTGTCACCCACACCCAGCACAGAACAGTGCTGGGATTGATCCCGTATTACTTTTGGATTTGGTGTCAGGAGTAGCTTTCAGGGTTAATGCCTTCCATTATAAGTGTTAGAAATAGAGTAGTGAGATTTGTGTTTTCTGCATTCATGGAGCTTGGTTTTTATCAGTACTTTTGGCATCTTGGGAATTGTCAGATTCTCTAAAAAGAACAATAGGGTCCCAAGGTAATGTAACAACAATGAAAACCCAGTCTCTAGGAATGTAGGCAACTAGGCCATTTGATGTCTCAAGTTGGTCTCAATAGAGCTAAGATTCTGCTAAGAATTGTGCAGGTATAGGCCTGGAATGGTGTCATCTGCATGCAATCCCAGTCCCAAGGAGGCTGAGACAAGAGGACTATGAGTTCATGGCCATCTTGAGCTATGTGGTGGTTCAGAAAGCAAATAGGCCATAGATATATCTCAGTGATAGATCACTTGCCTGGTGTTGCAGTTAGCCTGCATGGTTGCTGATAAAATCACCATCAAATGGCTTAAGGGAACAAGGGGTCTATTATCGCTTACAATGGTCTGGTTACAGTTCCTTATCCAGCATGGCAGGAAAGCTTCACATAATAGCAGGGCCGAGGGAACTGACTGTACCATATCCACATAGCAGCTGAGAGAGGGACAATCCATACTTGCCAGACCAGCATGTCTGCCCAAGTACACAAAAGAATGCCAACTTCCTTAACTAGCTTTCTGTATTTTATTCACATGTCCAGGGCCTAGTCCCACCCACCATGGGTTGGACCTTCCCCATCAACTAGACAATCTCCTGCAGGTTTGCTCTGGGCCTAACTCAACTACTAATTATCTACAAGTGTGCCAGAGCTTGAACCCTCAACCATCAAGTTGATACCTGTATCAAACTATGATACCTGGGTATGTATGAAGTCCTAGGTTCAACCCCCAGAACTTCAGAAATGAATGAATGAATAAATAAATAAATAAAACAATCATATAAATATAAAATTAGGTCCTTAATGTGATATATCTCCAGCTTTCCTTCCAAACCAGCTTCCTCTCTGACCATCTGCCGCATCCTTCCGCAGTGAGGGTAGTTATCTGAGGTAGAGAACTAGTCTCTGCATATATCCTTTGGTGAGCTCACAGACACAAGGTATATTCAAATCAGTCAATAGTCAAGACTGTATCTGCATCAGGGTGCTCTTTTTGGCTTTATGCTTGTTGCTCAGGTGACTAGCCCCAGTGTTGAGCATTAGACTAGCAACAAAGGAGTCTTAAGACAAGAGGATTATGAGTTCATGGCCATCTTGAGCTGTGTAGTGGTTCAAAAAGCAAATAGGCCATAGATAATATCTCAGTGGTGATTCCTGAAGTCACCCTTGATCCTCTACAGGGGCATACAGTACTCCTCTAGTATGCACGCATGCACACACACACACATACACATACACTACTTAAAAAAAAAAAAACAAACTTTTCCAACAGATGATAGGATTTTTAGGAATGCTTTTTCTTCCATTCTACTTGACAGTATTCTTTGAGTCTTATCCAGCATCACATTTGAGTTTGAAATGTGTGCTATTGAATTCTCTCACTTTTAGGTAGGCTACAAACAGATTTGGCTGGGAAGAGTGGGGTTTACATTGTTTTACTTTGGTAACTTTCCTTTTCCATTCAGGTTTATAGTTTTAAGAGAATTGCCATCCTACCGGATAAAAATGGCTTTCTTTATTTATCTATTAATAGCCCAGTGTTGTCCTTATAGAGGTCAGCCCGAGTCAGCTGGCGGCCGTGGAAGTGGGCTAGCTAGAGTGAGACTATATTATTCAGAAGATGAAGCCACCTTGCAGAGCCATATTCCATTTCAGAAAGTTGAGTAATCTGCTTCCTGCTGGGTCATCTGCAGCTCTGGTTTGAGGTACAGCCAAGCTGAACCCGAGCTGCAGCAGCTGCAGCAACTCCAGACTCCCTTCTACCTGTGTACTCTGTGCCCTCAGCCTCCAACTGCGCGGCTCTCCCCTGTGCTCCCCAGAGTGTGCTCATAATCCCACGTTTCTCACAAAGCCACTTTTCAAATAACAAAGTGGATTTTCAGTATTCCTCCTTCTAAAAAAGGTTAAAGGGAGAGAGATTGGCCTTTGAGTTCAGGGCAGCAGATCTCGAACAGGAGTTTTTGCCAACCATGGCTGAAGCAGAAGCAAAACTTTTCTGGCCTGTCCTTAGAGACTTTCTGACATGCATACCCTCCTTTCCTTTCCCAAGCTGTTTTGATTGAGCTGTTTCGCCTCCACTCTTTCATATTTCCGTGGGGGTTGCTACCTTGGCAGCATGGCTGCCTTTGTCAGTGAGGAAGAAGTGGCAGAGAGGGAAAGCTCTGTATAGCCATAACCATGTGCTTCCAAAGGTTTTGCAGCATACCTTGTATATGTGTGTGTGTGTGTGTATGTGTGTGTATAAAACATATTCTAGTATCCTTTTTACTCTGTTTAGAATTAATCTCTTTTTTGAATCAACATGGACATGCTTCTGCCATTTCATGGATGGATATCACAGTTTCTCTGTGTTTAGAGACAGTCCAAACTAGATGGTAGTCCAGGGTCTTGATCAACTTGCCCAGATACTGTTTTTGTTAGGAGCATGCATGAATTGTGATCAACTTGAAGATGGAGGTGTGTGTATCAAAATACATGGCCTGAAAGTAGTCTGTTGAAAGCCATGTGTCTGCACTGAATAAGCCAGTGTAAATGTCAATACCAAATTCTCTGAATGTAAATGTTGCATTGGGTTATGTTTTTGCTTTTTTGAGACAGGATTTCTCATATCCCAGGCTGATCGGGAACTGGCTGTGTAGTTAAGGGTGACCTTGAACTCCCAAATGCTGAATTACAGGCACGTGCCACCACACATACTTTATTCGGTGCTGGGGATCAAACTCAGGGGCTTAAAGCTTGCCAGGCAAGCACTCTACCAATTGAGCTACACCCACGGCTTAAACTTTTGTAATAATTGTAAAACCTGGTTCTTTATAAGTCCTGTTTCATATTCAAAACCTTAAAATTTGTTCACTGCTATTTTATTTATTTATTTATTTAATTTATTTTAGTACTGGGGATTGAACCTTGAACATGCCAGGCAAACGCTCCACCATGAAACTATAACCCTTAGCCCTACAAGTTGTGTTTTTAACTTTCTCTAGCATATTTAATTCAAATAATCAGTGATAGCTTATAAATATTTAGGTGTTATGTACATACTCTAGATATTACATTTCAGTCAACAAGTGATGCACCAAGCTAAATAAAACCCAGGTCCCAATGCCAGAGGGTTCTCAGTATGGAGTCAGAGGTAGATGGAAAAAAGGAGGCAGCACAATGAATCTCAAGATGTGCAGTGGGAACACAAAGAACAGGACAGAGGAGCCAGTCTTTGCTCTCTAGCAGGCGGCTGGTCACACAGAGGCTATTTTGATGCCTTTGAAACTCCTCTCTCAGTCCCTCTGAAGTGGTTCTCTACTGCCCAGCTCTTTTTGCTTCTTTATCTCAGAGGGAAGAGAAGATGTGCATCTCCGTAGTGTCTGGAGAGTGCGAGCTCTGAGAAAATTATTTCTGTACAGATACAGATTGGCTTTGACTTAAATAAACTGGCTCCCAAAAATTCTAAGAATACTAACTACTCACACAGTTTCGCTTTCATTTACACACAGATGAGAAAGCATCTGCAGCTCTGCATTTTATTTGCTATAAGCAAAAGCGGTTTGAGATATTTAAGTTTTTCAAGCTCGGTTGTATTGAGTCCTCACATGTCCCAGTTCAGCCTACTGCAGGGTTTTTATTTTTTAAATTTTTTATGACACTTACATAATGCTGCAACAAGGAGACTTTCAATGGATAAATTGACATAAACTTTTCCTCTATTGGCCATTTTGCTAAATAACACTTTCTAGCTAGCTGTATTTTTTCATTATTTTCTTTCAAGCTTATTGCTAATTCATTTAATTTGTATATCTCTGCTGCAGCTTTCTAAGTGACCTTTTCTTTAGAAACAAGAAAGCAAAGCAGAAAGGGGGGAAAAACCGACAAAACTTCACAAAACAAAACAGTGCTCTGATTCAAGGTTCTTTGTGTGGGTTTCAGAAGGAGGTTGGTGTGATTGTTGTTGAATGCAAATAATTTATCAGCCCATAATAACTGCAGTCAGAGATGGCAATCAACTGCAGGTTCTTAACAATAACATCCGCAAGTGGGCTATGCAGGAAATTGCTAGATTCAAGACATCATATCTAGGTGCTTTTCTTTCATTTTTTTTTCTGTTTAGAACCACTTTTCTGTATCAACCAAAGTTTATCTGCTCTCATTTGATACCTGAGCTTTTCAAAGTACAAAGACAGCATTACATAGAGAGGTGTGGGCTCCCTTCACTGCGGCTTGGAGGCGTGCTCCCCTGGCTGACAGCATTCTCTAGAGTCTTTTAGTCATAAGGTGGTGGGAGAACAAGTGAAACAGGATTCTGAGTACATCATATGCAGCAATGTAACCCCCTAGTTACAGTGTTTTTTTAAAGTACACGTTTTAATCATTTGCCTTCAATCTGCCTTTAAATATTATAAATCCCTTGATGACTGAATTGCTTCTGAGCAGGTGACTTTATGATAAAAGAGCTATTTTCAGCCACACCAGCAAGTCAATTAATACTTGATTGTGAAAATGGTTCCGGGCTAAACCTTGACAGATGGGCTCTTCGAAACATAATAACAACTGTATCCAATTAATGAAAACTTTTTATTTATTATTAAGTACCAGGCAGAAGCTGAAGGCTTTAGAATTAGGATTGAGATAGGATGGTCTCCATGTTTTCATTTAGACGACCAGAACTTTGAAGTATTTCAATTTTTCCTCATCTTCATCCCTCAAAAGAGGACAGGTAAGCAGATGTGAAGACAGCACTGTGGGTGGCTCTGTGCCTGGGTGAACGAGGAAGCTGTTCTCTTGACTTTTGCATAGGAATTTCTATGATTGAAACCTTTTTCACCTGAGATCAATGGTTCATGAAGAAAGACTGCTATGATTTGAAAGAGCTGATCAGCTTAGGATTAGACAAGTAAACCTCTTCCAACCGGCGTGTTAACTCTGTTATCTGTTCACTCACTCACGTTTCTCTCATTTTCTTTGCATAACTCACTATTTCTCATTCAGTATCTTCTCCAGTTTTCCTCCCCCGGTTCAGTTTCTTTTGAGAGATTTCATTTATTATCCTATTGCCGTAGCTTCCTAAATGCAGGGATTGCAAGTGGCAGCCTCTTGTGCCTCTGCGTTCCCCCCAATTTAATTTTAAAAACTCTGATTTCTTAATATACTAAGAAATTCGGGGCTGGAGAGGTGGCTCAGGGGTTAAGCCTCCGCCTTGCAGGCGGAAGGTCCTGAGTTCGGATCCCAGATCTCACGTATAGACGCCAGGCGGAAGTGGGGGCAGCCTGCGCTTCTGGCCCTGGTAGGGCGGAGCCTGTGAATCCCGGGGCAGAAGGAGGTGGAGGCGTCCATGGTGGTTCGTGAATTCGTCCGTGGTTCTACACATACACACACACACACACACACACACACACACACACACACACACACACGCACATGCCCACAGTTGAATAAAAAAAAAAAAATTTAAAATATACTAAGAAATTCCCTTGTTTTGCCTCTTCTTATTTTTAGCCAAGGAAATTAATTAACATTAAAGATCTGACTCAAATCACTAAAACTCAAGTGATTCCATACTGGAGGTGACATCTTTTGTTCAATTCTGCTGGCTAAAATAGCAAATTTTTAAAATATTGGGTAAACTTTCAAAACTAACAGAAAACTGTACAAATGACTATTATGTATCAAGCATCTTGCTAAACCTTGAACTCAAAAGATACAAGGTACAACCAACCCCAGCACTTAAAAAGGGCAAGACATGTGAAGTAGCCATGTAATGTAGCCATATGAGGTAGCCATGTGAAGTAGATATGTGAGGTAGACATGTGGGGTAGACATGTGGGAAGGACATGTGAAATAGACATGTAAGGTAGACATGTGGGGTGGACATGTGAGGTAGACATTGGGGTAGACATATGAGATAGACATGTGAGATAGACATGTGGGGTAGACATGTGGAGAGGACAGGTGAGGTAGACATGTGGGGTAGACATGTGAGATAGACATGTGAGATAGACGTGGGGTAGAAATGGGGAGGACATGTGAAATAGACATGTAAGGTAGACATGTGGGGAGGACGGCTGAGGTGGATATGTGCAGTAGACATGTGGGGTAGACATGTGGGGTAGACATTTGGGGTAGATGTGTGGGATAGATGTGTGGGGTAGAGATGTGAGGTAGACATGTGGGGTAGACGTGTGGGGTAGACATTTGGGGTAGATGTGTGGGGTAGAGATGTGAGGTAGACATGTGGGGTAGACGTGTGAGGTAGACATGTGAGGTAGACAACCAGAGGTGCTGCAGGGGAGCTGCAGGCGATGCATGCAGTATGCATAGGGGAGAGGCATCTTGGGGTGGGGATTGCCCAGCTGGAATGAAACAGCAACAACAAAATTAGGACATAATATCCACTGAGCTTTTGCTATATGCCAGGCATAGGTTAAGTATTTTGTAGATTATTACTTCCTGTAATATCTTTAGCAGTCCAGTGAGTTAGGTACTTTTGTCCTCATTCCTGTTGTTACACATGAAGAAACTAAGGATCGGATTAAAGCTGTCTTAGTCAGGAAGTGACTGGGTTGAGATTCAAAAGCATGTAGGCAGTCTTCTTTCAAGAGTCCAAACTTTTAACCACAGATTTCCAGACTAGGTAAGAACAGTTATAGAGCACAGAAGTGTTAATTTTGATATGGGATTTCCTCTAAAAGCAAATTTCATCTCAATTTTCTAAGGTTTCAGAATGAACAACATCTTGGGCACTGAACATATTTTCTTATTAAACCTAGACGAAGCACGAATGGTCTTTATCTTCTTTTTGACCTCTTAGGCAGTTATTTTGCTGTAAGTAGGTAGATCAAAAGGACCCCTTCTTCCTGTCTTTATCTATAAATATTTCTTTTATAGGAGATGCTGTCATACTCTTTATTCCTTTAGTAATTTGCTACCAAGTTAATTAGGAGAAGATTTATTTTTCATTATCATCATATAGCAAAGGATGATCTTGAACTCTCAGTCCTCCTCTCTCCAACTTCCTAATGTTAGAATTACACACCCCACTGAAAACTGGATATTTCATTTTATAGATTATCAAGAATTATGTCAATGTCATCTGAGCTATGTCTGTTAGCAGCTGTGTCTTGGGGAGTTCGTCTGGTGGGAATGGCCTGTGGGGAAAATGGAAGTGCTATAGTCAATGGAAAGGAATCAGACTGTGGATACAAAGCTCAATAATTATTGTTTAGTAGTGAGTTTAGGCTCAGCAAATCACCTGCATGATAACATTTAACAAACTCTGCTCTTAGCAATCTAGGCACATGGCAAAGGCGCTGAAAAGTAATTTTTTCTTTTCAAAGGACTGCTTTTTTTTTTGGCAGCTGCCACCTTCTGTCCAATCTGTGTGCAGACAAGAAAAAAAGGAGAGGTAACAATGGTTATTACTCTGCCTTTACCAAACTTAATAATCCCTGACTCTGCCCATCAAAGAATATAGTTACCCCCTCTGCCTTGCCTTCTGAGTGTGCTTGCCCCTGCAGGAGCGGTCTGGTGTGGAGAGTAACATAGAACCATTTTTATATTTGTTTATCAGTGGGTGTCAGGTGACAGGCATGCTGACAGTAAAGGAAGGTGGAAAGTACCCCCTGAGATCTTACCTTGGGAATGTTCCTCTCAGTTGTTTTGGAGACTGAGAGTGTGCCTGTGTATTGTCTTTTTGTATGGTGGCCATCTTGGCCAAGACACACTGTAGACCTTTGACGATGGCTGCAGGAAGCTGAGGTTCACAGGGTTCAGCACCAAACTTAAGACTTTTCTGCTTTACCACTTCATAGTAGTTTATTATAGGACTGAGGGAAAACTTGTTAGATCTCATCAAATCATTTTGGCTTTGATGAATGTCTCAGTATGAATTTACCTATAAAATACCCTAATCATCTTGTTTTTGCCAGAGAATTCCTATCCAAGGGAAGAACTTATCAGTTACTCTGCATTCTTTTTTTTTTTTGAAGCAGTACTGGTCCTACTTCTGTTTCCACTGTCACAGTCCTTCTTTTGGGCTCTGTGATGAATTTGGTTAAATTCCCAGCCTCTTTATCAGTATGGCTTTTGAGATAGTGGGTGTTCTGTCTCTGTCTCCTCGTATAGTTGCCAGCTGATGTAGTTTCCAATTTTGCTGGTGAAGTCAGGCTTGTTACCTGAGTTTTAAGAATGCCAGAGGCAACAGCACTGTCTCTAAATATTTCCAGAGTTGTTCACAGTTTTCTGAAAGTATTTAATGAATTTCCTCCTGGCAATAATTCATATATTCTGCAGACTTTTCCACTCAGTTACTTCAGAATTATGAAACCTGTTCTAGATTTTGTGCCAGATTTATTAGATTCTGTCTTTGAGGAGTGATGTAAATAAGCCTTGCTAGTTTCAGGGCCTCTTGTTTTGGGAGCCCTCCAGGTAACGCATATGGAAGTCCTGTTTCTGTGCTTTGCCATGGTTTCACAGTCATTAGCTTTGCCCCACTGCTCTCACCCTGGCTAGGCTTCCTGTATGTTCCCACCAACAGTGAGTTCCAGACGTTCCCGAAGGGTTTCCAGTCCAAGGTACTATAAACTGTAAACCCTTTTTGTAAGCATTTAATACTGCTTTTGCCTAGGCCCTGGGAGCAGAGCCAGCCCATAGAGGCGTGGGCAGGGAGAGGAACTGATCTAAAATAGGAGTTTATTTTCATCTTACCTTTTATCCAAGTTACTTCTAGAATCCAATATTGACTCTACCAATGCTTTCCTGCTTCCTCTTCTCATGAACTGTTTTCTAAGAGCAGTGATGGTGAAAATTGAATCTTGGAGAGGTTAAATTATTCTTCAAAGGTTAAATTTCTCGTAATTGATGGTTCTAGGATTGAAATTAGAACAGATATTTTTTAGGTGTTTAAGATGGTTTACTGTCTTACCAGCTAAGAGGAGGAACTGTTATTATCTAGTGAATGGATAGTAAAGAAAAGAACTGTTTTAACTTCTCAAGTTTTTAAATACCTAATGCAGCTGTGTGATGGTTAATTTCCATTGTCAGTTTGATTAGATTAATAAATGCTTAGTGCATTAATGCAGCACACCTTTGAATTGTCTGCGAGGGTATTTCCAGGAAAGAGTTACCTGAAGACCTACCCTAAACGTGGATGGCACCATTTCTTGAGCTGGAGTCCCCAATAAATACAGAGAGAAAAGGAGAAAGGCAGCTGAGCACTGGCATTGTGTTCTCTGCTTCCTGATTGGTCCACAGACCAAGCCAGTCCCATCGTGGGCTGCATTGTGCCGAACCAGAAGCAGATAAACCCTGTCTCCCTTAAGATGCTTTTCTTCAGGTATTCGGTCTCAGCAATGAGAAAAGTAAGCAACATTGATAGCATTTAATGAGGATTCAAGATCAAGGGGAAGATGATATAAACATTCTACTCCCTGGTTGTTGCTAACAATTTTTATGAAAGAGAAGAAGAAGTAAAAGTAGAGGAGGTGGGGATGGGACATGACCTATAAGTCTGGCTTATCCTGAAAAGGTCTTCTTTTGTTCTTTCTCATGGCTCCCTTAATAATGTGAGCTACACAACAATCAGGGTATGAAAGAGGATGATCTCATGATACTGTCCATGCTTTCTAAGATGACCTAGAAGCTTCTGTAAGAGCTCATATTCATTACTTGAGACTCTAGTGTATAAGTTTAATAATGGAATAATAGTAAAATACTAAAAAAATTCCACTGTCTATGAATGGAAATTGAGAGACCAGAGGACCTCTTCCCTTATTAAACACATTGAGATCATTTTTCTAGCTACATGGTAACCAGCTAACCTCCTCTTTTATTTACTTTTGTCACTGTCAAAGAAATAAATGCTTGTGATTATCAGCCTGTTCTCAGATTCTGTTCCTTTGTGATAAAACAAAGGATTCAGTTGTCAGATAAAACTTGAATCAGAGCTCTTACTCATTCCTAAGCCTTAGTAATAATTTTAAGAATATAGCAATCGAGAGGTTCAGTGAAGTAGGAAGAGTCTGGAGAGTCTGGGACATTCTGTACAACTCCCCAGGTTCTTTTTCCCTCATTGAATATACACACTGGCGCCCAAGTAATGGCTGAGGACTTTTGCAGCGGCTTTTAGGTCAGCTCAGAAAACACAGACTATGTTCGGATTATGAGCTTATCTCCATTTATATCCTGATTGTTGTTCAGGAAGCCATGGGAACAAAGGAGGTATATATCACTTCTGCCCCAATCATCACTCCTATAACCATTCACCTCTGTTGTTTATTGTGGTGCATTGACCATACTCCTTGGAGAGTTCTCCCATCAACTCAGGTGTTTCAATACAGCTTATTCAAATTTCCTGGTCCCCTGTTTTCCTGATAGTTAATCTTTCAATATTTTATCATGTGCACACACACATACATTTATTTACATATTCAGTTTAAAGACTTTTTGAGCACTTGCACTATATAGACTAGAATTTGAAATGCAGTGATGAAGGGCAGAAAAACCAAACAAACGGAACAATAACCAAAACAAGATCCAGCCCTGAAGCTAATAGTGAGGCTTGAGATATTGAGCAAAGAGAGGTTTCTCTGAGGAAGTGATGGTTAGTTGGGTAGAGAAGGAATCAAGAGTTCCAGGTAGAAGGACCCAGTGAGGAGAGCAAGAAAGATCTGTGTAAGGAAATGGAAGACTGCTTGGTTAGAATACAGATGATGAGCATGATGCAATGGGCAGCATCCAGATCATGAAGACCATTTTAGGTAGTGTTAAGGATTTGTCATTGTTGTTTGTTCATGAGTGATAGACAAGTGTTCTACCACTGAGCTATGTACCCAGCTAGATGTTAAGAATTTTGATCTTCATTCTAAGAGCTCTGGGAAGTCATTGAAAATTTTGCTTAATATTTTAAAATTTATTTAAAAAGAATGAATAATACATGTCAACTATACAAATGCAAAAGGTACAAAAATGTATTTAGGGAGCAAACAAGTCTATTTCAGTCTTCTAGCCACCTCCTAGTTCCCTTTCTAAAAGCAAGCATGGCAGTTTCTTGACTGTTCTTCCAAAATGTGTGTGTGTGTGTGTGTGTGTGTGTGTGTGTGTGTGTGATTCTAAACTCCCCCAACAATTGTAGAACACTGCTCTAAACCTTTTTTTTCACATACTGTATCATTTAATATCAGAACTATAGAGTGATAGCTGCATGAATCATCTATGATTAAGTAATAGAGTTCTCAATCAATGTATGTAGAAGTAATTTTCAGTATGTCTCTATCAACTATGTTCCATGAATATTTTTATATACTCATAGTGCTAGTACATCTTTATAATAAATTCCAAGCTAGCTTATTTTACAAAGACTGAATTTCTTCTCTTCTCAGATTACTTGACGTTAGTTTGCAGCTGTACTTTTGTCACAGTGTCTGTTTCATCCCTGCTTCTTTCATCTTAGTTGTAAGCTCCATCGAATTGATGCCTAGCATGAAATGGGGGCACAGCAGTATATGTTGAATGGTTGAACAAATGAAGAGATAGGCCTGAACATGGGCCGACAGAAGAGTGCCTGAACTGTGAAGAGTGTGACGCAGTTTAAAGTGGCTTCTGTGAGAATGAAGTTGGTGAAGGTAGGAGCAGATTGGCTAGGCAGCCTGATGCTGATGAGAGCAGAGTCCTTAATTTACAGTCAGAACACTACACAGTTGGAAGATTTTTCTCCCCGTTTTCTCTGGACAGTTAGATTCATTTACAATTGCCATTTTCCCAGGAAGCTGGGATAAAAAGTGGAGAATCTCAGTCCTGGCGAAGGTGCAGTGATGGATTGGATGAGGAGGGAGGTAGCTGAAGGTGTACCCCAAGAATCTCTTCCCTCTGCCTGATGGAAGAACTTCTCCCTTGCTCATGGCCTTAGCTGTCTGTGGCAGGAGAGCAGTCCTTAGAAATGGCAAGAAGTCCAGTAGAGTGTGAGCACACAGACTGATGTCGAAGTGTGACAGGAGACGGGTCAGGGTGCAGAGGGGTCAGGCCCTGCCACACAGAAATTTTAAGGTCACTGCTTTAGGTTCATAAATGTGGACTACACA
Source organism: Typhlomys cinereus (assembly GCA_023101885.1). Classification (NCBI taxonomy): domain Eukaryota; kingdom Metazoa; phylum Chordata; class Mammalia; order Rodentia; family Platacanthomyidae; genus Typhlomys; species Typhlomys cinereus. Next base: position 7,884,933 of record JALPQD010000062.1, on the reverse strand, counting down.
ATCAAGATCTACACTGTTCACAAGGTTTTACTTTTGTTTTATGTAATAGGCAGATAAAAAATCTTCCTGTTTTGTGTAGTCATCAAAGAACAGCAGAGGCTCAGTCTGAATGGACATATAAGTCTACATTTGAAAGCAATGAGAGTTGGTAGGAACTGAAATTAGTGGCATGGTGGAAAGTCTATTAGGAAAAAATATATCACCATTCTTGTCATGTCCTTTCTCAGCCTCTGGCCTTTGTTTGATTGCTGTAATTTCCACCTCCCCATCTCCTTCACTTTCTTTCCTTCTTATCCCTCAGGTCCTAGGACTGGTTATCACTTCCTCAGGGAATTTTACTGTGTGTACTTTACTTTTCTATTTAGCATTTTACTGTTAGCATTGAATTGTAAACAGGTTCCTGTCTTGCAACAGAGTCTAAATAATGAGCTTTTAAGCATGTAGTGGTATCAGGTCAATAGGCCGTAATTTATTTAGTCATTCCCTTAAGAAGAACTAGCGTCATAGGGTGTACACAGGTTGAGTGTCTTATTAGTGAGTTCTTAGTTTTATACAAGACAACTATAAAGACTCAGATACTTGGAAGTTGTTTTTAAAAGGATCTTAGCCCCAGATAGGGATCGAACTAAATGTCTTTTAGCCCCCATCCATTGGAGCTTGGGGATATTCCTTGGTTGGTAGAATGCTTATTTAGCATGTATAAGGTCCGGGGTCATCCCCAGCACCAAATACAACTAATCTCAGTAGTAGGGGGTAGAGGCAACAGGATCAGGAATTCAGTGTCATGCTTATCTACCTAGTGAGTTCAAGTCTTCCCCCTCCCCCCAGGAATATTTGAATGCATGAGACAGTGACTATAAAGAAAATTCCCCTCTATTGCCCTGAAATTTGGCACTCTATGTTTTAATGGCTTCTCTAAGTCAATGTGAATCTCTTGTGTTTCTGAGTATATAAATTTGGAAGAGATAAAAACATCACTTTTAAAAATATAAAGAAAGGGGCTGGAAAGATGGTTCGGGGGTTAAGACTTTAGCCTGCAAGCAGAAGGACTTGAATTTGGATTCTAGGTCCCAAGTAAAAACACCAGGTGGAAACAATAGCCTGCACTTTTGGTCCCAGTGGGGAATCCCAGAGAGAAGCAAAAAGGAGGTAGAAGCAATCCAGGATGATTCCTGAAGTCACCCTTAGTCCTCCACAGGAATACAAAGTACCCTCTGAGACACACACACACACACACACACACACATACACATGCAGAAATAAAAACAAACTTTGATAAATTGTGGCTTAAGAAAATATACCCTTATTATACACACACACGAAAAATAAAAATATAAATAATTTTTTTTTATCTTTTACAAATAAGACATCATGGAGATTGTTCTTTAGTTATCTGTAGAGTTTTACCCCACTCTTCTCTTTTTTAAAATTTTATTTGACTGGTGTATCTGTTAAGTTTGTATGAGCGGAAAAAAAAAAGAAATGAAAAAAATTTTTATTTATTTATTTAATTATGAGTGTGTGTGTGTGTATGTGTGTGAGGGAGAGAGAGAGAGAGAGAGAGAGAGAGAGAGAGAGAGAGAGAGAGAGCGCATTATGTGTCCCTGTGGAGGACCAAGGGAGACTTTGGGAATCATCCTGGATTGCTTCTACCTCCTTCTTGCTTCGCTCTGGGATTCCCCAAGATCCGCCCACCAGGCCTGGAAATGTGAGCCACCGCTGTTTCTGCCTGGTGTTTTTACATGGTACTAGAGATCCAAACTCAGAATCTTCTACTTGCGAGACAGAATCTTAACCCCTGAGCTATCTCTCTAGCCCCAACCCCATTCTTTCCAATGCTACTTAATATTCTATAGTAACTATTTTCACACATAGATGTTTTACCACTATATTTTATTAAATGTATAATTTATAGAATACCTTCTTTTAAATATTTAATTTACATGTGTGTGTAAGAGAGAGAGAGAGAAAGGGGAGAGAGTGAGAGAGAGATGTGCACATGCCACAGAATCATGTAAAGTGAGAGAGAGATGTGCACATGCCACAGAATCATGTAGAGTGAGAGAGAGATGATGCACATGCCACAGAATCATGTAGAGTGAGAGAGAGGTGTGCACATGCCACAGAATCATGTAAAGTGAGAGAGAGATGTGCACATGCCACAGAATCATGTAGAGTGAGAGAGATGTGCACATGCCACAGAATCATGTAGAGTGAGAGAGATGTGCACATGCCACAGAATCATGTAGAGTGAGAGAGAGATGTGCACATGCCACAGAATCATGTAGAGTGAGAGAGAGATGTGCACATGCCACAGAATCATGTAGAGTGAGAGAGAGATGTGCACATGCCACAGAATCATGTAGAGTGAGAGAGATGTGCACATGCCACAGAATCATGTAGAGTGAGAGGTGTGCACATGCCACAGAATCATGTAGAGTGAGAGAGATGTGCACATGCCACAGAATCATATAGAGTGAGAGGTGTGCACATGCCACAGAATCATGTAGAGTGAGAGAGATGTGCACATGCCACAGAATCATGTAGAGTGAGAGGTGTGCACATGCCACAGAATCATGTAGAATGAGAGAGAGATGTGCACATGCCACAGAATCATGTAGAGTGAGAGAGATGTGCACATGCCACAGAATCATATAGAGTGAGAGGTGTGCACATGCCACAGAATCATGTAGAGTGAGAGAGATGTGCACATGCCACAGAATCATGTAGAGTGAGAGGTGTGCACATGCCACAGAATCATGTAGAATGAGAGAGAGATGTGCACATGCCACAGAATCATATAAAGTGAGAGAGAGATGTGCACATGCCACAGAATCATGTAGAGTGAGAGGTGTGCACATGCCACAGAATCATGTAGAGTGAGAGAGATGTGCACATGCCACAGAATCATGTAGAGTGAGAGGACAGTGTGTCTGAAGTTATCTCTCCTTGTGTCATATGACCACCGAAGTTCCATGTCAAATTGCCAGGTGTTTTTGTGCAGGGACTTTACCTACTGAGTCATCTGGCCAGCACTGAATACCTCCTTTTTAATAGTCAGAAGGAATAAATTATGTTCAGATGATTTGCATATATTTGATGATTCTTTTTGTTTTCTTTATTTTTTCAAGATAGGTCTCAATTGATTCAAACTCACTTTGACTTTGAACTTGTGATCATTCTGTCTCTACCTCTCAAGTGATGGGATTATGGGTGGGAGCTGCCACACTTGATTTTATGTGGTTCTGGGGATTGAACCCGAGTCTTGTGCATACTGGAAAGACTGTAACAACTGAGCTACATCCTCAGCCCATGATTTCTTCATTGTTAATGAATTTTCTTACATTGCTTAAGGGCTAAACTTTGAGGGAAGATCTTCCAAATTTATTGTATGTGTAAAGTATTTATTTTCTGCAGTTCAGCAAGGCCTGAACTGTGCCTGAAGTCTTTCCCATGTTTTGTGGGGTGAGAGTGTTTTATCCAGCATGAATTTCCTGTTGTTTTGTAAGGACTGAGCTCTGTATAACACTTCCCACAGTCATCACAATGACAGAATTACTTCAACTCTGGGTTTTTGACAATCAGCAAAAGATAAGGTACCCCTAAAGGAAGTACATTTGTAATGGTAATGTCTTCTTTTCTATGTCATTATTTGATGACTAATAAAAGCTGAGGTCGTCCTAAAAACTTTTATTCTTTCTTTCTCCCTCCTTCTCTTCCTTCTTCTTCAAGTAATAAAACACAAGAGATGCTTTAATTTATATGAAATAAACCAAAAATTTATATGTCACCTTAGCTTTACGTTTAATAATAAAAAGTGAGGCTCAGGGGTTAAGCCTCTGCCTTGCAGGCAGAAGGTCCTGAGTTCGAATCCCAGATCCCACGTATAGACGCCAGGCGGAAGCAGGGGGCGGCCTGCGCTTCTGGTCCTGGTAGGGCGGAGCCTGTGAATCCCGGGGCAGAAGGAGGTGGAGGCATCCAGGTGGTTCCCGATTTGTCCGTGGTTCTACACACACACATACACACATGCGCACAATTGAATAAATAATAATAAAGAAATTAATAATAAAAAGTTCAGGGGAGAGAGAGAGATTTTGATTTTCTCAACTTGACAAAGTTCCTTGAGGTATGGTGGTACCTTGCATAGAGGCAGGTTCCTCACTTATCCTGGATCAGGTGTTACCAGTTAATAAAAGTTTCACAAGAGATCTCAAGGAGTCTGCAAGCCTTTTCCATCTAAGGGAACTCTTAGCATTCTAAAGTCCCAATTCCAGTCTTCAAATCAAGGGCTTAAGAGCTTCTGAGTACTTATGAATCATTGGAAAAGTGGTCACGAGCTGGTAGTGACCATACTCCTTCACACAGACAATTTACATATATACAACCACTATATACAGCTTATCCAGGAATCCTCACAGACCCCCTAGATTTGTCACAACCAGCCAGTAGTAGTGTTTTTCCAGAGCCTTGGGCTCCCCAAGAGACAAAATAGTTGGAGCTGCTCAACTCAAGGACACATTTGATGGTGCTTAGCACTAGTGTTCATGAATTCTCCCACTGCCCGAGGTTGTGATTTGTTACTTTATAATTTAGGGAAATCTCCCCTGGAAACAATTCATGACGGGTCTCACAGTGAGCTCTGGCTTCATAGGTTACAACATGTGCCCTTGCAAGGACCTGTTCCATGTCAATAGCTCTTCCGAATCCTGGAGCAGCTTTTCCTCGGGTTTAGGACGTATTTCCCTAAATTCCTCATATTTTTTTCCTTTAGCTTTTTCTCATTTTGAACTATTTTGACTGCACTTCTCTTGACTGAGTGTACAATGCGCACTTTCTTTCTGCCATCCCTTCAGATGCTGGGTTCTTCCATACAAAGAACTGGAGCAGCTCTTGCAGTCCCAACCCTCCTGTTCTGGTGACGATGTGCCGTCCGCAAGCTAGCTACTCCGGGTCCTCGGATTCCTCCTACTTCCTTGGATTTCTCATAAAGATCTTGTCTACTCTGGTAGCTTCTTCCACTGCTCCTTAGCAGTGGGTCATTGTGAATCTTGTGCCCCCAAGAGTTAAAGCAGAGCTGGAAATTGCCTGTTAGTGGGCACTCAATTCTTCTTGTATGTATCACTTGGGAAGAGCGCACTCCTGGGGCGGTTACCTGCAATAGAACTCGGACTTCTCAGGGACAGGCCAATAGAAGCTGTGCTGTGGTGATGGGTTCAAGCCCGGCGAGGCGGGGACTCTTCATGGATGACTTGCAGGACTCCAGTCCACATGTCCATGTGCTGTCCCAGGGCTCCCTGAAAAGCTGGAGCAGTGCTATCAGTGCCTCACAGGGCTGAGCTGCCGCTGAAGCCCTCTGAGTTTGGGATTCACTTCTCCGTTCTGGGAAAGACATAATGGCTTTTCTGTGTTTAGTATTCCTGTGTAATTTTGCATCAGGATGGATTTTCTGAGGTCCAATACACTTGAGTTTCTCACTTTTTTTTTTGCATGTGTGTCTCTACGTGTGTCCCCATGTGTCTCTACGCGTGTCCCCATGTGTATCAGAGGCACTGTGTGTGCCTGTGGTAGCCCAGGAGTGACTTCAGAAATCATCCTGGATTACTCTACCCTCTTTTCGATTGCTCTGCAGTTTCCTTGGTGCCTTCCAGAGCCAGAAGTGCAGGCTGCTGCAATTTCTGCCTGGAGTTTTTACATGGGATTTGGGATCCAGACTCAGGTCTTTCCATTTGTGAGGCAGAGTCTTATCTCCTGAGCCATCTCTCCTAGCCCCAAGTTTCTCACTTTATATATCCAGCCTATGTCCTCTCATGATGAGTGAAAGCTAATTTTTGAACAAAGACATGCCATTCTTAGGCTGTGGGTTCTTGAGGACAGTGAAAAGACAATGTTCTCACAGAGAGCTTTGTCACGTTCATTGCTCTGAGTGAATTCTTTGGTTATTAGTAATGGTCAAATGCTTTTTGAATGATTTGCTGTATCTGGCATATCTATACAGTTGCTTGCTTATGAAGTTTTTGATAATTTTAAAGAGATAGGTTGCTTATAAAGATAATGCTATAGTTTTTATGAGTCTTACCAATATAATTTCTCTGATGAATAATAAAGAGGTTACATCTGTAGGCTTTCCTGTATTCCTTGCATTTGTAGTATTTACTATTTTTTATTTATTCTTTTATTTTTTTAATGCTGCATGTATGAGCTGAAGAGATGGCTCAGGGGTTACAACTCTGTCTTGCAAGTAGAAGGTCCTGAGTTCAGATCCCAGGTCCCACGTAAAAATGCCAGGCAGAAGTGGCGGCAGCATGCACTTCCAGTCCTGGTGGGTAGAGCTCGGGAAATCCCAGAATGAAGCAAGAAGGAGGTAGAAGCAATCCAGGATGATTCCTAAAGTCACCTTTGACCCTCCATAGGGACACATATGTTCTCTCTCTCTCTCTCTCTCCCCCTTACACACACATACACTGAATGAATGAAGTTAAAAATGTTGCATACATGAATATAGTGAATTAATAATATTTTCAGTTTAGTCCTAAGTTTTAGTCCTAAGTCCTATCCCCCCTCTTTTTTCCCTTATAATACTTCATTTCCCCTGCCAAACTCCCTCCTATTTCAAATCTTTTGACTTGTGTGGTCCAACCACTGTGTTTCATCTATTTTGTCTTTGATGATGTGTCCTGACATGCTTTATGCTCCAGCAAGCATCCTAGATCAGTGGGCATATCTTTGAGGAATACATCCCCCTTTCCATCCCATCAACACTAGTTTTCAGTAGTCTCTCAGAGAGGTGAGGTCTTTCTACTTTCACAATGAGATGTGGAGATAGATCCCATGCAGTCGAGTATCCACTTTCATCACGTACTTGTTTGCCTACCCAGGTCCTTCAGAAGTGTTTGCTGTAGGACTAAGCATCATGTCTACTCCTGGACTGCACAGGTACAGACAGAACTCACAGCTCCCTCCAGAGGTCTGTTCCTTGCTCTAGTTGGGTGACTAGTTTTGGTTTGAAAGGAAGATGCTTGAGGCTATTGGATTGCCATAATCTTCAGCATCATATCCCTGGGCGGGGCCCACTGAATGACATCAGGTGTCTCCTTTCAACCTGGGTAAAAGCCACAGCAACATTTTCAAGTGAGCGTGATCCCTAGGTCTTGACTGCTGATAGTTGGGGGTCCATGTAGCTTCTGAACTGTTTTCTAAGTAAAGACAGAGAATTTGTATGCCAGTAGTTGTAGAGATCCAAAGTCGAGGTGTAATTGTAATTGCTTCTGAAACCCTGGACAGACACTTTCCTTGTCTTTCCATATCTTCTGCTGGTTAATGCCATGTCATTCCAGCCTCTGCATCTATGGTCACATGGCATTTTCCCTGTGTATCTCTCTGTCATTGATTATAGATCTTTGTTTTCCAAAATACGCATTTAAAACTATGAATGTCCCCCTAAGTATTTTTTAACTGAATCATAAACTTTGATATATTTTCTCTTCTTTATCTCTCTTCCTTTATCCTTTCTTCCCATTCCTTCTTCCCTCCCTCCATTCTCTCTCTCCTCTCTGTCTCTCCTCTTTTTCTCCTTCTTTCTTCTTCCTTTCTTCCCTACATTCTCCTTCCCTTGTTGTAGTTTCAACTTATAGTTACATGAATTAGTATTCAGCCAAAGACTAAAGGGGACCACAACTAGATTTCTGAATTTTTCCCTCTGCATAGCTTCTTTCTTTTTGTTACTTTTGCTTAAAAATTCTGGGTGTCATGTCTTCCCTAAATTCTTTTTTTTTTTTTTTTTGAGACTGCAAAGAGGTGATTTATTATTGTATATGTGTTACACTTGGCCACACGTGAGAACAGAACCAGTCCAGGAGTAAGGGGCCAACAGGGACTGTCTGGGTGGTCAGCAAGGTGGTCTCTAAAGTGTTCTCGGCGATGAGATGGGATGAAGTTCCAGATTCACTGGTTAAGTCATGACAGCAGTATAGCGTTAGCAGCCTGGGGCTAGCTCTGCGCTTCCAGCCTCCGGCATTCCTTGTATCTGCTCATGCGGTCTCCGACAGCCTCCACGCATGTCGGCTGGTTTGCATGGACCTCTGCCTGTCTTTCTTCTCTGGTGCTTCAGCCTGCGCATTCTCTTCTTCTTCCACTTCACTCTCATTCTCTTTTGTAAGGAAGATGGCACTAAGGCTGAGCTTCTCAGTCTCATTATTTAATAAGTCTGTTCTGTCTTTACTTGAGCTACAGTCTGGAGCGCGCCTCCAGTGGAAAGGCTTGCATGCAAAGCCTGTAGCCAGCGTTACTATAGGATTCATTCTGACTTCCTTTCCTAAGACATTAGAGTCTTACTTTACTTGTTCAGTCTATAAAAACTTCAAATATAGTATCTAAACACTATGGCAGAAAGGCAAGCCTGATAGAAAGACTTCTTTCAAGAGCAAATATTAAAGTCACAGTGTATTTTTTTAATTAAGTAAAATAAAAATTAAGTAAAAATAGTAGCCTAAAATGTTCAAGTTATTTTTATCATATTGACCTCTTTACTGTGTTAAATATGAATTTCTCTGAGAAGAATGAGGGAAAGCTGATACAAAGGTAACTACCAATAGTTTTTTTTAAACTGATTTTCAATATATCAATTAAGTTTCAGTGTATTGATCCTAACAACATCTATATCCACAGCTGTTACCAAGACTCATGATATTGGTGACTGTGTAGGAAGGTGGATAAAGAAATGTGCAGTACTTCTGTAGGTCTGGTTATGGTCATTGTGTTTTTAGAATTGTAATTTATTCAGTTTTCTTAAGGAAGTTCCATTTTCTCTGGCCTTCCGAATTGCCTTGGCTGTTGTTAGGTTAGTGCTAATGTGTCTCCCATTTCTTTCAGAAAACAGCAGTAGCCTGGCTTCTGTTCATAGTGCTAGTGAATCACTAGTGTAGAAGCCTGCCTTTATATTCCTTTTGTTTCTCAGTTGATACTCTGCTAGATATTTAGTGAGTATTTGTGGGAGTCAGATTTTGACTATCAGACTGGTGATTTAGTTGGAGCTTGTTTTCACTTCTTGTATATGTAGCATGTTTACCCATCTCTCAGTGCTTTGATGCTATATTGCATCTTTTCTATCTCTAATTCAAATATATTTTCTATGTTATAATGCTGGAGTCAGGATTAAGGTGAGGAAACTTAAAGAGACATTTAGCTTGGCATGGTCATCCCTGCTGCATTTCTAGCACATGGGAGGTAAAGGCAGGCAGATTAGAAGTTTAAGACAAACCTCAGCTATTTAGTGAGTATAAGGGGAAAATCTTGAATGCTAAGCCTGGTAGTACAGGGTTGTAATCCCAGCTACTTGGATGGCCGAGAGAGGAAGATTGCAAGTTCAAGATCAAACTAGAGTATAGGGTGGTTCAGAGTCAGTCTGGGTAGAACTTAGTGAAACCCTTTCTGGTTCTTTAAGACTGGGGAAAAAAATAAACAACTTACAGTAACTTTCATTTAGAACATGTTTTGACCTTACTTGATTTAAATAAACAAAGATGAGGCAGTGTGTCGGAAAGATCAGTCCCATGCCTGAAATATTTCAAATGCCCAATGTTTATACATAAGCAACATTAGTAAGAAACCTGGGTCATGTTATTATCGAGCTTATGCACAGTAGAACACCATTGTATTTTTTCTTTTTGATCATGGTATGGGTTGTCATTTAGAAATTCTGTCTAGGATGATTTGTTATGATTAAAATTTTCTGATAAATTTTCAGTATTACTTTGGTTGATGTCATGATATGCAAAACTATGTGATTTTGACAAATGATTGATTAGAAAATGAATGTATCTGTAACTTGCATAAGGTCAAGAGTACTTAAATTGTGTTGTTGGTTCATTGGAGAAAATATTCCAACTTAGTCATCAACCCATACTTTGGTCTCATGGTCCATTGTCCCTGACGTGTACCTTGGAAGTTAACAGGTCATCAGACTTGAGAGTCTTTTCCTCATAGTCTATCCATGTCTGCAGAGTAGTCCTGTTTTGGTTTTGCTATATTTTTCTGCTTCATAAATAAGAATTCTTGTAAAGGCATTACTTAGCTGAAACTCACCAAGAAAGGAAATCATTGATGAATATGGAGTGACTCTCCTACAAGCTAAAATATCTTAAGCCACAAAACACTTGGTTTTCCTCTGTTCTACTCACTAGATGGTTTTCTCACCCTCTAAAAACTTGTCTTCAAAATAGCCTCATGTTGGTGTTCAGGGCTCTTTATGGAGCAGTAGTCTATGTTTTGTTTCATCCTCAAGTGTTTTCACTCTTTGTTTTTAGATGCCAGTGAGAGCAGGTGCCAGCAAGCGAAAATACAACTTCGAGTTGGTCTCAGAACTGAGGGAGAAAATCACCTTCGTCTTCATAGGGGAACCTCTTCTCTGCAGTCATGTTGGGCTGCTTGCTGCCAGGACTCTACCTGCCATGCTCTTTGGTGGCTAGAAGGAATGTGCTTCCAGGCAGACTGCAGCCAGCCCCAGAGCTGCTCACCATTTAGGACAGACTCTTCTAATTCTGTGGTGATAGTTTTTAAAAAATTCCAGACTGCAAATGACTTGGGCTTTCTACCTGAAGATGATGCACCGTATCCCCTGGGGCTAGCCTGGAGCAGAACATCTTGGAGGACACAGAGCCCCCTTAGAGCTCCATTTAGACGTGCTCTATCCTCCAGTGACCAGCAGAACTTAATCAGGGAGCGTCAGAAGAGAGATGGTAGCAGTGAAGTGAATCCAACTGTAACGACACAGGATCAGCAGATGAATCACTCCAAGGAGCTCAGTGCTGTGAGCACTGCTGGCTCCACAGAGGTAAGCATGTTATGAGTAGGGAGCAGAGAAATGTAAGTTGGCTCTTTGACTGCAGGCATGAGCATGAGGCTGATGCTTGCACAGGCTGAGTATATATGTAACTTTGGCTGATGTCATCCTTATAGGTGCTACCCAGATGTAAAAGGACAATTTGATCCCAGAAATGTTCATTTCACATAAGTCTGACCATTGTTTTAGTTAAAGCAAAAAACTGCTCACTGTTTATTTTAAACGGTTCTTGGCTACAGGTAAGTGCAGTTGTGTAGGTGTTAATTTCTACCGACAGTTCTGTAGTGTTTTCTGCTAGAGAGCAAAGCAGCCGATTGATGCGGTTGTAGTCATGTTCTCCTGCATCTCCTGCTTACCAACAAAGTCCTTCCTTCCAAGATAGTTTCTATTCCAGTATGAATTAACTGTGCCTGGCATTACAAACCAAATCTGACCTGCCAGGCTGAGAAGTCAGAAGAATCAATAGCCAGGAGGTGTCTGAGGTAAACTCTCACCACACTGCATATGCCAAGGGGCATACCACCAGTAGAGTCTATTCTACTTATTGTGTTTCTTTATTGTTGATCTCCCTGGGCAAATGATTAAAAGGAATGACTCATGGTGTACTCAGTCTTTCTTGATTACTGTGACTTATTTTTGCATTTGTTTTGTCCTAGTTGTCTCTGTCAGGTTGAAGTCATAGTGGGGAGACTACTACATACCAGACACTGTGTGTACTAACATTTACTATGTCATTTTGTTTAATTTTCATAGCAATATTTCCAAGTGAATACTATTAGCTCTGTTTACTAGTGAGGACAGAGGCTCAAAGAGGTTAAACAACTTGTATGCGTTCACGCACCTAATGAACAGCATGGTTAGAATTGGAATTCAGCTTTACTATTAAGGAAAAAAAACTGTTCATAGGAGGATTAGAAAACATTAGTCTTAGATTTAATATGCCACAAACATTAATGGGAATCTATTATCAATGTCAGATATTTAAAAAAATTTATGTGTGTGTGTATGTGTGTTTTTTGAGACCAGACATTGACATTGGGTATCTTCCTTAATCACTCTTTAACTTATTTATTGAGGCAATCCACTTGAACTGTGGATTCTGTCTCTACTTCCTGAGCACTGGAAATACAGGTAGACTGCGTTTTACTGACAGTTACATGACAATTATGTTGGTGCTGAATCTGAACTCTAGTCCTTACATTTGTAAGGCAAGCATTTTATCCTCCAAGTCATCTCCCTTGCCCACTCTGTGAGGTACTTTTCTAAGCAGTAGAAGTATGAAGGTGAGCAAGACATGGTCTGTGCCCTGAGAGCTTGCAGTCTAGAAACACGAAGCTAAGTCTTTTCAATACTGTGTAATTAATTATTGCATTGACAGATTTGTATGTGCTAGATGGTAAGAACACAGAAAAAATGAATTCGCTTGAAAATTCACAGAAAAATGATTCATTTGAATAGGCAGGTGCTATATATGAATTGGAAACATCTGACAAAGATGTTTTCATGAAGAATGTACAGAGTTTCACTTGGGGTTAAAGGTAGTGAAAAGCCCTCTGCACAGAGTCACAGTGTAAAAGCTGTACTGTATGAGGCTCAGTCAGTAAGAACTTACTGAACATTTTTTGAGCTGGGCACTAGACATACTTCAATGAGTAAGATATCTGGCATAATAGAACTTATTCTCTGGAAAGGAAATTGGCATTGTATTCCTAATCAACGATTATATGTTTCATGTGGATTATGAGAGGGTAAGTACAGAAATCATGAGATCCTCTAACAGGAATTTAACAGAGACTAAGGTGGAAAAGAAAGTCTAATCTGAGATTTGAAGTAAGTGGGAAAAGAATTTTCTCATAAAGAGAATGACACTATCACAGTTTGTCAGATGATCTAGAACGCGACAAGATAAGGAAATTGGAAAAGGCCAGTCTTCCTTCCTTTCCTTTCCTTTCCTTTTTTTTTTTTTTTTAACCTTACTGGGGATTGAACCTAGGGCCTTGTGCCTGCTAGCCAGGTACTGTACCACTGAACTTTATTCCCAACTGAGAGACCAGTCTCCTTGGGCAAACAGAGAAAGAGAGATATCAGGAAAGTAGAGGTTTGAGAGGTGTGCAAGCCCAAAGTCTTGTTAAGATAACTTTTTTCTTATGATCAGTGGGAATTCATTAAGGAGTTTTAAGCAGAGAACTATGCATAATAGTTCTTATTCATCAGTGGAAATACTTTTGAAGACTCCCAATGGATGCTTGAATCTGAGAACATTCCCTATATACGCTACTAAGTAGTACTGTTTCTAAAATATATACATACACACACACACATATATATATGTATATATACACATATATACATATATATACACATACACACACACACACACACATATATATATAATGTTGCTATCTGGTAAGTAGATTGGAAAAGGGCAAGATGTCTATGGCTAAATAAAGTACTAAGCTCTTCAGTCTAGAGAAATGCTTTACTGTCAAACAAAGTTGAAGACCAGAGAAGGGGATAGGCAAGAATTCCCTTAGACCTTGGTTCTCCAACTTTGACAACCATTAGCTTCCCTTGGAGACTTTGTTAAAAACAGGTTGCTTAGACCTAACTCCAGAATTTTAAATTCTGTAAGTTTAGAATTTGTTTTTCCAATTTCTTGGAGAATGATAGTGCTGTGCTCCATAGACTTCAGTCTGAGAACCTTATAGTGGAGGGGAAGGAGCTAGACCCAGAACACAGCACTAGTCTTAATGGTATCTCCTTTGATGTGATATGGAAGAGGAATGAGTGGGATGCAGTTTATATTTTTTTTAATTATTTTTTTGCAGTTTATATTTTTGATGAGAGGAATTCTTATTTCATTACTGCTTATTTTGAAGTATGGTAGGTCATTTGTGGATAAAGAAATCAGAAGCAGGTAGAGTAGGAGACCAAAAGGCAGGAAAATCAGAAGTCTGGAGAGAGGATCTGGAATTGTCATGGTGCCAGATAAGAAGTGGCAAGGAAATAGAAGGTAAGGAAATAGAAGATTTCTGGGTAGTTTTCATAGAAGAGGGAGACCATATATTTACAGTAGCACAGCATTCTTTACAGCTGTGTGAGTCTCCTCAGTAACTCCCAACACCCCTGTCAAGAAAGGACTGATGGCTTGACTCGTCCAAGACAGGAAATTTGCTAGGTTAGTTTGTGAAGAAGGATATTGGTACTAGAAATTGAGGTGATTTGAATGAGAATAAAATTATATGAAGGAGGCAGATATCTGATATTTAGAAGTTTCCATTTAGAAGCAAAAGTACAGGGAACAGGTAAATGTGACTTCTGGAAGACAGGAGGTAGAGGTCAAAGTATGGATATTTGAACTTAAGATTTTGGGGTGGAGATATTCTGATGATGACAAACTTTGAGACAATCCTCTTCCAAAATTAGAGGATTGTTAATGAAGGGTGGTGACAAGGAGCTCAACTAAAGAACAGGAAGCCTCAAAGAACATGCTGAATAAGTGACTCATGTGGGACTGGAGAGATGGCTCAGAGTTAAGACTCTGCCTAGCAGACAGAAGAACCTGAGTCTGGATCCCAGATCCCAGATTAAAAAAAAAATGTCAGGATGGAAATGGTGTCGATCTGCACTCATGGAAGGAGGAGTGTGGAAAATCCCAGACTGAAGCAAAAAACAGGTAGAAGCAAATCCAGGATGACTCTCAAAGTCACCCTTGGGCCTCCACAAGCACACACAGTGCTTTCTCTCTCTCTCTCTCATTCTCTCTCTCTCTCTCTCTCTCTCTCACACACACACACACACACACACACACACACACGCACTAAATAAAACTTTAAAAAAAACAAGACTTTTAAAAAAGTTATTCATGTGGACATTGAGAATGGTCTTTAATAGTGGTGATAGTGATAACAGCAACATCTCATGCTTACTGAACACTTTCTGTGCTCCAAGTGCCCTTTACATATGTTAATGTCAATTCACATAATGAGCCCTATGGAGTCCTATTAAAATCCCTGTTACATAAATGAGGAAGTTCGGGAAAAGAAAGACTGGTTGCCTAGCTAGTCTACGGTACAGCCAAGACTTGGATCTGGGTAATTCTATTCTGCCCAGAGTCTATCCTCTTAATCCTCTTGCTCCTCAGACAGGACTTGGGGTGGAGAAGAATTTTGAAAGCCAAATGTCAAAGTCAAGTGTAAAGTAGAAGTGGTAAGTTTGGAAGTGACAGATGTGTTAAGAATGGAAATCTGGTGTAACAGGGTGACAAAGAAGATGTATTTATAGAAAGGTGGTAGTTTGCAAGGGACACTAAAGAAGGGGGTACAGAAAATGGCTTCAGGGCAATATAGGATAATTACAACCAAAAGTCAGAAATGTATCAGTACAATTAGAAACACAGTAGGTTTATACCTGACAGTCTCTTAGGAAGCGAAACTTCAGTTTGGGTATTACAAATTGTATTCTGGAAGGAAGATGTTGAGGTTGTATTTACTGATGAGTTCTTTTTCTTGTTTACTGGTTGTGGGTAGTGACAATAAATTGACAAATGACAAGATTTCTAGAGCTTTGTGGTCTGACAGAGAGAGTAGGTGGACATGGAGGAGGAATACTGAACTCGAACTATGAACTTGAGGAGTAGGAGTGAGTCTCAGCTGCAGGTAGTGTTGCACAGAAGTATTACGTAGTTTGAAATTACATGTCAAAGACTGCAAGCATTGTTGAGAAATGGAGCAAAGCCTTCAGATCCATGCAATCATATTAGATACTATATGTTATAATTGGTAGCATGATTCTTACCCTAACATGTATGGTAAACCCTAAAGGTGGTAAAGTTGCCTGTACATTCCAAATTTAACCGACCAGCATTTCTTTTTCTTTTTCTTTTTTTTTTTAGAGGATTAAAGTAGAGTTTATTAAAGGAGAGAAAGGCTGGAACTCATGGACTCCACATGTGGAGTGCCATGAAGGCCTAGGGCACCTCTATGAGAAGCAGGCAAGAAACAGAACTCATGGTACTAGAGTGCCATGAGGGGCTAGGGCACCGGAGAATTCATGAGAAATAGGCAGTTGGAAATGGACTCATGGCCATAGAGGGCCATGAGGGGCTAGATTGCCCCCGACCAGCATTTCTTTTGGTAGAGAACTTGAGCCCAAACTTGTGTTTATGCACTAAGGAATGACTAGCTTGCACCAGCGGTTTCTAGTTTATTCTGTTCTCACTGAGATAGGTCTAGTGACTTTGCATCCACAGTAGAGAGAGGAGGTTATATCATACATTGCTTGTCTTTCCTGAAATGCTTGTAGAGCTACAAAGGCATTGGGTTGTTGGTGTACATTTTTCATTCTTTTGTATGCACCCATCATTTTTACCCAAGAGTAGTTATGAGAGACCTTTGCATTTCCAAAAGGGAGAAATAATGCCATTTATTCCCTTTTCTCTATTTTAAGTAAAAGGTGCTTGTCTTTATGATTTAGGAACTTCACTGTCTGTGCATGAGCCTCTGTTGGCAGAAGACATGGAGGCTTGTTAATTATGGAGGCTTGTTAATTAGGTCCTGGACATATTCAGTACAAGTGGTTCAGCCCCTCTCCCCCCCTCCCCCAGCAATTGATTGCCAGTCCCACTTTGTGGAAGAAGATGAAGTTCTTCCTTTGAGGCTAAGAAGGAAAGTCTGTTTAGGAAACCCACAGGGAAGGCTCCAGTATTCTCTATACCATCATGGTCTCCTCTTTTCTATTCAGTAATCACAGCATTTCAGCCTCCAGCAAGTCATACACCTGCACAGCTGTCTGCTGCCTTTTTTTTTTTTTTAACTGAAAACTCTTATGCTAACACCCTGTAAAGCCTGAGCTTACCTCTTATCAGAAGATAAAGCGTGGAGTGTGGGCAGCAACAGAGAACAACTTACATAACCAAGGACAGCTTCCCAAGCAGTTCTGTTTTCCTTTTGTTGTTTTGTCTGCCCCCTCCGTGGTTTCTTTGCTTGCTTGTTTTTGCTGTTAAAATTTTCTCTAAATCCTTTAGGCTTGTTAAATTATTGCCAAGAGTTCATTTATTCTTCTGGTTATTACTCTGACAAATTTGGAATCCCTCAGGGCCTAGTCTTTCTCAGATTGTAACTCTTAGTTATCTAACAGACAAGCTAAAAACCTTTCCAAATTTTTTTTAGCCCAGGTCCCTTTCCAGACATCTGGCTTGGATAATTTGTTGGTTGCTCACCCCTCACAACTTAGATTCTTCTGGTACTCTCTGCACATATATTCACTAAGCATTATAATCTTATACACATGGCTTATTGTATTATGAGAGAAACTGGACAGTCTGTTTCCTGTGTATGAATGTGTCTGAAGTTCCCGCAGTTGTAATCTTCTTTCTTCAAAAATGTTAGTTTTGGGGGCTGGAGAGGTGGCTCAGGGGTTAAGCCTCTACCTTGCAGGCAGAAGGTCCTGAGTTCAGATCCTAAACTCCATAGACACCAGGCAGAAGCATGGGCGGCCTGCGTTTCTGGTCTTGGTAGGGCGGAGCTTGTGAATCCCGGGGCAGAGTAAACAAGGAGGAGGTAGAGGTGGTCCATGGTGGTTCCCGAATTCATCTGTGGTTCTACATACACACACATACATACACACATGTGCATACATGCATACATGCACAATTGAATAAATAAAAAAAGTTTTAAAAAATGTTAGTTTTGAATCACGATACCTTTTTTTCCTCTTGTAACTGCATACTTTTTCCTCTTTTTTCTAAGATCTCTGTTTCTTCAATACACTTACCAGCAATGAGTAAAATTGTGTTATCAAACACCATCTTAGTCCATTTGAACCATTTCAAAAGCATATCATAAACCTTATTTCTCACAATTTTAAAGGTTGGGAAGTTCAAGATGAAGGCCTCAGCAGATTTGGTAGCTGGTGAGGAATCTGTTCTTTCATTAGATGGACAAGGCAAACAAATTTCCTTGCACTTGTTTTACAAGGGTTCCATTCACTTCCCAAATACCATTTTTTGGGGGAAGAGGAGGTTAAGATACATATAATTTTTTTTATTCCATAGGGCTTACAAAGCAAGAGGTCATAAGAGTTTCAGCATGACCACTAATGGATCTTAACCCACTCCAGCACTTCAACAATGGGGAAAACATCTTAAAAATAGTTCATCTTTTTTCACATGTGTGTATGATGCATGTGTGTAGGGGGTGTTCATTGTGTCGGTTCATGCACATTCATGCTACAGTGCTGTGTGAAGTTAGAGGACAACCTTTAGGTGCCCTCACTTTCCACTTTGCTCTAGACAGTCTGTCTTTGCTGTGTTAGCCAGGCTGGCTGACCTATGATTCCAGAACTACTTTTTTTTTTTTTTTTTTTCTCGGTGCTGGGGACCGAACTCAGGGCCTCGCGCTTGCTAGGCAAGCGCTCTACCACTGAGCTAAATCCCCAACCCCCAGAACTACTTTTTTTTTGCATTGGTGTGTGTGTGTGTGTGTGTGTGTGTGTGTGTGTCCAGATGTATCATTGTACTGTTTATGCCTGTGGAGGCTCAAGGATGACTTCAGGAGTCATCCTGGATTGCTTCTACCTCCTTTTCACTTCATTCTGGAATTCCCCAGGTTCTACCTTCAAGAGTTGGAAATCCAGGCCACAGCCATATCTGCTTGGCATTTTTATATGAGATCCAGAATCTGAACTCAAGTCCCTGTGTTTGCAAGGTAGAGTCTTAACCCTGAGCCAGTTCTTCCTCCTTCGTTATTCTGGAAATTCTTATGTCTCTGCTTGCCATTTTCTATGGGCACACAGGGATTATAGACTCTTGTACCTTTGAGTCTGTCTTTTACGTGGGCTCTGGCGATCTGAACTCAGGTTGTCAGATTTGTATTGCCAGTGCTTTATTCATTGAACCATCTCCTTAACTTCCAGCCTGTCTTTCCAATACCAAAGGCTTTAATCTTTCCCCTCTTTTTGAATAGTCTTAGTTTTTCAGTAGACTTGAGATGATATAAGTTTGTTATATACTATCATGAAGCTAACCCTGCCATATTCTCCAGCCTCAGGTTGTTGCTGAGAATTGGCATGGGGCGTGTCTTTAATTCCCATTGGCTTTGCTGCTGCAGGAAGACATTCTTTCCTTTGGAAATATTTTAAGTGGGCTGGGGAGATGGCTCAGTGATTAAAATATTTGCCACACAAACCAAAGGAGCAGAATTCAGCTCTTCGGATCCCACATAAATGCTGGATTGATGGATTGGCCCTCCTGTAATTCTAGCCTTGGAAGGTGGAAAATAGGGATCTCCAGACCAAGTTGGCTAGCAAGATTATCCCTATCTATGAACTCTGAGTTTGATTAGCAAGCCTGTGTCAAAATTGTAAGGTAGAGAAGAGTAATCCAGGATTATTCCCAATCTCAAACTTGTACCTCCACATATACCCAAACACATATGCACCTTACATACAGATGAAAATGGAAAAAATTATTAGTGACTGTGGTGACTTTTTTCTTAAATTTCAATATAGTGTGTCTCAAATAAAAGTGTGTTACACACTGAATTTTTGAGAATTGTTCTTTAATATGAAGTGACATCCAGGATTGCATGTATCTTAGCAAGGAGGACCTCTCCCTGAACTGCAGTGACATGGTCTGGGTAGAGCGAGCACCCTGTGTGCCATGCGGACTCCTGATCAAAGTGGAGTGGACAATGAAGGAAGCTGAAATATAGCATGACTCTCTGAGGTGACTTTGCTTGATTTGGAGAGAGTAGGAGGGGCAGAAAGGAAGGGAAAAAGAAGAGAAGATAGATATGGAGGAAGAACCTGTAAGCTGCCACTTTTCATGGTTCCAAATGAAGGTGCATTTTTCTAGGGGGGGCAATGATTGTGTGACACAGGGCTTGCTCAGAATTGGGTTCATTTTTATGACTTTGATCACTGCCAGAAAAAATGCCTAAGGAAATCGCAACCCATTATATCTCATTCCCTAAAATTTTTCAGGATTATTTCATAGCTTCTGAAGTGAAATACTTTCTTTCATCTCGCTTTTTCTTGTTTCCTTAAAAATAAATAAAAATAAGCAAATGATAAGCTGTTTGTTTAAAAATAAAAAATCTGGGTTAGAGAGATGGCTCAGGGGTTAAAGCCTCTGGCTCACAAGCAGAAGAACCTGAGTTCAAATCCCAGATGCCATGTAAAAATGCAGGTGAAAGTGCCAAAGGCCTGCACTTCTGACCTTGGAAGGCAAAATCTGAGAATCCACAGAGCAAAGCAAAAGGGAGGTAGAGTAGGGCTGGAGAGATGGCTCAGGGATTAAGACTCTGTCTCACAAACAGAAGGTCCTGGGATCCCAGGTCCCAAGTAAAAATGCCAGGTGGAAATGGTAGCAGCCCACACTTCTAGCCCTGGTGGGTGGAGCCTGGGAAATCTCAGAGCTAGGTAAGAAGAAGAAGCAATCCAGGATGATTCCCCAAGTCAACCGTGGTCCTCCACAGGGACACACACTGCCTTCTAATACATACACACACACACACACACACACACACACACACACACACAAATAAATAAAATATTAAATAAAAGTGAAAATCTGCCTAACTAAAAAATTCATACTCTTTTTTTTTTAACATCTGGGAATCTGTTCTAGAGTAATAATTCCTAAGTAAGCAGCTGTGTGCATACTGATGCGATGCTTTTTTTTTTTGTTTTTACAAAATTTTTGTTAACATGGGCTGGAGAGGTGGCTCAGGGGTTAAGCCTCTGCCTTGCAGGGAGAAGGTCCTGAGTTTGGATCCCAGGTCCCACGTATAGAAGCAGCCCGAAGGGGGGGGGCTGCGTTTCTGGTCCTGGTAGGGCGGAGCCTGTGAATCCCAGGGTAGAGTAAACAAGGAGGAGGTGGCGTCCATGGTGGTTTCTGAATTCGCCGTGGTTCTACACACACACACACACACACACACACACACACACACATGTGCACGTACACATACATACACACACACACAGTTGAATAAAAAAATTTGTTAACACACAAAGAAATGGATTTCATTGTGATGTTTTTCTTTTTATTTATTTTGAGACAGGACCTTGCTATTTAACCCTAGCTTGGAACTCATTATGAATGAAGGTGGCCTCAAAATTATATCAAATCTGTCTCTTCCTCCTAAGTGCTGGGATTATAGGATTGTGTCACTCTGCTCAACAGCGTGGCCTCTGTGTATGTGTGTGTGTGTGTGTGTGTGCACGTGTGTACACGTGTGCACATGCATGCCGCGTGTGAGTGAGGGCATACGTACACCATGATGCATGTGTGAGGCAATGGAGCACAGTCTTCTCAGGATCTTAACTCTATCTGGAGGACACGAATCCCTCATTTGAGTCACTAAAAGACTGGTCACTAGCCATGCCAAAAGAATGAAGGGGACTGAAAAGGTCAAGGTCGATAGGAGTCTGTCAGCTGTGAAGCAAACTCTCCTCGAAGTCTGCAGTACAATCAGAAGTGAGGAGAGTCCCAACAGTTTGAAAAACAAAACAAAACATGGACAAGTTCATGAATTAAGTTGGGAAGCACAGCGTTGGAGGACAGAGCTGCTGGATTTTTCTGTAATTAATCAAAATAACCCAAAATGATGAACTCATCATTCTTGCTACTGGTCCAGAGATCTTCCAGAGTTTAATACTTCACTTTATATTGTATGTTTTCAAATCATTGTTGCCTTCTCTTGAAACGCCTTGCTGTGGCAAGGTGCTGGTGAAATCCTGATGCTAACTGCTTAGGTGGGCGTGAACGTCACTGCATCTTAGGTGTTTGCCAGGACAAAGGACAGGAAGGCCTCACAGGGTTTGCTCAGTTTGGCAGCCTCTGCAGCCAGCAAGACTACAAGGCACATCCTGTGTCAGCGAGGCCACCTCCTGCTGCGGAGTTCTTGGAACACTTCTGACTGGGGAGCCTCGCTGCCAGCAGATACTGGTTGGGGAGGTGAAGTCATCAGTGACCTATTTCTTCAGTACTCAAGCCTGGATCCTATATGCTCTTCAAAGATCAATGTGATGGAGCATGGATATTGACATGCTGTTCTGTCATCTCTCCTGTGTCTGACAAGCCAACATATCCATATCCATGTGTCGTAGTTAGATACAGGCTTCAACTTGATGGGTGTGTGTTCAAGCTCTGGGCACATTTGTAGAGAATTAGTAGCTGAAGTAAGCCCAGAGCAAACCTGCAGGAGGTTGTCTAGCTGATGGGGGACAGGTGAGTAAAATACAGAGAGCTGGTTAAGAAAGTTGGCATCTTTTTGTATATTTGGCCAGACATGCTGGTCTGGCAATTAAGAATTGTTCCTCTCAGTCATTTTGTGACCAGTTCCCTCTGCCCTGGTGTTGGTGTGGGCTCCCCTCCCAGGATATACCAAGAACTGTAACTGGATTTTTGTAAGAGAGTAAACTGCAACACCATGTGATAAATAATCTTTGTGTGTAAAAGCCTTGTATAGCAGTGGCACCATGGGCCCCTGGTCAAACAGAGGGACATGAGACTTATTAGCTCTTGCTTCTAGCTAGAGAGGAATCTGACACAATTTTGTTTTTTTTTAAATTTTTTATTATTTTATTCAATTGTGCATGTGTGTGTGTGTGTGTGTGTGTGTGTAGAATTCGGGAACCACCATGGACCACCTCCACCACCTCCTTGTTTACTCTGCCCTGGGATTCACTGGCTCCACCCTACTAGGACCAGAAATGCAGGCCGCTCCCACTTCCGCCGGCGTCGGTGTCTATACGTGGGGTCTAGGAACCGAACTCAGGACCTTCCACCTGCAAGGCAGAGGCTTAACCCCTGAGCCACCTCTCCAGCCCCCACAATTTTATTTGTAAGTCTCTATAATTCTGTGGAAGAAGACTTTCTACAAACTGCTATAGGTTCTCTTGGCCCATTGCATTGTGGAGTGAGATTTTTCCATTTATGATTACTGAGAGGATATGCTGTGTGCCAGATGTTTCTCAGACCAGAATGGATAACACCAGTTCCCACACCCAGTCCTGCCAGTTTCTGGATTATTTCCCTTCAGACACACTCCATATGGGTACAGCTAAAACACCAATCTGAGGAGTTCATAACAAGGTAGGGTTTCTTGAAGCTACTTATAGCCACTTCACATGGCATGAAAAATGTAATGAAAAAGTAAGAAATACTTTTTATCACTTGAGTCCTGCCACTCTGAACTGAAAGGGAAGTAGGAAAAAAAAAGACTTTCTAAAATAAAATTTCATGGAAATTATAGTAGCTGTACATTTGCCACTGTAGCTGCTTCTAATAGGCCTAGTTCTCTATATCATCACCATAGCGATCATGATGCGTTCTCTTTTCCTGACTGGAAAGACTCTTGTGAATCTTCCTGATGTGGATGCACCTGTTTTCTGCTCCAGATTATTTATTTATTTAATTTTTGTCAGGATGCCATTCCTGGGTGAACTGCTTATAACCTTCTCTTAAAGTCAACCCGACTGGCTGTTCTGCTTATTCCTAAGCTTGTAGGATCGGACAGAATCCAATGTAGACAGAATTGGCAGCATCAGAATCAGAACAATCAAGAATTTTCAGGAAAAGCTGAACTTTGTGTGTGTGTGTAGTAGGATTGTAGGCATGTGCATTTCACTCACTTTTATGCAGTGCTAGGGATTGAATCCAATACTTCATGAATGCTAGGCAAGTAATCTACCAACTATGCTATATCCCCAACCCCATGAAAAATGGAAGTCCTTATAGTCTATATATATATATATAAAGTTGATTTACTTTTTAGACAATCTGACAATTTCTTTTTTAGAGATCAGTACACACTGTCATATCTAGCTCATTAAAAATATTTTTTACTTTCCTTTGATCTAGTTTGAGGTGCATCTCTTTCTCTGATTCATTCTCTCTCTCTCTCTCTCTCTCTCTCTCTCATATTTTTTCCTTTGTTTGTTTTATTCTGCAGTTCATGCTGACCTGGAACTTGCCATAGAGACCAGGTTGGCCTTACATTTGTATTAGTCCTCCTTCCTCTGTCTTTCAAATGCTGGGATTTTAACTGTGCACCACCATGTTCAACTAGGCAGAATAATGTCAGTCCTATTTTAGGAACCTGTGGATAGTTACTTACCAAAGAAAAAGTAAAGTTTTTTTTTATGTATTTTATTTTGTGTGTGTGTGTGTGTGTGTGTGTGTGTGTGTGTGTGTCTCAGAGGACACTGTGTGTCCCTGTAGACACACAGGAGGACCAAGGGTGACTTTGGAAATCATCCTGGATTGCTTCTACCTCCTTCTTGCTTCATTCTGGGATTCCCCAGGCTCTGCCTACCAGGGCTGGAAGTGTGGGCTGCTACCATTTCCACCTGGCATTTTTACATGGGACCTGGGATCTGAACTCAAGACCTTCTGCTTGTGAGACAGTGTCTTAACCCCTGAGCCATCTTTTCAGAACAAAAGAAGTAAAGTTATAGATAGAATTAAAGTTGTTAATCAGCCTGGCTTTAAAATATAACTACTTTTTGATGTTATTGATAGGCCACATAAACAAAAAGGCCTTGAAAGTAGAAGAATAATATTGTGACAAAAAGATGCCCCAAAATGTATAATAACTTGCTTAAAGAGGAGGTATGAGCCAAGGAAGGCAAGTGGTCTTTAGAAGCTAGAAATGATAGAGTCTTCCCTAAAGGCCTGTAGAGTTGAATGCAGTCTTACCAGTCCAGTGAGATCGCTATTGGATTCCGTCCTGAAGTACTATAAGGTAATACATTTTTTTACTTATTTTTATTTTTTTCACTTACTTATTTACTTACCTTATTTATTTAACTCTGTGTGTGCACGCGTGTGTGTGCGCGCGTGTGTGTGTGTGTCAGAGGACACTGTGTGTATATCCCTGTGGAGGACCAAGGGTAACTTCTGGAATCATCCTGGATTGCTTCTACTTTATTTTTGCTTCATTCTGGGATTTCTCAGGTTCTACCCACCAAAGCTGGAAGTGCAGGCCACTTGTCATTTCCACTTGTTTTTACTTGGGGCTTGGGATCCGAACTCAGGACCTTCTTTCTACTTACTAGGCAGAATCTTAACCCCTGAACTATCCTCTCTCTAGCCTGGTAATGCATTTTTTTTAAAAAAAAGAAAATGTTATTTGTCTTTTTAAAGCCTTTAGGTCATGGTAATTATTGTAGGAATGACAAAATGAATGTAGAGTAGTAATATTTATCTATTTATTTATTTATTTGTTTATATATTTATAGAAGATATGTCACTCTGTAGCCTAGGCTGGCTTTGAATTTATGGCAATCCTCCTGCTTCAGACTCCTGACTGTGCCTTCCCACATACAGTTTTTTTGTGGAGTAATTCTGGTGGTGGTTGTAGAGAATACAAGGTACATTGTTTCTTGAAATACTCTCATTTCACCTTCACATTAGCTGTTTTCCTGGTTTAAGTCTCAGCAGATTTTATCTTGCTTTCTGCATATTAAGTTTCTCAACAACATCTTTTAACTTGCATTTCATTTCTACTGAGAAATCTGTTGCAGTATTGTCTCTGATACTGTGCACATACTGTGTTTTATTTCTCTGTTTATAAGGTGTTCACTTTAGCATATTAAGCAATTCTTGTTGCACATCTTGATTTTATGCTAGAATATGAGTTCATAGTTTTCTTCGAAGCACATGTTTTGCAAAACTATATTCAGTTTCTAGTACTTCCTAGAAGTGGGGGCAAGAAAAGGGCTTAGGGGCAAAAATGCTTGTGGAAAAAGCATTAGGACCTGAGTTTGAGTTCCCAACACCCACATAGAAGTTGTGTATGGCACATGTATATACTTGCAGCTATAGCACTGGGGATGAAGGTAAGGCAGAAAGATCACAGGAGCTTGTTGGCTAGCCAACCTAGCCAACATACAGCGAGTTCCAGGTTGACAAAGAGACCTTGTCTCAAGGAAATAAGGCCAAGAGCAATAGAGCAGCCAACCTAGCCAACACACAGCGAGATCAAAAGTTCAAGGTCATCATCCTCTGTATAGTGAGGTCAAGGTCAGTATGAGAGTATGAGGTATATGAAATCCTGTCTCAACAACAACAACAAAAAAGAACAAAACAACAGAAATCACACTGACTTTTTCACCTTAAACATGGCAGTGTTCATGTCTAGAAGCTTGCTTTGGTCCTCTTATGCCTCTCTAACACTACTTAATACAGTAGTAGTTTTCCCCTTATCTATAAGGAAAGAAAACATTCACAGCTCTTGATGGATGCATAAAACTAGAGATGCCACTGAACTCTGTATAAACTATGTTTTTTCTTATATAAACACACCTTTCCTAAAGTTAAATTCATAAATTGGTCACAAGAGTCTATATTAACCAGCTTCCTGTCAAAGTGACAGATAACTCAAGGTAATTAATTTGCAATAAGGTGAAGTTTATTTTGGGTGGTAGTTTCTGAGGTTCCGGTCTATGACTGGTCGGCTTGTTGCTCTTTTCCTGTGGTGGCACAGTATTCCTCTGTGGAAGACAAGACTCTGGTTCCAGAAAGCTGTTCTCTAGTGATCTGACTTCCTCTATGTGCATTTCAGACCCAAACTGTAGCACAGACTAACAGTAGCAACTGCTACTAGAGTAGAGCAGTGCTGTGTAAGTAAAGGAAAGGTTACTTGAGATGCACACCGTGTTAGTTGACAACCTAGCCAGTTCCTGACTAATGGGTAGGTAGCAATATGGTGTGGATCACTGGTAAAGGAGTAACTTGAGTGCCTAGGTTGGCACAGGATGTTGACATGCTACTCAGAATAGTTTACAGTTTGAAACTTATGAAATGCTCTGAAATTTCCCATTAATTATTTTTAGGCTGCATTGACCGCTAGTCACTAAGACCACAGAAAACAAACGTGGTTTAGAAGGAATTTCAGTTTCTCCTATAGCTTCTTGAGCACATACACGCACACACACACACAAACTATGATAATTAATTGATTAGTTTATAGGTCTTGGACTCAGTCTCATGGCTTTGTGCCAGGCAAGTGCTTTATCACTGGGTTCTTTGGCGACAGCTTCTATGATACAACCCAGACTGGATTAGACCGCCTTCTGTAACCAATCAGGCCTCAGACTCCTGGTCCTCAGGCTTCAGTCCTCTGTTATAGGTGTACATCTCCACATGTAGTCTTTTTTTTTTTTTTAGTACCGGTGCTAAAGCTGGAGTCCAGGGCCTCTTATATGCCAGTTTAGCACGAAGCTGTACCACCAGCCCTGAATCAGTTTTAATTGATGAAGATTTTCTCTTGTCAGGATTTATTTCCTTCTTTCTGTGTAGGCTGTTTGAGTAGTTGGGGTTGGATATTGTGAATTTTACTTAGCAGGCTGCTGCTGTCATTGTCAGCATTCTTTTTTCTTTAAATAAAAGATTTCTTGTTGATTTTTAAAAAATATTTATTTATTTTAGAGGGGGGTGTGCACACATGCTTTCTTTCCTTTTACCGTCTGGGCTTCCAGGAATCAAGCTCAGGTCTCCAGGTTTGCAAACATGTGCCTAACCTGCTGAGTTGTCTCACCAGCCCTCTCTGTAGGCATTTCTAAACTTTGTTCTGGGATGTGGCTTGATCCTTTTAAAGCCTCTGAGTCTTCCAGTTCTGCAATTAGTTGGGGGTTGATTTTTTTCATATTTCTGAGGCAAGACCTTTATCAGTGCTATAACTAATAACCTGTAAAGGAATTTTCCATTCAGGGTATGTGGAGTAGGTATTTTTGTCCACATGGATTTCAGTACTGTTCCTGTAATCCTTTCAGGTAGTTTTTGGTAGTTTCCTCATACACAAGAATTTCAGTGCTTGATGGTATACTTGACTGGAGTCTTCAACAGATCTTGAGGATTCTGTCTTTGGATATTTCTTTCCTCTACTAGACTCCCAGTTGCATCTCTTTAGTTCAAATAGCTGTGCTCCAGCTGGTTCTCCTGCCTGTGCTTTGGCCTAGAAACTTTCAGGAGTCAGCTGGGGCAATTGTAGGCCTAATGTTATTTGGTTTTACTCTTAGCAGTTGCTCCTTTCCATCTGATCTATGATGTATTGCATTGTTTCATGCATTTTGTCTGTTTTTTGAAGTTGTTTTAGTTATGTATAATAAATCTGTTCCTTATTTATTCTGTCTTGACTAGAAGCAGAAGTTCACCATGTTGTTTTTAATTGTGTGTAGTCCCTCTTTGTGGGGTGTGGGTGTGTGCATGTGTTGACAAACTCTTATGTAGTTCAGGCTGGTATTAAACTAAAGATCTTTTTGCCTCCACCTCTCCCCAACACTTTTAAAAACTTTGGTCAGAAAGAAATTCTCTCAAAATGTAAAGTAGAAAACAATCAAGGAAGACACCCATCGCCAGCTTTGGACCTCCACACACACATATATGTTCGTCCACAGACATGTAGGAACACACACATCATGGCTTTCACATTCCTTGACCCTCACTCTATGTTCCATTTCTTCTAGGAAGCCTCTTTTATATTAATTTTACCAAACTAGGCCCAGATGCTTCCCTAAATGTTCACAGAATACATTAATCTCAATCATTGTATTTTTAGTTCAAAAGCATAAAACCTGCTATTAAAACTCAGTAAGTACCAACATATATATTCTTGATCTGCCTACTTGCATCCTTAGTCACTACTTCATTCTACTCTCATCCTTGGACTGTATATACTAGGTGTAGCTTATACATGCTTTCTCATCTTCATTCACTTTTAGTTAATTCTTAGTCCTGCAGAATGTTTTCCTGAAGATACTCTTTTGGGGGTTCTTGTTAAATTCAGAATTGCCTAAGGCAGTGCATTCTCTTCTATTCTCATTTGATTGGTCTTCTCTATCTTATCTTATATTGGTTGTAGTTGTCTCTTATTTCTTGTTGTAATATACTTTGTGTGTGTGTTTGTTTTTGTTTTTAACCACAAGTATTTATTGATGGATTGAGGAATACAATTTTAACAGAACAATAAGGCACAACTGTGGATTAAAGGATTAAAGCCAAAGGAGATAATTTTAGTAATTTTGAATATGTAAATCAAGAAGCCTCTGAAGTACCTCTCTAACAGATCAGACAATTCTTCCCTTTTGTAAAATTCCTATATTACATCATTTGATCACAAGGTCAGACGGATATTTCATAAAGAAGTTACCGTTCATGCATGCTTGTGTGTGTGTTTTTTTGCAAGTGGGTGAAATGTACATGCGTACATGGGCATGTCAACAAGAAGGCAATGAGTATTGTGTGCCTGTGGAAGCCCAAGGGTTGACATCAGGAGTCACCCTGAATTTCTCTATATCTTTATTTATTTGTTTTAGGGTTTCCTAGACTCTGCCTTCCATGGCTAGAATTAGGCTGCCACCATATCTGCCTGGCAGTTTTTACATGGAATCTAGGGATCCAAATCAGGTCTTTTTTCTTGGGAGGCAAAGGCTTTAACCCTGAGCTATCTTTCTAGCCTTCCAATTTCTTTCTTTCTCTCTATCTTCTTTTTTTTTTTTTTAAAGATAGTGTGATTTTTTTTTTATTTATTCAATTGTGCGTGTATACATGTGTGCATGTGTGTGTGTGTGTGTGTGTGTGTGTGTGTAGAACCAGGACGAATTCGGAAACGCAGGCTGCCCCTGCTTCCGCTGGCGTCTATACGTGGGGTCTAGGATCTGAACTCAGGACCTTCTGCCTGCAAGGCAGATGTGTAACCCCTGAGCCACCTCTCCAGCCCCTCTCTCTATCTTCTTGTCAGTTTTGTGTGTCATTTCATGTATTTGTCAAGCCAAGCCATTCCCAAGCATTTCATTTTTAAGTTTCTGTTTCCTTTGCTTACATACTTTTTTTTTTTTTTTTTGCTATAATCCATTTGTCCTTTGCTGTTACTTTGGGTACTGTCTGGGAACATGAAGTCCGAATCTCTGGGCATTTACCAGAGGTACTTTAGATTCAAGGTGTCTGTAACATAATTTATCTCTTATTTCCTCAAAGTCACTTTTCTGTGTTCCAATTTTTTGACATTGCTGTAAAATCAGTCTCTCACTCAGGCTAGAAACATAGGTGTCATCTCAGATTCTTTCCCCCAAAATCCCAGATCTATTTCAGCTTTACACATGTTAGATCCCTAATATTTTGAAATCTGTCCCACAGGAAGAATTTCCGTAATGATGGCAGAATGAAGTAATCTCCTGACTCTTCCCACAGATAATAATGATTACAATTTTTAAAAGTACCTAAAGGAACTGGATTCAAAAGCATACAGAAGCTAGGAGAAAGTTTAATTTTGAAAGATGGCAATTAAGAAACATAAAAACTTATAAAATTGTTTATTTGCACTTTAAAAAATGTTGCCCAAGGGCATTCAGCAGCCTCCATAGCAGAGGAAAGCAGTGGTGGAGAAGCTAGCCTCCCAGTCTCACGTGACTGGGAACAGAGTACATGCAAGAAGTATGTGGAAATTTAGCAGGACTTTCTAAGTAAAAAACATAAACAAGCAAACCATGTGGCATAGTTATAAATTAACGTCCCTGGTGCCGCCTCCTTAGTGAATTTACACAGGGAGACCTCGGGAGCTTGTGAAAGCATAGGAAGGAACAAAGACGGCCTGTGCTAGGTGAGCTCTGATTACGGATTTTTTTTTTTTAACACCAAGTACATTCCCTAATCATGGGGAACTTAGTGGAAAAAGCCTGGGGAGTTTTAGGAGGCATCAGAGGACAGTTTATGGCTGAAAAGCTAAGGAGAAATCCCGAGACAAGGAAAGCACAGGGAGACCAGCCCCAGGTCTGAGTGGCTTATAAGCAACAATAAGACTCTGTCAGCAGGAACCAGCTCCATGCTGATTCAGATGGCGGAATCAGTGTCAGAATCTTCCAAGTCGCTATTATGTATGTATTCAGAAGTTAAGGAAAATAGTCAGTGTGATAATACAAGAAAAAGAAATGAAATACACATTTGAAATGAAGAAGTACAACTTTTTTGTCACAGGTAAAACAATTGTATATCAAAAACTTCCAAGGGATGTATGTAAGATTTTGCAAGACTGTAGGATATAAGGTCAATGTGCAAAAATCAGTTGTGTTTATATTTTACCAGTGAGTAGTTAGAAATTGAAGCTTAATAATATATGCAATAATATAAGTTATAAATTCCCTTTGAAGTTATGAAATAATTAGGGATGACAGACAAAAATGTATCAGAAATGTATAGTGAAAGCTATAAAATCAAATAAATTGGGAGATAAACCATTTAATGGGTTATTAGTGTTTCCTCCAAAACCCCTATCTTCTCATATCCCTCTGGAAGCTCAGCATGCTATCTTATTTGGGATTATGGTGTCTAAAAACTGTAATTATCTAAGGACTTCGAGATAAATTATTATATATTTGGGGTGGCCTCTAAATTCAATGACTGTTGGCTTTTACGAAAGAAAGGAAAGGGAGTTTTGAACCCACAGAAAGAACCCCACATGATCTTTACCTTCTTTCTGGGGTTCAGATCCTCAGTGAGATACATGCTGATAATCACTAGAGACCAAGTGCTGGTGGAATTGTGGAGAACAGGAGCTTCACATGCTGCTGATGGAAACGTAAAACTGTGCAGCTCCAGTGAGTAACAATTTCAGCTTCTCACGCTTATGTATAACCAGCAAATCTACCCCTATATATTCATCTGAGAGAAAACATGTTTGTAGAAGTAGTCAAACATTTATAGAAACTTCATTTCTAATATTTGACAACTGAGAACAACTAAAATCTCCACCAATAGAGTTAATTTTGATATGTTGCTATAATGGAATACTACTTGCTTAGTAATTTTAAAAAAAGCTTTATGAGTCCTTTCAGTACCATGAGTAAATCTCAAAAGCATATTGCATGAGCACAATCAGAAGCAAAAATAAATGTATATAAAATACAAGAAATCCCAAGCTAAACTTTCTGTGATAGAAAACAAATGAGTGGTTTCCTGAGTGGAGTGTGGAGGTAGAATGGAAATTTAGCAAAAAAGAACATCAACAAATCTTAGGGTTAATAGAAACGGTCTGTCTCTGGACTGTTGCATTCTAGATGTATGCTGTTTAGTTATGTGATTGTGTTGCCATCCTGCTGGCCGCCTATCACTGCTCACATAGACAAGCCAGGTGGCCTTGCTGTTGTCACTCTTCCTCTTCAGACCGCACAGTTCACAGTGGCGTGAGAGGGTCTGGCTGGATCGCTCTACATGTAATACTGAGTTACTCACCCGCGTGGCTCCTGTCTGTCCTTGCATGTCCCCCAGCTCCTCTACCATTGCTTTCCAACTCTCACTGACCTTCAGCTTATACCTGTTAATTTTATTTCTGGTGCTTGTGCTCATCTCCTCTCAGCCTTTTGTCTGGTGAGCAGCCATTGTCCTTTAAAAACTCTTGTCCGAAATCTTTTTGTCTTTCTGTCTGATATCAAACTCTCAGCAATCCTTCTGCCGACTTCCTGAGGGATGGACTTGTCGGTGCGCGAGTCACCATGTCTATCTAAAAAAAACTTTTGTCATAAAAACAAATAGGAGATTCATGTTGTATTTTGTTTTAATTCATGTTCTGGGGATCAAATTTAGAGCCTTGTACATGCCAGACAGGTATCCTGCACTGAATCTTTTAATCAGTGTTTTAAACATGATTTTAATTTGGATGGTGAGATTAACTTCTTTAATATTTTTGAAGTTTTTGTACTTTTAAGAAGTTGTTTAATGTGCTACTGTTTTGTGAGACATAACCTGCAAAACGGTCTAACTTTTGCCCACTTCAGTTAATCTCTTGTATTTCTTTAGGTGAGCAAAGCAGTTACAATCTCCAGTCCCTTAACTATAGACCTCACTGCAGAGATTGCTGGTTCACCAAAGAATGCGTCAGCCCACCCACAAGCATCACAGGATACCAGTCCTACATCCAGCACTCAGCAAGTACAAAGTCTGCACAACAGTCAAACTGATAGCCTTCTTCCAGTGGCTTCCCTATACAACTATGGTACCCCCACACCCCCAGCCTCTTTCCAGAGCACCTCAGCACCATCCCCAGGTGAGGTCCTCCGCCTGCTCTTAGAGCTAGATGGGAAAGTGGAGCATTTGATCAAATTCCTTTTGTGTAGAGGAGAGAACAGAGGGAGGAGTGCATGAATGCATAGGTTAGATTTCACCTAAAGAAATATAGGAGAATCAGATGTTGAAGGTTGTCCTCAGCTGTCCTGAGTGTAAGGTCAGCCAGGGATACATGGGATTATTTCAAAAAACAAACAAGATAAATACATAAATGCAGAATTATATTCAACTAAGTAATGTTCAGAGAATCAAACAATCAAAGGCTGCTGAGAAAAAAGATGACTGTGGCTGTTCGCTTTCTGAAAGGCTAGTTGTAGGTGAGAGACACTTGTCTGTCTGATGTTTAGAGATCTCTATTTTAAGATTGTAGCCAGAGCGCTGCCTTAGTAAGCCTGCTTTATGGCTGGTACAGTGCTAAGGTATTCGGAGCAAATGGTTAGTAAGTTGTTAATGCTTGGCTCTGAAAAAGAAGATTAAAAAATCCAGTGAAAGCAGATTCTTGCCAATTAATTTCCTAGGGTCTCGTTTGGTGGTAATCGAATATGACATTTTAAGGTTTCAGTCCTGAAGCACCAAAGTAATTTTTGTATCCAGGCAGAATGCCCATCATTTTCTGTGTAAATGTGAAAGTTTTGACTTCTACTATATCAACCAGTCATTTTTTATTGGTTTACTGTACTTTCTCTGAGTACAATGATTTCCTTTTTTTTTTTCTTTTCTTTTTCTGTAAGTCACATCAGAGAGCTTTTATTCCATCTCCTGAGACGTCCACAGGCTGCAGCTTCCATGAAGGATGGTTTCATTTTTCTCCAAGTGCAATGTTCCCAGGCAGAAGCAGATAAATCTTCAGTTTCATATTTATGTAGGAGGCCCTTTTCACCCCCAGCCTTGAGATATGAATTGACCAGCCTATTGTTTGCTAAAGTCCCCTAGAATTGCATCCTTGTACCAAGTAAACAGTTATTGTCAGAGAGATAAGACTGACTCAGTATTCTCAGTCATCTCAAAATGGTTTTGGTTGTTAACCCATCTTAATGGTAGTCAGGTGGTCAGGACATCCCCCTCCCTGAAACAAAGGATTCTTAGGTCCAAAACGCTCTGACCCACAGGACGCGGCTGATGAATAGCACTGAGCAATCGTAGTGATGCCTGACAGCTCAGAAAAGTTAAAATGATTCAAGAATTGGATCAGTTTGAATTGGAGTGGTCTGGGACAATTTGGGGGCAGGAGATAGTCTTTAATCCAGGAGCAAAGTTTAGAACAGAGTGGCAAATGTCCCAGTTGAAGGAAGTAGCCTGGCAAAGTCCCATGTACATCATAGAACCGTGTGGCTGCCATGCAGCTCAGAAGGAAAGTCAAAATAACCAGAGGCAGAATTGGGTGGGAAAGGTGAGAGAGATGGCGGTCACATGATGATGGCTTTCTCAGACCTTAAACATAGTGTGGGAGCAGGGGGCTCAAACAGGAAAGTGGTATGGTGGGCATTTTGGAAAGATTAAGATGAATGCGGTATAAGAAGATGGAATGGATTGGAGTAGGGGAGAGATTATAGTTGGGAGAATAGTTAAGATTGTTGGAACAATCTGATTGTGAACAGTGAGTTCACAAGTAGCAACTGGAAAGGAAAGGCAGGCCTGTGACTTACCTTTGCTTTTGTTATTTATGCCTCATTGTCTGGATAAAGGTGGTCATTTGAGCAGAAGTCTTTAGAAAGCAGGTCTGGGGATAGACCTTAATTAAATTCAGTGGAGAAAAGTGAGTGAAATGGAGTAATGTGGTGTTAGACTAATGAAGTGCTCAAGGGAGGCAATCAGATGGAGACTGAAACATGTGCTGGATCTGCTAGGAGCAGCTCATTGCTGACCTCGAGAGGCCCTGTCCAGTGGAAAAGCGAAAGAAGGGTTAGAGACAATCCTGTATTAGCAAAGAAGGCAGTGGCTGAGCCAGAGAAGGAGAAAAGTGAAAGAATCTTGATGTCTTCTTACCTGTGCTGTGTCTACTTTGTTTACAGTCATTAAGGAACTGGTGGTGTCTGCTGGAAAGAGTGTCCAGATAACTCTGCCTAAGAATGAAGTCCAGTTAAATGCATATGTTCTCCCAGAACCAGGAAAAGGTAAAAACCTTTTGGGTAACACTTATTTGTTATTTATTAATAATAAATATTAATATGATATATGCAAACCTCAATTTTTTTCTAACACACCCTATAGAGAAGGGCACACCCCGTGGGTATAGAAATACTCATGTGATACAAAAGGTGATAGACTTCACAATCTGAGATCACAGACTTTTTCTCTTTTTGAACAGTGCTAGGGATGGGGCTCAGGATCTTATACCTGTGCTTACAAATGCTCTGCCACTATGCTACACCTTCAACCCAGGAGGAGGGTGTAGACTTTGATGTCAAGCCTGGGTTCAGATCCCAGCTCAATCTGTCATTGGCTGAACGATGTTATACAAATCATTTCAGAGTTTCTGTTTCTCAGAGAAATGGAGTAATAATTCCTACTTTATAGATTACTTTAAAGGGCAAACTGTGATGGTACACAAATAATCCAGTTCAGTACCTAGCACAGAACCAGTTCAGCATCCAGCCAATTCCTCATTAGTGGAGGCTTTATATATCAAGTTATATTTTGTCCATTTAAAGAGGAAAAACAAGGCCGGAGATATAACTTATTGGAAGAACACTTGCCTAGCCCAGGTGAAGGGTGAAAATCAAAATGGGGTGGGAGGACAAAAGGAAAAAAGAAAAGCAGAGAACTAGGACTGAGATTAATTTTGTTTATATAAGAAAAGTACAAGACTCAACGTGATATGCAGAATTCAAATTTATAAAATATGTAAATAAGTTGATGATGAATTCACTAAGAAAACTTTTGTAATGTGAGCATCCTTTCACCTTTAAATGTGTAATATACCAAATTCGATTCATAAGCACAAACATAATCTCTGAGTATACCTGTAACACAAGTAAAGCCCTGAAGAATGATGGGTCTCTGTTACTCTTAGCAAAAAGTTGATTAGTAGCACTCAGGATGCATTCATGTATGTGTGCTGCCATCTTGGGAGATACTCTTTCAAAAGATACTTTTCCAAAACCTAAATACCTGTTTTGTATTTTTACTCTTAAAGTGATGTTTCCATATCAACTCTTTCCTTTCTTCCTTATGTGGTAAGTTTAAAGTAAATGAATGTGGAACCCTAGATCACTTGTCAGCATTCTGATTGACCTCTACTCACCAGTTCTTATCTGTGGACAAATTCTACCTGTAAGAGTTTAATTTATCCCCTGAGCTTTTCTGACCTAGGAATATCATCCTTTTTTTTTTTTTAATTTGTGCTAGTTTTAGATATGAAAATTTTCAGATCCTAAACTAGTGTGAGCAGTGTTATTTTCTGTGGAAAGGAAAAAATTTGCAACTACAGTTAGAATTTTCCTGCAGCAGGATTCTGCTTCTGTCAGTGCTTTCCTGCCCTTTCTGAAGTGTGTTGCGTGTGTATTTGGAAGAGCATTTGGGGCTGATGAAGCACATGAAAACACTAGTTCGCTAGAGGAAGGCGCAAATAAAATCTAGTCTTCAGATGAAGCACATCTTGGGATTAGGTTCTGTGTGCTAACTTCAACATCGGAACACGTGAAAATAAAAAGATGACTGTGTTTGCTGAATACATGAGACGTTCTCTCTTTTGAGTAGTAAGTTGAGCTAAATCTTTCTTCCAAATCCACCTTCTGTGATTAGAAATGTATTTTGTCTTACCCCTGTTCTCACTTTTACTGGGGAGGGATTTAGGTAACAGGATTCTATCCTGGTGATAATACAGTCAGGTTGCAAATGAGAACCATTTACTGCTTCACTTGATCTTAATTAATTTCAGTGGGGCCTGTTTTAAATGGGCCATGCCCTACCATCTTCTGCAGTGTGTTATTTAGCTCAGCAGGAATGAAGTAGCTCTTTTAACTCACCAGGGTGTGATGACCTCAGTGAGGGAGCATTGTTAGCACTCTGTAAAAAGCTATTTTTGAACCATGTTATTTAGAAGTCATTGCTGTTCTTTGTTGCAAAAGAAGTTTTGTAAGAAAATGGCCTTTGTTCCCAATGAGTTCATCTGTAGTGGTTGGTAGGGCATGTATTTTCAGTGAGATGCCACACCGTGAACAACCTGATATTTTTCAGGGAGGTTGACCCAAGGGTGGGTGTGGAACAGAATGATCACACTTGAGAGAGAGTGAAAGACCCCAGCTGTAGCTGAGTCGGCAGAACTGGCCCTTTCAGGAGATGGTTTGGTTCCTACAGACTTTGGGGTACATTCTTAGAACTAAGGCTTTGTCAAGATTTAGAAACGATTTGTTATTGGCAACCTTTCATGTGTAGGTGTGTGTTTTCATGATTTTTCTAACTGCCCTTCTATAGGAGAAACCTACACCTACGACTGGCAACTGATTACTCACCCTAAAGATTACAGTGGAGAAATGGAAGGGAAACATTTCCAGATTTTGAAACTCTCCAAGGTAAATTTGCCTCCTTTTACTTGCAGGGTGAAGGTGGAGGAGTTCATTTTCTAAGTTGGATAGAGTAGTGTTTTCTGTCACACTTAAGTTGGGCACAGTCTTTTAGAATTGAATCCTTCAAAAGTGTGACTGACTGGCTGTCAGCCAGTGTTTGTTTAGTATATGATTCTTAAATTTTCATTTCTAGTGAAAAACTGTATAAGCATGGTAGTAGTAGCTGAAATATATCCTGAATAGTTTTTCAAAGTAACACAGGGATTTTAGAGTTTGGATAATAAGCTGGGTTATTTGTGGCCACATGACTATGTACCTTGGTCCAGTCCCTTTGGGATTCAGTACAGTTATTATGAGCAATAAAAATGTTTATGTTCTTTGGCCTAGCATCCCAGCATTCAGCAGCTTTTCATTGCATACCAGTTAAGTGGCAGTCACTTGGGATTCCCCAGTGAGTTAATCATAATCTTAAGGTTTGAGGACAGTAGCACCTGAGTGACATTGACAGGTCAGTGAAGAGAGTCATTGAAGGCTCAGGCCTTGGGATAGATTCTTTAGGATTTGCCTGCTTGGGTCAGAGAAATGGCTCGACTTCCTAGGCAAAGGTGGAGGGAGAATATCCTAAGCACAAGAAATGCAGGGCCAGACATTCTGTAGGCACTGTGGTTCAGCCTCTCTGGCCCCCAGGTACATGAGAAGCGTAAGTCAGCTGGGGAAATGCAGGGACTGCTGAAGCAGAGGTCCCTGTGTTAGATTAAGGACTCGATCTTACCCAGAAAGTAGGGAGCCTTTGAAAGCCATGTTTAGGTTTTCAGTTTTGAAAGATTCCTCTGTCCACACACTGGTAGAGAGAGTGCTCAAGTGGAGAGACCAATGAAAAATCTAGTGACAGATTTAGGTAGGAAATAATGTTTTCTTGAGTAAAAACACCAAGATGATATTAGAAGGAGAAATTACCTATTGAGCTCAGACTGTGTGACAGACATAGTGCTAATTGCTTTGTTCAGTTACTTCCTTTTATTGGTATAATATTCCAGATACAGCTGTTAATATCTGTTTTACAAATGACAGAGCTAATCTTTTTTTTTTTTTAAAGAAAGCAACTTGACCTGAGTTCATAAAGCTATATGGTATATTGGAACTAGAATCTACTATCTCACCCCATGTTTTCATCACTGCTGTGATAAGTGGGTTTAAGAATGAAGGTGAAGGCAGTATGGATGGGGACAACTGAGTGGGTTGGATAAATAATGAAGTCCATCTTGAGAGGACGTGGAGAATAGTGACTTGGGGAGGTCAGGGAAGAGACATCTAAGCTGATTCTGATTTTTTAAATTAGGTATCTGGATGAATGAAACATAGTAGCACAGGAGGAGAAACAGGTTTGAAAGAGATCTGCAAATGATTCATTCATTTTGGTCATAGTTAGTTTGTGCTACCAGTGAGACATTCAAGTGCAGTTGTGCCATTAGTATTTTAGGAAAAGGGCTAGAGATCACATGATAAGTCACATGAGAAGAAAAATCTATACATCTGACTGAAATTGAAGCTGCAGACATAGTATATAATGTGAAGATATAAGCAACTGAGGCTGGAATTCAGGGACATGTGCTGTTTAAAGGATGGTGGAGGAATGGAGTAGCAGAGTGAAAGCCCAGGGGAAAAAGCATTACAAAGAGCAAGTGCTTCTGTGATCAATTAATATTTACCCAAAGAAGATAAAGGAAAGAAAGCCTTCATTTTCCTCAAAGATGTTCATTATAGCATTAGTCATAATAGGAAAAATTTGGAAACAATCCAAGCATCCAACAATGTGGAATGCTTATGTGAATTTATTGCATTTATTCATGTACTACTGTTCTATAATAATTAGAATGAGTATTAAAAACTATCATAAAAAACTATCATGATGGTGAAATTATTCCTGCTAAATGAATAGGAGAAAGAATAATAAAAAGTTTGATTGCTTGATTTTTATCTGGATTCTGAATGTCACTGAAATTTGAGCTTCTTGAAGGTCTTACCTTTCTCCCCTCCATGCCCCAAGCCCGGGATAGTGATGGTTGATTCTCAAGATGTGATTTTTGCATGAATGAACTACACAGAGCTATTTTTTGCATGTTTTCAAGAATTGGAAAGAAAAAGAAATAGGAAAGGCGGACATATTAGGTATGATATGTAAGATAGTGGGTGTTTTTATTGTGTTCTCCTCTTTACATTATGTTTATACAGTTAGTAGAAATTGGTAGGGAAAATATTCAGACATTTAAGAACTGCTTGTTTTTTTAATGAGCTGTTTTTTTTCTATGAGGAGATGATTATTTTAATTTCATAATGGTGAAGTGGGGTAGCTGGGCCCTAATGTTCTTCTGAGGAGAAAATGGGAGCGTGGAGAGCCTGAAATCCCTTTGTTGTTCTGAGAAGCTGGTGATAAGAGTCACATTAAAAACTGTGCTTCATCGCAGTTTAACTCATTCTTTAATTTCTTCAGCTAGTTTAGTTTTTTCCCTTTTGAAAATAGGGCAAGGAAAGAATGCAAGATTCAGCATGGAAAAAAACTCATAAACTGTCTGTTTCTTCAGCTGACTCCAGGCCTGTACGAATTCAAGGTGCTCGTAGATGGTCAGAACGCCCATGGGGAAGGATATGTGAATGTGACTGTGAAGCCAGGTATGTTTCCTGCCACAGCTGTATCCCCTTGCCTCAAAGAACTGAGGTCTAGATTGGACTTCAGGTTTTCTGATTCCTATTGGGCAATTCCTAGTGCCGTGTAGTAGAAGGTTATAGTAGCAAAGTGTGTATTTGTTCAAGTGTTCTAGTTAGGACACTGAGCTGGGCAGGGAAGCATTAGTCATGGGTATGTAGTACGGTAAGGCCTGAGCCTTGATGTAGAGAACCTTCTCCAAGTGGGTCAAGGTCGGAGACAATAAAGTGTTACAATTAAGAAAACACAGGGAACTGGTGAGATGGCTCAAGGATTAGAGCCTTGCCTCACAAGCAAAAGGATCTGAGTTCAGATGCCAGATAAAAATGCCAAGCAGAAGTAACAGTGGCCTACACTTCAGGCCCTGGAAGACAGAGCCTAGGGACCTCAGGAGCAAACCAATAAAGAGATAGACCAATCCGGAGTGATTCCTGATATTATCCTTGGGTCTCCACAAGTACACACACTGCCCTCTTCTATACACTCATGTACACATGGACGGATGGACAGACAGACAGATGGACAGAGATAGATAGATAGATAGATAGATAGATAGATAGATAGATAGATAGATTAAAAAGACACCAGGCAGAGATGGCAGCAGCCTGCACTTCTGGCTCTGGAAGGCAGAGCCTGGGAAATCCCAGAGCCAAGTAAAAAGGAGGTAGAAGCAATCCAGGACAATTCTGAAGCCACCCTTGGTCTTCCACAGAAACACATAGTTCTCTCTCTCTCTCTCTCTCTCTCTCTCTCTCTCTCACACACACACACACACACACACACACACAAAATTTAAAAAAAGTGTGACTGGGAGCGTGGCTCGGTGCAAAAATACTTATTGTCTAGCAGAAGTGAGGCTCTGTGTTCCATCCTCAATGATAAGAGGAAAAAGGAAGAATGTGTATCTATTTATGATCACAGTGAAGACCATTTAGTCATGTATGAGACAAAGGACACTGGGCTTTATCCTTCAGTCATTCAAGTGGACCACAGTGGTTTATTACCTTCCCTTCCCTAGCTTTCCGTACCTCACAGTCAACTCAAGGACCGTTGGGAGACCACTCATCTTTTCAACAGTCTATGCTCAAGGATAGTTTGCCTGACAGAGTTTTTAATGTTCTCTTCTTGTCTGCCTCTAATTAGACTGACCTGAGATCAGTCCTCAGAAGCCAGTGATATTTTTCATGAACTTGATGTGCATGAGCATTGAAAAAATATACAAAGCCATTCAGTGATGTGTTTCTTTAACTCCAGCTCTTAGGAAGCTGGATCAGAAGGATCGCAAATTCAAGACCAGCCCTGGCTACAGAGCTAGTAAGACTCTATCTTGGGGAAAAAAGAGAGGAAGAAAGAAACAGAATGCTTAGGACATGGTCGTAAGAATGGCAGGTTGGGAGAGGCATCTGCACTGCCAAGCACCTTTTCTAGCACGGCAACCTGGTCTTGTTACTTTCCCATCTGGTGATGCTTCTTCACTCATCAGTTATGTAATGGAAACTGAGTTGTAATCCTCTCAAATGTGGCCTGCCCTCCTGTTATTATAAAGTTGCTCTACCAATTTCTCTTGGGTTATCTTTCTGCAGAGCCCCGTAAGAATCGACCTCCTGTTGCTATTGTGTCGCCTCAGTTCCAGGAGATCTCTCTGCCAACCACTTCTACGATCATTGATGGCAGCCGTGAGTTCACATCTAAGTATGATGCTGTGCAAGGATGACCACTGTGTACTCTGGTAGAAGATTCGAGGCCAGCCTTGTCTGCCTTCTGCTTAGTTAGTCTTCCTAACTGTGTTACGGGAAGAGGCACCATCTGAAGCAACCAGCTAGGAAGTAACCACATTAAAATTCTCTGTAGCTTGTTTGAAATAGCATTTCTACTCAGGGATGGTAAGAAAATAGGATTAGGCATGTGTTCAGAATTACTTTAGTTGAAACTGACTGTTTTTCAAATTTACTTAGATGTTATTTCCCTTCCTGGTTGCAGAAACCAAGTTCTCTCTAGATAAGTAACTGAGAATGATGTACTAGGACTTCCTACTCCACCATCAGTGCTAGCAAGATAGTTGTCAGCTTCCTCCTGGAGAGACTCCTACATTCTGCCTGTCACTCCTCAGAGCAGCAATCCTATAGATGGCAGGAGAAAATTTCTGGGTCTTGATTTTGGCTATCAAATAACACAGGGTATTTCTAGAGCTGAGGGTGTTTCAGTAGTAAAGGGACTTGCCTACCATGTACAAGACTGGGTTTAATTCCCAGCCTTGCACAAGAAGACCAAAGAAACACACCACCAATAAATAAAACATGGAAGTGTTATGTGTTTTGGCCCTATCCTTTCAGCAATATTTATTTAGTGTCTGCAGTGATTAAGTTCCCACTACTTAGCTTGTGTTGGCACCAATTGTGCATCTTGGCAGATGAGAACACTGGAGAAGTTCAGGATTTCATGTGTGTGGTTCTGGCTAGAGGAGCCAATGGGGAAGAGGAGAATAGGGAGAAGCATCATCAAAGTGGAAGAAGGGCTCAAAGAGCACTTTGTTACTTTATCATTCGGAATAGGTTGGAGCTTAAGAGCATATAAAGACATACAATGAAAAGAACGATACCATCCCTGCCTTGCAATGGCCCAATCTTCCTCCAGGCCAGCGGTGGCATTATGATTTTATGTTTGTATAAAATACACATGTACTTATTGCCCTTACTTGCACAAGTAACATTTGTATGCGCTGTTACCTACAGATGAAGCTTGTTTCTATATGAGGAATTTAATATTTATTTAGATGTATATTTATGCACACGTGCACAGACATGCACTCCGGCACATGTGTGAGATCAGAGGATAGCGTGTAGAATTAGTTCTCTCCCCCTGCCTTGTCAGTTCTGGGTGTCCAGCTCAGGTCATCAGTGTCAGCAGCAAGGCACTTTTATTACTGGCTGTCTTGCCAGCCCGTGCATGTTGGCAACTTTTCTAAGTCAATGCGTGAAATGCTTAGCCATCATTTTCAAGATTACAGAGCGTTTTCTTTTTTTGAATTTTCTGTTTTTTAAATTGGTGCTCGTGTGTGTCCGTGTATATCAGAGGGCACCGTGTGTGCCTGTGGAGTCCCTGGGTTGATTTTGGGAATCCTAGATTACTCTACTCCTTTTTGCTTTCAGAGCACGCTCTTATCTTGGTATGTGATATCAATG
Organism: Typhlomys cinereus; assembly: GCA_023101885.1. Taxonomy (NCBI): domain Eukaryota; kingdom Metazoa; phylum Chordata; class Mammalia; order Rodentia; family Platacanthomyidae; genus Typhlomys; species Typhlomys cinereus. Next base: position 7,841,639 of record JALPQD010000062.1, on the reverse strand, counting down.
TATGAATGTAGGCTTTATCTTCAATCTCTACTGATGATTACTTAGATTACTTTCATGTTACTATAAATAATTTTGTCAACATGATGTTTAACACATATGCAAGTGTATTTATAGGTTAAATATCTAGAAGAATTGCAGGAGCAAAAATGTCAGTGAGCTGTATCAATTGATGCTTACACCACAACTGAAAGGACATTTTTCTCCATACATTTATCACATGTTATGAAACTTTTTTTAAAAGCAATTTGATAGTTTGGTTCTTTTTTGGCGTGTGCGTGCGTGCGTGCGTGCGTGCGTGTGTGTGTGTGTGTGTGTGTGTGTGTGTATATCAGAGGGCACTGTGTGTCCCTCCCTGTGGAGGCCTGAGGGTGACTTTGAGAATCATTCTGGATTGCTTCTACCTCCGTGTTGCTTTGCTCTGGGATTTCCCAGGCTCCACCCACCAGGGCCAGAAGTGCGGGTTGCCACCATTTCCGCTTGGTGTTTTTTACGTGAGACCTGGGATCTCAGTTGAGGACCTTCTACTTGCAAGGCAGTGTTAACCCCTGAGCCATCTCTCCAGCCCTCAAGATGAAGTTTTAAAAATGCTATTTAGAGAATAATGTTAATTTAGCAGGACACTTCCTGTGCTGGAGACCTTGAGAAACTACAGAACGGAGTATTCATAGAGAGGCCAAATAATCAAATATTCCTGGGGAAGAAATGAGAGAGAGAGAGAGAGAGAGAGACTGAGAGACTGACTTTCTGTTTTCCTAGCTTGAAATCACCCAGTGGGGCTGGAGAGATGGCTCAGGGGTTAACCCTCTGCCTTGCAGGAGGAAGGTCCCGAGTTCGGATCCTAGACCCCACATATAGACACCGGGCAGAAGCGGGGGCGGACTGCATTTCTGGTCCTGGTAGGGCGGAGCCTGTGAATCCCGGGGCAGAGTAAACAAGGAGGAGGTGGAGGCGTCCATGGCGGTTCCCGAATTCGCCTGTGGTTCTATACACACACATACATACACACACACACACACACACACACACACACACACACACATGCACGCACGCACGCATACACGCACAAGTGAATAAATAATAAATAATAAAAAATTTAAAAAAAAAGAAATCACCCAGTGATTGCTCTGGTTTATGTAAAGTGAGTAAGTGCTGAGAACCAGCATTCTCGTGTTGTAATTGGTCCTCTTTGTGTCCAGAAAGCACGGATGATGATAAAATTGTCCAGTACCACTGGGAGGAACTTAAGGGGCCTCTGAGAGAAGAGAAGATTTCTGAAGATACAGCCATTCTAAAACTGAGTAAGCTCGTCCCTGGGAACTACACTTTCAGGTAAATTGGGCCTCAGCTTCAAGTTGACTTTGCGTAGGAATGACGCTGAAAGTATCAGTTCACTTTGGAGCTGGCAGCAAAAGCAGCCTTTGGTTTCACTGGTTCTCTCGGTCTTCCAGTGCTGGCACAACAGTGGTGGCTTCTTAGGGTGTAGATCCTGCAAGGGTTAGATTGGGTCAAGCCCACCTCTTATTTCTCAAAACCTTGTCTGGAGGATCCCCACACTTCTGCTAGGATGGAAAGGATCATTTTCCCTTCCTTTTTCTTGTGCAAAATCTAGGAGAAACCTTTTCAAATTCAGTCTCCAGTCTTTGAGAAATGCATCCTCAATTTAGGATGCCTCAAAATCTTTATTTGTCACTAATTGTCTAAATATGTTTTCTAGGATTGTTCTTTATTGGAACTTTTTAGAGAATTTGATTCAAAGCAAGTTATTTGGGGAATTAGTGTTGGCATTTTAGAAGATGGACCATGGTGTAAGTCCTTCATTTGCAGAGTTTGTTACAAAGTACTTACACATGAGTATCATACAAACACCTTAAGGAGAAGATACTGTTCTCATATGTAGCGGAGAAAAACGTAACTGCTTATATTTAATAACTTCCTGCAGGTCACATAGCTAGAAGTCAAGATTCTTGAATCCTCAAGTTGGGGCTCATTCTTCTGTATTCCTTGGCTTAATCCATATACATTTGTTTGCTTGTTTTCTTTGAATGCTCTGATGAAGTGCCGCCCTCTGTCAGCACCTGTTCAGTTTCCCACAAAGCCCTGTGCAGTTGACCCAGAGGAGTGAGTGCGTCTCTCCTCTTAACTCTTGTGTCTCTCCAGAACCTTCCATGAGTCTGAGATTTATTAAGTTGTAGACTCTGCTGATGACATAGATGTGGATGTACAGGTACCACCATCACCATACACAATAGCACACATGATCTGACCTAGTAGGGCTCTCGCTAGATCCTAACTACAGAGAATGGACAGTAGTAGTTTCCAGTGCAGCAAAATAGAGCTGTCTCGTTGGTTAAAAGTGGAAATTTGAATTTTTTAGTGAACACTTCTAATATGGGAATTTTTCCATTTATAGATTTAGCCTGTTCTAGGTTGATCCTTCTAGAAAATAGTGACAAAACCGGGCATGATGGCACAAACCTATAATCCCAGCACTCAGCTGAGGCAGGAGGATTACTGGTTTTGAAGCAATGTTGGGCTACATAGCAAGACTGTCTCAAAAAATAAACAAACAAACACGTGATGATACTAAGTGTATTTCTTTTTTTCATTTTCATGCATGTGTGTACATGGAGGACATACGTGTGTTTGCATGCAGGTGGGCTCACATATGGGTGTGTGGGTGCCACATGCATATGAAGGCCTAAGGATGATGCCGGGAATGATCCTCCATCTCTCTTCCACTGTATTCTTTTGAGACAGGGTCTCTGATCACACCAAGAGCATACCCTGATGGCCAGTCTGTCAAGCCGCTTGCTGTGGAGATTCCTAGATTTTACCTTATAGGATTAGATAGCAGGTGATTTGCCACACCCACCCAGAATTTCACATGGGATTACTCTGGTCCTTTTTGCTTGCATAGCAGGTGACTTACCTGAGAAGTCATCTCTGCAGTGCATAGCTGATGTTTCTTGAACAGAGGTTGTTATGCTGATCCCTTTTTGGATAGTAGTTCATTTAACCTTGTAACAGGAATTCTGTAGCTCTCATTTTAGAGATTAGGAAATTTTGGCACAAAGAGGTTAAGGAATTTGCCCAAGTTCACCCAATAGTCTGACTTTAAAGCCTGAGCTTTTAACCACAGTGGTAGCCTATGGGTATTACTTTTTGTAAATGGGGTATAAGACATGGTGCTTTTTTCTAGCCTTCTTTTTCTTTCATTTATGGTATGATGGGAATAGATTTGAGTAGTATTAAGGTCCTATCTGGTTGTTATTGCCCTGTCTTCTCACTCCTACTTCTATAACCCATAACCTCTTCCTCCATCCTTGAGGGGAGTTGGCTCTAGATCCCTGAAGGTAAGCTAGGGGCCATTCCAGGTAAAAGTCAGAACAATGGGCTATTTGCCATCTGCCTATAACTCACTCTACTCCTGATATCAAAGGCTGGTGGGAGATGTTAATAGTAACAGCAAACCTGTGAAAATCAGGGAAAACTGGGAAAAGAGGCAAAATATCCGTGGTTTTTCTTTTCCAATACTCGCTGATTCGTACATTCATATATAGCCAAGATTCATATATAGCCAAGATTTTGTGCTTTTTTCCAACAGTGTAATTCCAAAAATCCCCTGCAAAACACAGGTAAAAAGTGAGAGTGTGATAGGAAATCCCACAGATGCCTGACTTTATTGGAGGCTGGTGGTGAGATTTAAACAAACTGCATGTCTTTCTATGCTCTTCCTCTTTCTGTCAGCAAAATGGAAGAATCCCAAGCTTCTTTGCTTGCTTATGCTCACATTGTGAGGTGGCATGAGAAGCTTTGGCTGTTTAGCTGGAAGGCATCGTTTAGGTAAAAGCCTGTTCTTAGAAAAGAACATTTTCCCCCTTGCAAAGCCTGTTTCTTACTGGCACAAACTGCGGGCATGTTGCGTAGGAGAACTCATTTCCATCTTGAGCTCCTGTCTTGCCGGAGCCAGCCTTCCTTCCCCCCCCCTCACACTGTGTGCCCAGGGCCGTCCATTTGTGTGATGTGCACACAGCTGACAAAGGACCTGGACAGGCAGCCTGCTGCAGACAGAGTATGTGCTGTACTTTGAGATCTTCAGAATGGGTTTCAGGGGCCCGTGAGGTAGCTCGAAGGGTAAAGGCACTTGCTGCTAAGTTTGATGACCTGAGTTTAATACCCAAAACTCACATGGTGGAAGGGGAAATCTGACTTCTGCAAGTTTCCTCTGACCGCTACGTGTCACATATGTGCTAGGACATGCATGAAAATCCCTCCCCCTGGCAAATAAATAAATATGATACAAAAAAGGAAAACGAATAGGTATTAGAAGCCAAGGCAGGAGGATCATGCATTATAGGCCAGGTCACCTTGATCACATATAAGAAGACCCGGTTCAAAAAGACAAGTTTGGGTTTCTGAGCTTTGGAACTAATATCTACATATGATTGTTGCTAGGGATGTGTTGGACAGTGCTTAGAGGCCTTGGCCCACCACTGCAGAGTGGGCGGAATAAACTAGTGCTGAGCACATCCGGCCTGGGTGAGGCCTCTGCTGGCAAGCCACATGGCCTTAGGCAATTTCTCTCTTTGCCTCAGTCTCTTTGTTATGTGGGAAGTGATTTATGAAAATTATATTTTATAGACCTTTGTGTGAATTAGTAAGATGTAAAGCGTTTGGAGTCTTACCTGGCACACATAGTGACCCCCAGGCAGCGCTAGGGTCTAGACCACTCTGCTTTACTTCAGGAATTCCTGCCACCTTGGTGTCTCAGTACTCTGGCCATGTTTCTCTTTCCTCAAACCCTTCTCTACTGCGCTTCTCTCCACCCATAGCTTGACCGTCGTAGATTCTGATGGAGCTACAAACTCCACCACTGCAAGCCTGACAGTGAATAAGGCTGTGGATTACCCACCTGTGGCCAACGCAGGCCCCAACCAAGTGATTACCTTGCCACAAAACTCCATCACCCTCTTTGGAAACCAGAGCACGGACGACCACGGGATCAACAGCTATGAGTGGTCCCTCAGCCCCAGCAGCAAGGGCAAAGTGGTGGAGATGCAGGTAGGAAGGCGCGCTCGTGCGCACTGGCTCACCCACTCAAGGTTCATTTCTGTCCCCTTTAAGGGTAACTATTCAGATTTGTGTGTTTAGATTAAGAAGAATTCCCAAGCCAATCTAGACAGTTATAGAGGCGTCTGATTAACAGATTCTATGAATCTTTAGTATTAGAAGGCTGGATGGTCCCAGACAGCCAAACTACTTAGAAACTGCCAGGGTACAAATCTTTATAAGCTCATTAGAGCAGATCATCTGGCTACAAGGTACCTTCTTTTTCTATATAGACTAGACCTGCTACTAGGCAGTTCATGTTAGTAAATAAAACTGGGTGGGGGTGGGTGGAAGGTAAGCCCTAGAGAAAGGGTTCTTTGCTTTTTGGGTCCTGCTGACTGTTTCCACATGGATGTATGGTACTACTTGATAACCCTGCTTGTTAAGAGCAGACAGAATGGAGGTTTTCATTTGAAATTCTAGCTCTTCAGCACTACAGGCCAAGCAACATGTATGCAAGCTGGATTCACCCCACAGGGCATTAGTGTTTCTGGTGTACTTCTGCTTTGGAAGTTTCCTCCAATTCTTCTCATGCTCCTTCTGGTACTGGAGAGTCTAGATTTGAGGTGTGACTTAAAGTTCAAGCTTTGCCTGGCTTCACTTCATGATTCTGTTAGATTTCTATGCTGCTGCAGAATCTGCGTGAACTCTTGCTAGCACTGTATTCCTTGCTGTCTGATTCAGTCGTCATTTATCATATTGCACTGGGAAATACAGAACTGGCTTAATTATGTCTTCGAGGGTAGGAAATGTGATAGAGTGTCATGATCCTGGGAGTCCATTTTTCCCACATCTGAACTTCTGCATGTAGGGTGTTAGGACACCAACCCTCCAGCTGTCTGCAATGCAAGAAGGAGACTATACCTACCAGCTCACAGTGACTGACACAGTAGGACAGCAGGCCACCGCTCAAGTGACTGTGATTGTGCAGCCTGGTAAGCTCCACCCTTGGGGCTCCCACTCCTCTGCCGGCCAAGCCCTTTAACCCTGAGGAGAGGATTTAGGATCTGAATTTTAGGAGAACAGAAATAAAAAGTAGCACCCACAGAGCCTCTGGGAACAGCTTTACCCATTTGCCCCACACTTTTCATAGTTGGAAGAAGACTTCCTGACCTCAGCTGTGTCCTTTCCCTAGCTAGTTACTGTGCCTTTGTGTCGGCCTAGCAGATAGAGCCACCCCCCCCAAAGCCTGCCATGATTTTAAAGGGCCAGTTTAAAACTCACTTCATCTGAAAAGCCTTCTCACCCTGACCAGAGCCTTAGAAATCAGATCTGGCGTGAGCCGCAGCTTCCCTTGTGTTCTGCTGCTTCTTTCAGAATTGTTTGATGTGCTTCAGTCTTGTTCTTCACTGTGAGTCCCCTGAGTGGTAGCCATCTCTCCCACCTATAGTGCGCTAGGCTGAGAGGCAGAGCTCCCCTGGCTATCAGTACAGATGCCCCAATGGCTGGTCTCCTTTGCCGCCTGGGGTGCTGCTTTTGACGGCATGTCTCTGCTGTAGAGAACAACAAGCCTCCTCAGGCAGACGCAGGCCCCGACAAAGAGCTGACCCTGCCCGTGGACAGCACCACCCTGGATGGCAGCAAGAGCTCCGATGACCAGAGAATCACCTCCTATCTTTGGGAGAAGACCCAGTGAGTGTTTCCTGGCCTTTAAAGAGCAAGGTTTATTTGCTCCCTTATTTATTTGTTTGTTTGTTGCTTACTTGTTTGTCTTGCAAGCGTATTGAGTACTTACTCCTGCTTCTCTCTATCCCCCTTCTCTCCCATTCCCTTTTCTTCCCTTCATCAATCCATCTTCTCCTTCCACCTCTCCTGTCTCTCTGCTTCTGTGGATCCCAGGGTTCCCTCTGGTTTGTCTACTCTTATGAGGTTTCAGGCCTCCGTGGCACACCAAGTTGCCCCTCCTCGGGCCACCCCACTGATGGGGGCATTTCCCTTCACTCATCCCGCTCTAGTCCCTAAGGTTTCCACTGTATGTTCTTATCTCTCATGTGTTCCTAATAGTCTGAGGGGGAGGGGGATGTTGGTATGTCAATCATGCAGTCTGCTAAAGGACAAGTCTCACTGTAGTGAGTTCCTAGTGATGTCTTGAATGGAATGTCTTATCTAACAGTGGACCTTCTCATCTTTGTTCTTACAATCTCACTGCCCTCTCTTCTGAGAGGTTCCTTAAACCTTAGGGTGGGGAGAGATTAGGTCTCAGCCTTAGGGTGGGGAGAGATTAGGTCGGCCTGATTCTGGGTGAGCCTTGCTGGACTAATTTATTTGCTCTTAAGAGTTGATTCACGTTTACTGGCTTATCCAGAGTGACTAAGAAGGAAACACTTACAATCCCAAATTTCAACCCTGAAAAAGGATATTTTAAATTTTTGTTTGCTTGTTTGTTTGTTCGTTTTTTAAAGAAAAAGAATGCATTTGTCACTTAGCTACCAGGTAGTACAGTGTGATCCTGGTGCTTTTGCTGAGGAGCATAGTTTAATTACATCTGAGAGGCAAGCTGGAAGGGGTAACAGAGCAGGAAAATACCATTGTTCAAAATTAACTGGGTGAGGCTAGGAAGGAGACGGCTAGTGGCTGCTGTGAGGAACTGAAAACTTATCTGTAAAACAAAAGCAGAACTGTGCTACCATTTCCTGGAAGGCGTTGCTTACATGCTAGGTTGGCCGGAGCCAAAGGCTGTAACCAAGATATCGCTGTTCGGATTGAAATTACCTATCTGAACTATTCCTGATTCTTACAGTTTCAGTTCCTGTGAACCCTAACAAGTGGAACTTAAGTTAAATGTGGGATCCTGCAGGAAGAAAAAGAAATTCCAAGAAGAATTAAAATCATTCTCAGTGTACAAAAATAGCACCCACAGGACAGACTGGGGTTTTATCTTATATATGCACAGACAGACAGACAGACAGACACACACACACAGGTTTTATTACAGTATTGAAGATGATTCAAAAAGGGCTGTAATTTCTCTGTAGAAACTACCTGACTTGATTGCTGATGCTGATCCCATCTTTTGGAGCGCCCAGTCTTCCTGTCCCATGCGTTGTCCTTATGATTATTTACTAGAGATAGATTCGGTGAACCCTTGTACTGTGCATTAGCAGCTACAGCAGAGTTTGTGCCTAGCAGAGCTTCTGGAGGAATCTGCCAGGGTCAGAAGTAATGAGTTTCAAAAGCACAGCAAAGCAGAGTCTAGAGTTGGCAGTTTTCCCTGGGTGTCCTTAGTTGGAGGAAGCGTGGATGTCTGGGGTTCTTGCCTGGTGCTGGCCTGAGCCTGCTGCAGGGCTGGCTGCTCTCAGACCCTTAGGCAACAGGACTTCGTGGTGTGCCCAGCAGCTGGAGGAGCTCTGCCAGCAGAGCCCCCAATAGGATGATTTGTCCCCAGAGCCCTCCGCAGTCTTGGCCCATTTCCCTTCCTGGATGTTTCACTGGGAGGATGGGCATGCAACGAAGAAATGCATTTTGTTTCTTTGCTGGCAAGAACTGAACCACCTACTGGGCCAGAAATGCTTTTGAGAAACATCACTCCTCCCTGTGATCACAGACTTGCTCAGGGAACTTTATTCTTTTTACAAACTGGAACATAAAGAGTTTCTGTGTTCTAGAAGCTCATATGAAAGATGAGCCTGGAGGCATTTGCACGCTGGTGAGTGAAATTTTCTTACCAGCAGGTAGCTGTGCTTTGGGGCCAGATAATATTTTGTCCAAACAGAATATTTTTAAACACCTCTTGCCAAGTCCTAGGAAACAATCATTCTTGTCTCAACTGAGACAATGATTGTTCTTCCTGCTGCATCAGGGAGGAGAGCAGCAGACAGGCCCAGCTCCACCTTCGATCCCTCTCTTGTCCAGGGGACCTGACGGGGTGCAGCTGGAGAACACAAACAGCAGCGTCGCCACCGTGACTGGGCTGCAAGTGGGGACCTATGTGTTCACCTTGACGGTCAAAGATGAGAGGAACCTGCAAAGCCAGAGCTCTGTGAATGTCATTGTCAAAGAAGGTACCTTCCTGTCTGCTTTGCACGGCGCTCTGCATCTGCCCCGTCCTTAGCTGCAGATTGATTAGGGACAGGTTTAGAGGAGGACACCTGTGGTTTTCATTGCTGAAACAACTTTGGAGAGTGACTGTAAGGTGACTTTTAACATTTCTCCCCACTTCCCTCTTTCCCTGACCTGTATTCTTCCTTCTTCTCAGTTGAACAGGGAAAGAACTAAAGGATTCTTTTCTGGGCGCTGTGATTTCCTCTCTGTGGCGCTGAGATCTGCGTTTCTGTGGCTCACTGGCTGGCCACAGCGACACCTGCTGTCAGGCCCGGGTATGGCGGCTGCCCTGCAGACTCCCAGGCTTATCCCTAGGCCTTGCCCTGGTTTGCAGGCCCAGGGCCTGGTAAAGGCTTGAGAAAGGCCAGGGACCCATAGTAGAAAACCTCCGGATAACAGCCTGACAGCATTGTGCCGAGTAGACAGACACGAGTGTCACCCACAAACCAGCCTTCTGGCAAGCACCTAGGCTCAGAGAGCTCACTCTCCTTTTCTCTTGTGAAGCTCCAAGGGAGGAGGAAGGATCTGGAAGAAACATCAGATGATGTTTTAGAGATTTTGTGATGTTGCTCAGATGGAGCCTGAACCCAAGGCTTTTAATTTAATAGTTTGGCCTTCATGTTTCATCATTGCACCCTTTAAAGCAGAGAGCAGCGGCCTTTCAGGAAGGCTGCTATGAAAACACAGCAGGAGCCCCTCCCCATCTGTGCAGTGTCAGGAGCCTCAGGACTCAGTTCCTGCAGAGCCTCCACCTAAGATGCTCTCACTGTTTAATCTGCCCATAAGCGTCATGGAGCAGTGTTTTCACTCTTCCAGAATGTCATATTATTTCAATGGTGTTTCCTTGGTTAGAAATGAACAAACCACCAACAGCCAAGATAACTGGGAATGTGGTGATCACCTTGCCCACCAACACTGCGGAGCTGGACGGCTCCAGATCCTCAGATGACAAGGGAATAGTCAGCTACCTGTGGACTCGAGACGAGGCAAGCCCAGCTGCAGGGGTGAGTGGACTAGTAGTAGGGACATGTATACGGTCAGAGTGGGGCAGGGGAGGAGAGGGAGCTTACCTTCTAGTGTCTGCTTTTACCAAATGGCCTCTTGTGTCAGTCTGTATTGCATTCTGAAACCCAGGGAGGTTACATGTTCTGCTTTGGATCATTCTGTAAGGTAGTGTGGCTTCTGGGGGCTGGAGGTGGAGGCTGTGGATCAGGAATTGCCGAGAGTTCAAAGTCCACCCAGCAGAGCTTCTTTATAGGGTAAGCAGCAGCTGACTCCAAGAAAGGAAGGGTACTTGTTCCTTAACACTGCCGTGTGGTTCAACCCCACAGGAGGTGCTGAATCACTCTGACCATCACCCTGTCCTCTTTCTTTCCAACCTGGTCGAGGGAATCTACACATTTCACCTGAAAGTAACCGATGCAAAGGGGGAGAGTGACACAGACCAGGCCACAGTGGAGGTGAAACCTGGTAAGTGCACTCAGTGGTGAGACAGGGCCTCCGTCCCCAGAGCCTTCCCCTCCAGCCCGGACATAGCCAGAGGGCAGAGTCATCCTTCAGAAAGTGTAGAAACCCCATGCTGAAGAGTCCTAGAGATGCCTGTACCCTCCACCGAAGAGCCCTGGAGACTCCAGTCCCTCTACCCACACAGCAGCACACACCTCCCTCTGCTCTTTGCACACAGAGAAGCTGAGCCTCAGAGAGGGCAGGACTTGCTCAGCGTCACACAGCAGTCCTGTCAGAGCCAGGCCTTTGTGCCCCTGGCCAGCGCTTTCTCCTTTGCACATGACAAGGAGGGCGGTCTCGGGGTGCCATGGGAATCTGAGCACAGGAATAGCTTGAGTCATGATGTCTCATCAGCACCCAGATGCAGAAAACAACTTATTTTTATAAGTTGAGCCCCAGGCTTTATCTGACAACCCAGGGAAGGTAAAGTTTTAGATTTTTAGAAATAAAATATTCTTCTTAAATAGACCCATGTTTTTGTTTTTGCTGAGGTCAGTGTGGAAATAGGGAGGGGCTGGATGAGGAGGCGAACAGAGCCTCTGTCGGGGTGTTAGGGCCCCTAGGCTCAGGTGCGACCCCATTCAATGGAGCAGTCGCCAGAGGTCTTCCAGTCCTTGTCCTGCTGCTGGTACTGACAGCAGCCCAGACACCACAGGGTCTCTTCTGTGTTCAAAGTTAGGCCACAGATAATGTACCAGTTGAGTAAACCTTCCCTCCCTGCAGGGGAAAGGTTTTCTGAACACGCCATTGTAACTTTCAGGTATAGATCCGTCATTCGGATAGTTCAAAGCAAGCACAACTGCATCTGGGTTGTGAAGGGCACAGCTGTGAGGGTGTGCTAAGGAAATTCTTGCTTCTCGGATGCCTAGATTTTCTCTCTTTACTGTATTTGCACCCATGGGGATGGATACATTCACATTGCTTATAAGATGGTTGGAAGGGACATCATGGTAGACACCATACGTGAAGTCACTGAGAGTTAGGTGGGGTCAGAGAGGATGGTACAGAAGAGCTTAGCAGTGCCCACTGGGCAGGGTTTTTGAGAGAAAGGCTGCTCTGCGTCTCCTCCTCCATCCCTGCACTAAGTCCTGTATCTCCTGGCTGCAGCCTTGTCCCCACCTCATGGGTGGCTTTCTCAGGTGGGTAAAGCTTTCCAAGCCAGTTCCAGCTTCCTAAGCAGGACTTTATTACTGTCCCTTACACTTGAGGGAGATCTGAATGCTGATGCCACTCCCCCACTTCCCCCATGCCGAGGCCACGTGCACAGTGAGAGGGGCGTTTACATTTCCCACTTCTGATGCCATGACTGATCCACCTGCTTTCCAGATCCCAGGAAAAACAACCTGGTGGAGATCATCTTGGATGTCAACGTCAGTCAGCTGACTGAGAGGCTGAAGGGGATGTTCATCCGCCAGATTGGGGTCCTGCTGGGGGTGCTGGATTCTGACATCATTGTGCAAAAGATTCAGCCGTACACGGAGCAGAGGTAGCTGGGAAATGAATGGGGGGAGAAAAGGAAAGCCTGGGAGGGGGTGTTCCCTGGACTTCCAACTAAGCTGAACAATAATGGAGGAAAAGGGGGGTGCTCTGATCAAGAGCAGCTCATGTGGTCCACCTTTTCAGTGCACTTGCCCTTTTCATGGTCACCACATGGCTGGATTAGACCCGCTGTGGAGCTTTGGGTGTAAGATCAGAGCGGAAACTTTATACACACCGTCTAGGAAGGGAGACAACCAATAAACACATCTCAGAACAGAGCAGTGGGGCACAGGGTGTGACATGGAGGCCAGGCAGGTAGTTCTTCCAGAGAGCTTGGGGACAGTTAACACAAAAACAGTATAGAAGTAAGACTTGCCTTGCCCAACGCAGAGAACCAGGAAGAGACTCACAAGAGGGAGGAGCATGAGCTGTGGCCCAAGGCAAGCAGGTGTTGACTTCTTTGGGAAAGTGCAGAATTCATTGGCCTGGGACGTGGTCAGATACCAGGCCAGTGAACAGATTATGTGCAAGTTAAAGAATTTAGTTTTGGTAGTTTGGTGAGAAGGACTCAAGTTAGTTAGTTTTTAGAGCAAGGAAATCCCATATCTAGATTTTTTTTAAAAAGGGGAGACCAGGGGCTGGAGAGAAGGCTTAGGGGTTAAGACTCCATCTCGAAAGCAGAAGGTCTTGAGTTCGGATCCCAGGTCCCACGTAAAAAATGCCAGGCAGAAACGGCAGCGGCCTGTACTTTTTTCGGTCCTGGTGGGCGGAGCCTGGGAAATCCCAGAGTGAAACAAGAAGGAGGTAGAAGGAATCCATGATGATTCCCGAAGTCATCCCTGGGCCTCCACAGGGACATATAGTGTTCTCTCTCTCTCTCTCACACACACACACACACACAAAACAAGCAAACAAACAAATATTTAAAGGGGAGACTGAGGGGTTCAGTGGTGAGTCACAGACCTCTTTGGTTCTTTGGAGACGAAGGGGGCGGGCTTTCAGTCCACAGGCTGGGCGCGCAGTTCAGGTCATGAACCGAGATGAGGGGATGGAAGGGGCTGACTCGTTGCGGGCTTGGAGGTTTGCATGGTGGCTGTTGGTTTTTGAAACAGGATCTCATGTACCTGGACTGGTGCTGAGCTCCTGATCCACCTGCCACCAGACCTGAGAGCTGGGGTTACAGGTATAAGCCACCATGCCCAGCAGGACTGAGGTGCCTTTAGTGACCCTGGAGATGTTCCTGTATAAACAGGAACATAGAGGTGGAAAAGTCAGAGAATAGGGAGAAGACCCTGGCCTCAGTGTAGAGGCCAAAGCCATTAGGACGGCACGACACCAAGGCACATTATAGGGCTGACAGCAGAACTCTGCGGCACAGTATTTAAGGACGGCAGAGAAGTGGCAAAGAAATGAGGAGAGACTCAGGTAAGGGGAGGGAAGGCTGCCGGCAGTTAAGGCCTGGCTTGTCAGTGGCTTAAGGTGCCCCAAGGCTAGTGGTGGGAAGAGAATGCAAACCCACCCAAAGGATGTGTGCAACTGTTAGCAGAAGGACATTGCAGAAGGACTGGTTTCATGGCCTGATGGGACAGGTGGCTCGTGGACGACTCCACATAGCTGGCTTGGAAAGAAGATGGGGACCAGATAAAAATGTGGTGTTTGAAGATGGGCCACGGCTGAGCCTGCATAGTCTGGTGGGTGTGCCAGGGAAAAGAAGGAAGTGGAAGCTGGGCGATGGTTGGAGGCAGGACTGGAGAGCTGGGAGTAAGGGGGAGAGCCTTGCAGAGGACCAGGCACAGGGTCCTGCTTTGTCTCTGAGAGAACAGAGCACGAGGAGAGGATGGCGGCAGCAGGGAGCGCTGCTGACAAGCAATGCTGGTGTCCGAGCAACGCTGGCGTCCGAGCAACGCTGGGGTCTCAGCGGGTTAAGGCATAAAGACAGCAGTGGCTCCATCACAGCAGCTCCTGTGACCAGTGTGTCCCAAGCCTCATCCCTAGAACTTGTGACTGGCTGGAGTGCACCTGGATACCTGCAGCACACGGGGTCCCAGAACGTGATGTGCTGTTCGACCGGGTCACAGTAAAGGTAGCCCTGTGTTCAGCACCCAGAGAGGGCGGCGCAGGAGGCTGCTGTTGGAATGGGCTCAGTAGAAACTGGAAAGATGGGAACACCATGGGGCCGGCACACTTGCCGTCACTGCAGGCGGGGCGTGGAGAAGAGAGTTTGTCTGATCTCTCTTGGCTGAAGCTCGGTGAACATGGTCCAGGGTTTCAGGAGATGTACTGTGGGGAGAAGGCTGGGCCTGGTCCCAGCCTGTTGTACCAGTCTGAGCCCTGGGAAGTGCACAAGCACTTTGCTTTCTGCACCTGCTTGCCATCTGTGAAAATTCTAGTCCCATTTTATAGAAGCTAAGATTAAATGTGATAGCATTTGTATAAATCCATAACATGTAGTGCTTGACCAGTTCTTATTACCATGAATTCATTCGGTCAAAAATCTGGTGTCAATAATCTCAGCAAGCATTTGCTGGTATAAATTGGTCTTGTGGGAGAGGAGATAAAGATTTGAAGGTTATTGGTTTAAAGACAGAAGTAAAGATTATATACATGAATTACAGGGAGAAAACAATGAGGGATGAACCTCATGCCTTTTATGGGAAATGTTTACTCCTTGTCCCAGATTTGCAACCAGTGTCGCAAGCTTCATCAGGGATAATGCAGCCCCCAAACCCTATATTTATGCATGCATAGGTGATGTTACTTAGATAGCTTTAGATAGACAAGACTACCTGTACTGGAAGCAACTGGCCCAGGACCTCTGGCATACCTGTGTCTCCTCACCTATCCTGCATGTGAAGGACTTCAATATCTTGGGTATACCTAAAAACCCACTGGGACCCATTGGCTGTAAGATTTGCTTTGTGAAAGTCTAGCATCTGCTAAAGGCACCAAGATCCTTGGAGGCAAGGGATTGGCAGCCACAGTAGTGTTCCTATGCTTAAGGGGAACACAGGAAAGGGTTCAGGGAAATGCCACTGGGTCCTTGTACGTCATCGGAGAGGAGGCCCAGAGGAGAGTCAGGCATGCACAAGAAAGGACTCTGGGAATCGGGGCGGGAGGCACGGGGGGGGGGGGAATGGGGCGGGAGGGGGAGGGGAGGGGGAGCAGGGGGTTTGGGGGGAGGAGGAGGGAGGGAGGGAACTGGTGTACCTATTAAGTTTGTATGAGCTGAAGTAATAATAAAAAATGTATTATATAAAAAAAAAGATTTGCTTTGTGAAACTAACGTGGCACTTCAGCAGCGGCTGTCAGAAATTAAGATTAAGGTGAAAAGAATAGATCTCATGCTCCCCAAATGTGAGTTGAAAAGACAGAAAACAAACAGATCCCTGGCATGGAGCGACATGGTTCCAAACCAGCCACACAGTAGTGTAGACCTCCTTTTGCTGTCATAGTAACAGCTGGTGTGTCAATGTTTTGGTTTATGGATAATCTTTGATGCTTTTGAACATTTACATTTGCAAAGCACTGTGGTTTGTTTTTGCAAGTAACGGGCACCAAGGCAGCAGAACCACTGCTGAGCTGAGCGAAAGCTGGCAGCAGGGACATCACCATCACCCAGGCCCTTTCCTCTCACCTCCAGTTGCCTCTTTGGAAGGGGGCTCCTGTAGTTAGGGCCTTTTTTCAAGTAAAAAAAAAAAAAAGCCTTAGAGTCAGGCATAACCTGCAGGGCTCTTGCTCTGTCACAGT
The DNA here is from genome assembly GCA_023101885.1 of Typhlomys cinereus. NCBI lineage: Eukaryota > Metazoa > Chordata > Mammalia > Rodentia > Platacanthomyidae > Typhlomys > Typhlomys cinereus. The sequence goes on along the minus strand of JALPQD010000062.1, from coordinate 7,825,757 downwards.
CACTGTGTGACCTTGGACAAGTCGCTCAACCCTTCTGAGACCCAGTATTGTCCTCTATAAGGTGAAGGACACCTTCCGCTGGCTTGCGACAGAGCGCGGAGCACTCTGAGTGCAGCGGCTGGCACCGCACACGGCTCGTGGCAGATGGGAGTTGCTGCTGCTCTGTGCTTGCCTCAGCTCACTGGTACCGTCCTATCTCTCTGCAGCACCAAGATGCTGTTTTTTGTTCAAAATGAGCCTCCTCACCAGCTCTTCAAAGGTCACGAGGTGGCAGCCATGCTCAAGAGTGAGCTGCGGAAGCAAAAAGCTGACTTCCTGATATTCAGAGCCTTGGAAATCAACACAGTCAGTGAGTAATCTGGGAAGTTGGGAGCAGAGGCCTCGCATCTTCCTCTAGAATCATTATCAGGAAGAGGTGATTCACCAGGGATTCACCAGGGACCTCGAGGTCCTGAGAGTATTCAGGGGGCTGTGGGCCAGAATAAGAAGGTGATCACATGTGAGCCAGGGAATAGCTCCGGAGGTAAGGGAATGGCTTATCACCTGTAAACATATCTAACCGGGAAGCCTACGTGGTAGAAGAAAAGAGCTGACTTTCAAAAGTTGTCCTTTGACTTCCACCTGTAAACCATAGACTGCATCTCTCTCTCTCTAATCAGTCAGTCAGTCAATCAATCAATCAATCAATCTTTGTTTTTTCTAACCTTGCCCTAAGATCATGATCACCCTCAATACTGCAGGCAGGAAGAGTATTGGGCCTGTAACTTTAAGGCAAAAAAACAATCACATGTAATTTCTTATCACATTGCATACTTGTCCGAGCAATGCTTTAGAATCACTGTCGCTGTTAGACCACTGTGTGTCTTACATACAACACACACCTTATTTTAAAAATATGTCTTCTTAATATTTCAAAACTGTACACAGTATAGCAACTTCGTTTGTAATATTTTTATGTTTTAGTCATTTATTAGAGATAGAAAGTGAAAGTGTGCTTGCAGGCGTGTATGTACCATGGATGGAGAGCAGGGAACAACTTTAGGAAATCAGTTCTCTTCTTGCACCATGTAAGATCTGGGGAGCAAACTCAGGCACCTCACTCACTGAACCGCCTTGCTGGTCCCCTTTGTAATAGTTTACAATGAGGGGCGTGACCATGAGGAGATGGAGGGTGGCTGATACGTCCAGCCGAGGAGACTCTGGAGTTGTTGACTAGGCCCGAGATGGTAACCGCGGCACCAGCTGCACCTCGAGCACGCTCTTCCTGAGCCTCAGAGGCCAGCGCTGTCCCCTGGCCTGGGCTGCTGTTGACTTTTTTCTCTCCTGTCACCTTCAGCATGTCAGCTGAACTGTTCCGACCATGGACACTGCGACTCGTTCACTAAGCGCTGCGTCTGCGACCCTTTCTGGATGGAGAATTTCATCAAGGTGCAGCTGAGGGATGGAGACAGCAACTGTGGTGAGCCGTGGCCCTGCGCCAGCCTCCCGGCTGCAGTGTAGTCGGTGCTGTGGGGGCGGGTGTTGGTGTTTCAGGCAGATGAGCAGCCAGGAGAACTTTGTGTATTTTGTTTGCAGAGGACTTTCCTCCCTCCACATTTGGCTCGGGGTTAGTGGAGGGCTCTGCAGCGGTTGGATCAGCAGAGCAGTCTTAAATCAGCGGACCTGTCCACTTCAGCTTAAGCCCCCCGTACTGCCAGGCCCTGTCCTGTTGGAGTGCATGCGTGTCTGGATGCCCGTCCTTCATTTTACTGCTCTGGGTCCTGCACACCACACAGAGCCCCGGGGCCCTCCTGGAGCAGGATCCTAATCACATGTGTGTCCAGTGTGAAGTCACCCCAGCCTGTGATGGGGCAATCCCTGCCTTCTGGACTCTCACCTGCTCTCATCATTTTGATTTACTTGGCAGAGTGGAGCGTGCTGTATGTTATCATCGCTACTTTTGTCATTGTTGTGGCCTTGGGAATCCTGTCTTGGACTGCAGTCTGTTGTTGCAAGAGGTAAGATGGATTCTCCTTTGAAATTCATTTGGCTGCATGTCATGGATTCTTTCCTCAGAGAGATACTTAGCACCATCCACGTGGAAAGATTGTTCTTGATCCCAGTCATTTTTAGGGGAATTGGCGCCCCCAGATTCTGTGCAGGAATGCACTTCTCCCCTGCTGTCTTTCCTGAGGGAAGAAGCTTGGCTCTTAGTCAGGTGCATCTCTGCAGAGATTTGCAGTGTGGGGACCATGGTGGGTGCGGATCCCAGGCAGGTGGGTGTCAATTAGTGTCCACAGCTCAGCCTCATCTTAAGTACAGGAGTTCTTGTTCTGTCTTCCTTTCTACTTGGATATTGTGTATTTCCACATTATTACAGACTTGGGCTCATGATGATTAGTTGTTCTAGTTTTTTTTTTTTTAACTTGTCATTCTCTCTAGTTGTATAATGCATCACAATTACATTTAATGTATGTCTTTTATTATTTTAAAATATTAAATTAATTTGAGAGAGAGAGAGAGAAGTCAATTCTCTCCTCCCTCCACGTGGGTTGTTTCTGGGTTTTAAATTCAGGTTACCAGGTGTTATAGTTGGGCACAGGTGTCAACTTGACAGTTGAGGGTTTGAGCTCTGGAGAATTAGTAGTTGAGTTAAGCCCAGAGTGAACTTGAAGGAGATTGTCTAGTTGATGGGGAAGGCTCAGCCTATGCTGGGTGGGAATAGGCCCTGGAATAAATTACGGAGAGCTGGTTGAGAGAGTCAGCATCCTTCTGTGTACTTGGCCAGACATGCTGGTCTGGCAAGTAAGGATCATCCCTCTCTCAGCTGTTGTGCAGAGATGATGTGGCCAGTTCCCTCGGCCCTGGTGTTGGTATGAGCTCTCCCGTCAAGCTGGACTGAGAACTATAACCAGTAATTGTAAGAGAAAATAAATCCCTTGTTCCCCTAAGCATTTGATGGTGATTTATCAGCAACCATGCAGGCGGACTGCAACACCAGGCTTGTGAGCAGAGCCTTACTCACTGAGCTATCTCTCTGGTCCTGTTTTTTCCATTGTTAATGTATGATTTCAAGTTTGGGATAACTCATTGGTAGAGCGCGTGCCTATAATGGGCAGCGCCTTTGATTCAATACTTACTGTGCACACATATGCGCATACACACACACACACACACACACACACACACACAGAGTTCTGTGTTTCCTGTGTCATAACATTTAGCAGGAAACATCTTTTTTACACCTTCAACAGATTTCTATTTTAGGAATAAGAAAATTTGGGCTTAGGAAAGTTATATCACTTGTCTACAAACACAGTATTAGATAAGGCTGGGATTTTACCTATAGTTTTACCATATATAAAACTTAGGAAATTAAAATTTTATTTGTTTATTTTTTTTTTTGTGTGTGTGTGCATGTCTTTGTGTATCAGAGGGTACTGTATGTACCTGTGGGAGGCTCAAATGTGAGTGCAGGAATCATCCTGAATTGCTTCTACCTCCTTTTTGCTTCGCTCTGTGATTTCCCAGGCTCCGCCTTCCAGAGCCAGAAGTGCAGGCCACTTTTCACTTGACATTTTTTATGTGGGACCTGGGATCCAAACTCAAGTCCTTCTGCCTGTGAGGTAGAGTGTTAACCCCCTGGAGCCATCTCTCCAGTCTTAACTGTATCTATTTTAAATGCCCACCACGGGCTGGCAAGACAGCTCAGGGGTAAGGCACCTGATCACAAACTGGAGCCCTGAATTTGATTGCCAAAAGCCCACGTGGTAGAAGAAGAAAACTGACTTCTGAAAGTTGTTCTCTGACTTCCCTCCACCCATGTGCCATGGTGTGCATGTGAGGACCTTTCTCTCTCTTTCTCTGTCTTTTTTCTCTCAAATAAATAAAATTTTAAAAAATGCCCACAATCCAGACTGGAGAATCCAGTCTCAATCCAGGCTCAAGAATTAAGACTATGCCTCACAAGTAGAAGGTCCTGAGTTCAGATTCCAGGTCTCATGTAAAAATGCCAGGTGGCCTGCACTTCTGTCCCTGATAGGTGGAGCCTGGAAAATCCTACAGGGAAGCAAAAAGGAGCTAGAAGCAATCCAGGATGATTGTGCCAAAGTCACCACTAATCCTCCACAGGGACACACACACAAATAAGTAATAAAAAAAAAGTATAAAAGAAGTATTTTAAATTAAAAAAACAAGGGTTGTGTCTTTTAGGCAAAAAGGAAAACCCAAGAGGAAAAGCAGGTACAAGATCCTCGATGCCACAGACCAGGAAAGCCTGGAATTGAAGCCGACCTCCCGCTCAGGTTAGCTTGGGGGGGCGGAGTTGTTCCTTCCTGTGGCTACTAACAGATTTTGTTCTCTTGCATGATTAGCTGGCCGGCCAGAGCTGACCTGAGCTCGCGGGAGCTGCAGGTCCCACGTCTGGGTGCCCCTCTCCCTCGAGGGGCGCACATGTTCTCGCCTGCTCTTCCCTCAGGGCTGCTCCTTAGGGTGGGGGTCAGGGCAGCTTTCCCTTTTGTGAGGAGATCAAAGCCTCCCTTCCTCCCAACCTCCCCCCATACTCTCGACCCCTCACTTTGGAGGTCCAGCAGCACCAGCATTCTCTTAGGGCCGAAACTTTCCTGCTGACAGAAGGACTCCTGCGCAAGCCGCACGTGCCTGAGGAGCGGGGCTAGGAGAGAGGGCTTGAGGGCTTGTCATGGGCCTGCCTTCCTTGCCGGTGCTGGTCATTTGGCAGCACCCTTCCTGGTGAATGCCACAGGACAAGGGCAACTCTTTATGGGAGCTACACTTCATATAAGCAATTTGTAAACCCTCGGCAAGAGCAGCTGCTTTCTCAGAAGGCTTTTATTGAACATCTTCCTACTCCACCTGGCCATGGAGGAGCGAGCCGGCTAAGATGCTCCACCCCAGAGCTTCAGTCTAATGGGGAGAAGAAACAGCTACAGAGTGCGTGTCCCCCCACAGCGGGGCACCTGGGCAGTGTGGGGCCTGAGGTGAGCCCAGGACACCAGAGCAGTGGGCAGTGCTTGCTCCGCAGGAACCAGAGGAAGCTGCGCAGCGGCCTCCTGCAGCGGCAGTGCTGTCTCTGTCACCCCTCTGACCTCATTCCCCTGGGGAAATTTCTCCTGCCTCAGGAGTTTCAGCTGAAGACTTACAGCTTTTGGCTTAGTCACCTGGCTTCCTGGAGCTTCCTTCCCCCATCTCCGTCTTTACTGACCGTGCCAGGAAGCTCCCTCTCATTCCTCTCCAGCTTCCCACAGTTCTGCACACAACTTCCAGAAGGTTATGGTGGAGTCTTTAGAAAAACTAACACTTCAGTTGGACCTAAGGATGAGTGAGGCAGAGGCTGCTGTAGACAGGCGGAGGACGGGGAATGGCCCATCCTCTGATGGGGAGGAGGCCGGCACAAGGCTGGGTGGGTAAGAAGAGCTTGGCTGGGGCTCTTCTAGAGCAGTGAGGTATTTTTAAGGGGTTGTAGAGCTGAGTGTTTGTCCAGATGGCTGAGACGCATCCTGAAAGTGCTGCGGAGGGAAGCTGGCCTGGTGACCACACAGCAGTCATGGGGAGGCGGGAGAGTGCTGCAGTGTCAGAGGAAGCTGCAGTGGCCCACGAAGCTGTGGGGGCGGGGCAGAGGGGCAGGCCAGGGCACGAGATGGAGGAGGATAATGCAGCTGACAGAATCAGGACATCTGGTGCCGGCATGTCGGGCAAGAGGAATTCAAATGAACTCAGCAGGACAGTCAGAAACTCAGAGGTGCTGCTTGCTTGTGAAGATGAGCACTGCGGAAGTGGGCCGCAGCATAACCAAGGAGAGCCACTGAAGAGGGTTCTGGAGAGGGGGACATCAGTATTTGCTACGAAAAATAAAAACCGGGGTTAGTGATGACTCTGGGGATGCGGAAGAACTGGCAGAGTGGCAGAATGATGAGTGGCAGCAGAGGTGGGCATGTGGCTTGTCTCGGAGGAGGTGCAAGAGCACAAGCCTGAGGGGTTTAAAAGTCCTTTTCAAACTTCAGGCACAAGACAACCTACTGGGCCAGGATTCGTGAGTGCAGCCTGGCGGGATGAGGCTCCTGAGGGATACTGAGTGTGACAAGATACCCCTCGAGGCGGGGGGGAGGGGTCCTCATTTAGCACAGCAGAGCTGAGGATGCTGGCGCAGGAGCCTGATTTTCAGAGCAGCAAAGTCCCAGGAGGCCAGGTGGCAGATGAGGGCTATGGCATCTGGCTGAAGGACCCAGGAGATCTGCAAATATTTGGGGGAATCTGACCAGCTAAAATGTCTGCTTTCCTAGGCTGTGGACTGACAGCTCCAACTGGGGGTGGAGGCACCAAAGGGTGAGAGCAGGTGCAAGAGGTGGGCACCAATAGCACAGGTGTGGGGACTGGATAAGGTCACCTTGCGGGGGTTGGAGCATGAGCACAGAGAGCTAAGGGATGTGGCAACTAAGTGTAACGGTTACTCTTAACTATCGTTGTGAGAGAACACCCAAAGCCAAATAACTTAAGGGAGAAAAGGAAATTTACTCATCTTCAAGAAGGGAGAAACAGATTTTCATGGCGGAGGCAACATGGCTAGTGGATGAAGCTGGACTCCAGCAGGTTAAGTCACGGCAGACATCCAGTGGGTAACAGCTGAAGGCTGGAGGATTCCTGGACAGTCTTTCTTCCCATCTTCTGTCCTGTGGTTCCTTTTATCTGGTCCACTACTGCGAGGTTCCAATAAGATCTAGAGAGGTTCCAATTGGATCTAGGGCTGGTTTTTGTATTGTAAATATATTGATCCAGATAATTTCTTCAGATGGTCTCAGCTGATCTTAGTTAATGCCAGGCATGTTAAGTTGACACCCAGGATTAACTATCACACTAGGCACAGGCTGTGGAATGCAGAGTAGCCCGGAGCAGGAGATAGGGTGCTGGCTCTCAGAAGACCATATCTGATTCAGCAACTCTGGTCTGGGGATCCGATTTGTTTTGCTATCTATTGCCCTTCTTTTGTCAGATAGTAGGTTGAACCAAATGAAATTACTGGCACTTAACCTTTTTATTCATAAAAGTGGCTCAGCTTCATTGGTCAGAAAGTTGAAAATAAAGTATGATAGGTCCTCACAGAATACCCCATGAAACCAGCCCCCAGGTCCTCTCCAGGGCTCCCCGGGCAGTCAGCACCCACGTTTACTTCTAGCATCTCGGAGTGCTGTGTGAGTGGAGCATCTACTTGGCTTGTTTCTCTAGCGGTCAAAGCGGAGGCGCTTGTTCATTTTCCATACAGTGCTCGATTAGCTTGCTGCCAATCTCCATCGTGTGAACACATTTCCTGATCATTTGTGCTGCTGCTAGGCAGCTGAGCTCCTGCCAGTGACTGCTGTGAACGTTCTTGTCTGTCCTTTGGGGGCATATGTGTGGATTCTGTGTGAGTGTGGACCTAGAAAGGGAACTGGTGAGTGTCACAGATGTGTGGTCAGCTTTCACAGTGTGTGTCCCCACTTGATGCTTATAGCAAGTGAAGTCCACTGATTCCAAGCTGAGCAGGAGTTGTGGTGAGTGGTTGCTGGGTCAGTCCTGGGTCTGTCCCTAGGGCCTGAGGGTGTGAGTGGGTGCTGGGGAGAGAAAGCTCCCAAAAGACCCAGTGAAGCAAGAGGAAGGCTTTTCCTTGGGTCCACATCTTCCATTGGCCATGGTCTCCCCATTGGCGGGGCCCAGGTTGCATGAGCCCTGAGGTTCAGAAGTAGCCGCAGGCTGCTCTCCTGACGAGGACAAGGCCCACCATTTGAGTAAAACAGCACATGGGCAAGGTCTGCAGCGGGGTATGACCTCCGAGTGCCAGAGGGCCAGGGTCTAGACATCTTTAGCCCTCAGCCTAGAGGACCAAGGCACTCATAGCCCTAAGCCTAAGTCAGGTTGACCAGAAGAAGCAGGGTAATCACCAAATCTCTTCAAGATTCTGCTTGGAAGAGGAATGATGAGGGGATGGGGTTGCCATGTTCAGATAGCTCATGATTGTCACAGTAAGGAAGGAGGGAAGTTAGGTCCCGTGTTCATGCAGCACCAGGGACCAGAACGCTGCCAGTGGGGGGGTGTCCTATGGGCAGTTCCACTCGCAGCTCCCCTTGCTCTCTCTCTGGGTGGGATCCGCCCTATGTGGGCAGGTCACAGTTTGTGATGTGGCGTCTGAGACAGAGGGCTTGCAGTGGCGGTGGCTGCCGCCGGCGCCTTGCAGAACCTCAGGAGTCTTCAGATCCAAGTAGTTCTTATGGGGCAGGACTGATGCACTGCTTTGGGACCATCTCTTGAGTGAGTCTTGCCTCAGTCAGGCCTCCCACTCCAGTGCCCACATGGTGGAGTCAGGGCAGATGGGAGCCCATGGAGTGCATCTCTGTGGGACCAAGATGTATCTTGCATGCGGGGTCAGGCCTGACCAGAGCTCATTTTCCGAAGCCAGAGTTCTCTGTGCATATCTGCCAGCCTTCATACTCCACCCTCTTCACATGCTAAAATTCTCATTATCTAAAGCAGAGATTGCCACTGGGTGGCACCAGACAAAAGTGTACAGACCCAGCAGTAGAGCTGGTCTGATTTCCGGCCTGCCCTGTGCCTGCCCCTTGGGAACTGCTCCAGCTAACCTACCACCTCCTTTCCCTGCGGCTCCTCTGGGCCACAATGAAGTGGACTGTGGCTCGGGCCTGAGACTGTTTCCTGATTCCAGGGTTGCTCGTCTTCCTTGCAGGCATCAAGCAGAAGGGCCCCATGCTGAGCAGCAGCCTGATGCACTCCGAGTCTGAGATGGACAGTGACGATGCCATCTTCACCTGGCCAGACCGGGAGAAGGGAAAACTCCTGCATGGTCAGAATGGCTCTGTGCCCAATGGACAAACCCCACTGAAGGCCAGGAATTCACGGGAAGAGATCTTGTAGCCACTGGGTCTGTCTCCTCAGAGGAGGAGTTGGCAGTGCCAAGGCCCAGAGCACCTCCAGGCTGGTGGTCTACCTCCCAGGTCTGTGGGCAGCTGCTCTCCAGCATGTGCTGTCCACTCCCCCCAACAGCCCTCTCCAGAACTGCTGGTACTTGAAACCACAGACACTCCCCAGGAACCCCCGAATGAAGCTGTGAACGAAGGTTTCCTCTTTAAAGTTGTCTGGTAGGCCCCAAGTATCCCCACCTCAGGGCCTCTTTTTTGCACACCCGTCTGCCCCCTGCCTGAGTACAGACCCAGCCGGCGTCCTCAGCTGTGTTATAGCAGTGCCGCTGGGCCCAGGGCACACGCGAGAACTGCTGGGTGTGAACCAGGCACCACCGACCTGCAGCACTAGGCCTAGGCCTAGACCTATTCTTTGCTCTCTTCTCTGGAACATGCACCCCCTGGCTAGGCACAGAGACTCCCCGCCCACTACTGATGCTAGGCAGAAATGCTGCCTGGCCTTCAGCGCCGGATGCACTTGTGCACTAACTGTTGGGGATGCTGTGTGGGAGCTGTGAGGTCGAGTGCAGCCGGTCTTACCTCCTCTCCCTGAGGCCAGCACTCCATGTCCTTGGAGCAGACAGACAGAGTGGAAGGTTGTGGCATGAGTGCATGTGTGTGACTGCCCCACTTGGTCCCTCCCAGTGGTGTCTTATGATCCTTTTGCACGTGTGTTACGTGAGCACGTGCACATTCATTCCTCATAGGGCTCTTGGCTGCTCACAAGGCAACACCAATTTGGAGACTTTCAGCTCCTTGGAGACTCCCAGTCCCCTGGCCTCTCTGGTTCCTCAGCCAGTGTCTGGCAGCTGAGGAGTGGGAGCTTTGGGGGAGTGACTTTTTAAAAGGACTTACAATTTCTACTACTGCACTACTGTCCATTGTGAGATGATTAAACATGCTATTTAATTGTGTGCCTGCCTGCCGGGTATGCCTTCTTCTTGTGTGTTTCAGGGCTCACTGCCATAAAACTAAGGACCACCAGACACCCCCCCCCACCCCCGCTACAACCACTTTCCACTTTATCTCAGTCTGGAGACCCCTTCCTGTCTCGAGCACTCTTCCAGCCTTGCCTGAGGTCTCCCTGGCTCATTTTCTAGAATAACCAGGAAGCATCAATTCATGGAAAGCCCCAGGATTGGAAGGCTGCAGCCATGGCCTCTCAACTGGAGGAGGGAGGAAGAATCTTCCCTCCTCCCCTCTGGTCAGGAGTGCCATGGCTGTGTCGCTCCTCACTTGCAGGGAGAGGCACTGACCTCAGGAGTCATCTGACTGCATGATGTTTTGAAGATCACGGGTCAGCCCAACTCTAATACAGACTTTGCTTTGACTGGCTTAAGGGTCCTAAATATTCTCCGGTCAAACTAGGCCCCAGTATAACCCCTTCCCACAGTCCCAAGCCCACAACTGCCAGGCTGGTGCCAGTGGAGACTCGGTGACTTTCGGGATTGGGCTATGGCTGTGCACTGTTTGGTCTTCCCTGGTCACATGCCTCCTCACTGCTCAGTTTTGGCACCAGAGAGCATCTGTTAGGTTCTCTTCGTCACAAGGACAATGTTCTCTCATGGGAAGGTCGGGCCCCTGCAGCAAGTTATTGATGTGCTCTAACTCCACCTTCCTGCATATATTATTCCTTTTCTCGTTTCTACTCAGTACATTTTCACATTGGTATTAGTGGTTCTCATTCTGGCTAAGTAACTGCTGGGAAGCTTTTTCGAAGCAGCAAAGTCTGGAACCTACACTCCTGAAGTTATCTGGGCTTTTAAAAAGCCTTTAACTGATCCTTGACTAATTTCTCAGGTAGGCTGTGCCATCACTGCATACCCAGCAGGGAAAAAACACTCCTTAGCCCAAAACTCAGCTCCAAAGACTTGCAAATCAGCTGGGTTTGGGTGGTATTGGGTGTTCTTGTCACTTTCTGTTCCTGTGATAAAATACTCTGACCAGAGCAACTTACCTCAAGACCTAGTGACTCACCTCCTCAAGGTTCCACAATCTTCCCAAACAGCACCACTAGCTGCAGACTAAGTGCTCAAAAACACGAATCGCTGGGGGTGCTTCACCTTCAAACCAGGAAGGCGGAAACATCCAGGATCTCGTCGGCCGCCTGAGAGTCACTGAGGTTGTGGACCTGTAGCCAAGCTTGGCCAAGCCAGGTTCCTTGTCCGGGGCACGTGAGATGGGTTATCTTCAGCCCTGACTCACTGCCGCCTTCCCTCATGAGCTTCTCTCTGCAAGAACTCTGCAGCCATGGACTGCAGGTGGAGGGATTCCAGTACCAAACGACTCCTTAGAATGGTGGTTAAATCAGAGTGGCCATGGGTAGAACGTGTGACTGAGATAGACTTTAGAGAAAAAAAAAAACTTGCTAAAATAAAAAGTGAGTGTTACATGGGGTGAGCTCATTTTTGTCAAGCCTCCAGTGGCTCCCGTGGTGACCACATGGGCTGCAGGACAGCTAGAGGACTGCAAGGCATGGCCTATGATGGCATGTTTTCTTACTCTGAAGAACAGGCACTGGGGAACCTCTCCTTCCAGAGGCAGCATGCCCGGGGACCAGGAGCGGTATCCCTAAAGAGGGACCCTGTCATGCGCCCACAAGCACCCATGGCTGATTAGCAGAGTAGAGAAATCCAGAAACTAGGGGGCTGTCTTCAGGAGAGGCTTTTGCACACTAGTTTACCCCTATCGTATCTTAAAATTCCAAGCTTTTGCTCTCGAAGGCATGAAGCACTTCAAAAGATGGTCTCTTCAGGAACACTAAATGTCACATTCGTAAATGGAAAAGCAATGTACATTTCAGCATTCAGAAACATCAACATGAGCTTACTTATGGTCCTACCACAGAGGCTGGCTGCTGCTCGGTGGTCCACAACCTAATGAGGACCAGCAGAGGCTGTGGCTGGCCGGGGTCTGGAGCACAGGATGCGGCTGTGTGAGCAAAGCAAAGAGCCTGCTGAGGACAAGAGGCACGTGTGGCCCCTGCTCGCTGCTACCCACTAACAGCATGTGGCATGCTAAGTACCAAGTAATACTACAACGCCATAAGGCTCTAATGGAATTAACTTCAGGCTTCGACTCAGGTAACCATGCTACAAATATTGAGACAGACACTGAAAATTCAGAACTAGAATATACAGCATCTAAAGCAGCTAAAGAGAAAATATTTCAATCAACCAATCAGAAAACAGAAATGGAGTAGGAACACTATTTATAATTTCACTATGAAGGGATTAAAAAAACTGTCACCACAGCCTGGACCTGGGCTGTATAGAGAGTTTGAGGTCTGCACAGATCACAGCAAGGCCTTGTCATATCACTCCTTTCCCCACATCATTACTTAAGAGGCAGATTGGATATTACAGCAACTGTCCCCCACCCTCAAGTTAACAAGTTGGGCAGAAGTGTGAACATTTACTTAAAAGTGAAACACCAAAAATATAACAAAGATGGCATAAGGATGCCAACAGGAGACAATGAAACTGTTACTACTTCCTTTCCCTGAAGGAATTACTACCCAACTCAAACTAAAACCAAAACCAAGTATGTAGATTTCTCCAAGTTTTATGAGAGACCTGGAGACAGACGGTTGTCGGGGGAAGCCTTTGTCACAAATGAGACACGAAGTTCCCTGGCAGCTCATTCTAAGTAGCAGTGAAAACAGCTGGTATTTGCTGGGTTCCAGCCCTCCCATAGCCATACCCACACACACAAATGCCTAGACTCTGGAAAAAAAAAAAAAGGTGGCGTCATCATGGAGGATCAGCTCTTCAAGAGAACATGTGGCTACATAGTAAATTTGAGGACAGCAGGACAGCCTTCCCGCAGGACAGACCAGTTACTTGCAGCAGGATAGCCTTGGACAGAAGGTCCTGCCTAGTGAAAGGTAGGAGGACAACATCTAGAATGGCGCCTCCTGCTTTCTCAAAGTATAAGATTGAGCTCTGAGCAGCTGTCCAGAAGTCAACAGTGGCCTCAAGGAGCCTGACAGCAGAAGTGGCCAGCTGATGCTGAAGAATCACAGCAGGTGGCATAGAGAAGCTGACAATGACCAGCAGTTCCTAAACATTCAACGTGGTGCCATGAAGGGGTCCTTGTGGTCACATGGAAAACCACATTTTAACAAAAAAAACGAATTCATTTACAGAAATCCATTTTACTTTAGACTGCTTTACAAACTTGGGAGCCACAGGCACATAGAAACAGTCTAAGTGGGATGTGGCTGCGCAGCACTGGGCTGCTACACTGAAATAGCACCTGCAGCTCAACACGCCTACAGGAAGGTTATTCCAGTGACGAAGTCTCTACCCTCACGATTTCAAAACTTACAGCTGACTTGATGCTGCTTCTCAGAGTCTCAAAAAACAAGAACAACAACAACAACAAAAAAAAAACTGGCCTGTGGCGGTATACAAATGGCTGCTGGAATTTCATTGTTTTAAAATTTTATTATTTTGGGGGCTGGAGAGGTGGCTCAGGGGTTAAGCCTCTGCCTTGCAGGCAGAAGGTCCTGAGTTCGGATCCTAGACCCCACGTATAGACACCGGGCAGAAGCGGGGGCGGCCTTGTGTTTCTGGTCCTGGTAGGGTGGAGCCTGTGAATCCCGGGGCAGAGAAAACAAGGAGGAGGTGGAGGACAGTCCATGGTGGTTCCCGAATTTGCACGTGTTCCTACACACACGCACACGCACAATTGAATAAATAAATTAAAAATAAAATTTTATTATTTTGTGTGTTTGTGTGTGAGAAAGAGTGAGATCTATGATTTCCCAGGCTCCACCTTCCAGAACTGAAAGAAGAGGTTGTCGCCATTTCCTCCTGTTGTTTTTATGTGGGATCTGAACTCAGGTCCTTCTGCTTTCAAGCCACCCCTATACTTATTTAATACAGCTGAAAAATGGAACCTACATGGAAGTGAAGCAACTGAAAAACTTTGTAGTGAAATAATGTTATTTCCTGGACTGAATAAAAACCACATATTTCTTTTCTGAAAACTATCTTTTCTTTGTAATTTTCTATCTGTTAGAGCCTACCAATAAGGTCAGGTAGAAAAATGTATTTAACTTCTTTCAAGACATAAATAAAAAAACTAACTCGTCAAATACAAATATACTATTTTATTCTAAGGGAATATTCTGTGATTTCTGAAAAAGGAAAATCCAAGTGAGGTCAAAGACCAGAAGATACCAGGGGTAAATAAACACTTTTTTTTTCTTTTCTTTTTTTTCAGTTGATAATTTTTTTCTCCCAGGGAGAAACAGGATATATAATTTAAATTTTACACAATTTTAATGAGAAAAAAAAAGTAATTTGACACAACCAACAGCTACACTTATGAGGAATGACCAATAATTAAGCACTGTGCTCCCTTAAGAACCAATGCTGGGTCTGGGCAAGTCTGGGCTGTATGCAGTGGTCTGGAGCCACTGCTGTCCTACAGAAACGGATTCCCCTTCTAGCATTTTATACGTTTATCTACAATGCTAACAGTATTTTCTCACAACTGTAATGGAAATGTCACTGTTTATACAAACCATAGAAGTTGTACAGCGGGACTATCACAACTGGTGTTTCTGGATGGTTTATTTAGCAGACTTATCAGACAATCCAAATGCTTTTCCTCCAGTAAACGAGGCCTGGAAGTAAAGTTTCCCAATCAGAAATGACAAACACAGATGGAATTAATCCTACAGAACCGAGGCAGACTGAGTTCTTCAACATGGTTTGTGGGAACAAAAATGAGACTGGTTACAGGCAGAGAACAGAACCATCGAGTACACAATGTCAAAAGGTCCATTAAAAATTGTGTTATATTTAAATGATTTTCACTTGGTTAAGGAAGAATATGGGACTTCGGTCTTCTGTAAAAGGCTTTTTGACTTCTCTCAATTTTATTTTATATTCAAATTTATTTCAAATGAAATTTTGAAATTGGTCGACGTCATTACAGGAAGGCCTTGATTCAGTTTTGTGAAGGAGCTGTGAATGGAGATGCTGTGCAAGCCTATGCCCTGCAAACTTCACAGGCAGAGCATGGGATGCTGCTGAGACCTGCTTCGGGATATGCAAGACAGCTCTCTGCACTCTAACTCAGAATCCCTGCAACACGGTCCTCTTTCCAATGCTTTACACAGGTAACCAAAGATATTTCCTATCATAACTGGGATGGCATAGTAATACTGTGTCTTTGTGGAATCACCACAAGTTTGCCAGAGTTAAGGAGACAGACTATTCCTTTTGAAATGACAAGGGCCTCCAGAAACTGGTGCAAAACACAAGAAAGATCATTTGGGAAACAGGAAGATAAAACAGTGGGGAAAAAGCTGCCAAGAGGGGACAAACAAAACCAGGAGAGCCCTGGCTTCTGTGCACCACAGCTCAGGCTGAGACAGCAGCAGTAGAGACCTGCGCCCAACAAGTGGACATTTTAGTGCGTTTTCTACAAATATTTCAAGACACTTAGGGTCTAATGGTCTCCATACGATTCTCTGTATACACAGCTTGTGGACTATCATCTCTTTACTTTAACATCTAGGCCCATGGCCGAGGAGCCCAGACCCTGGACAGTAAAGGGCCACACTACTGTGCTAACAGGGAAGACCATTTCCCTTGGTGAGCCCCAAGCTTCTACCCTTCACATGATTGGCTTGGCAGTGAAAATCAACTGAGACCACTATCTTTAAAAAAACAAAACCAAAAACCGCTCGAGTGTTTTTTATTGGCCCGTCAAGGCTAGGTATCCTCATCTGATGTTACTCTGAGCTCTGTATTGATTTCTCCCTGACTTTACTGAGGGCTTGCTCAAGAAGCCTACTATAGCCAAGGTCTCACTCCAAAGCTACCTCTCTAAGGTCTAAGGTTACTATGGTAGAGTTTTATACAACAAATTTCCTTAAAAATATTCCACAATTTGTTATTCCCAAACAAAATAAGATTATGCACCACCCAGAGAAATTGGTTAGTGATTTAAAGATGTCTACGAACTAGATCACTGCCAAAGAACATCTCAGTTCACAGTCCTTCCTTCAGTTTCTATTTGTACATCCACACTGTAGTTCGGGAGTCATCTGCTTCCATTGTCCCATAGCAAGTCAAGAGGACTTGGATTTATACATCTCTTTCCAACAGCTGGATGCATTCACAGTTTGGTGCATACCAATGTATATGAAAATAGGAACCTCATTTCCATTTCAATCTGATAATTCAACATCAGAGTCTTCAGATTTGGCTTTGGCAAGTTCTTCATGTACCTCTCTCACCATGAGAATACGTGTTAACATAGTATCCAGGGTACCAGGGTCTATCGGGAATGTGGAGTACCACATAGGGCTGTTCGGAACACAGGAACGCTCGGGCTGGAGGTAAAATACATCATTCCTCTGCTTCACACTTTCAGAACTATCCACAGGGAAAACCGAGAAAAGAAAGAACACTGGGATTAGGAAATATAGGAAACAAATCAGTCTTTTGTGTAACAAATAGCTCGTTCCCCCCATTCAAGACATATTAGCACGACCACAGGGATTAGCATCTTGTGAGTATGTTCCTCCTTGAAGTAATTTTATTTTTTTATTTTTTTATTATTTTTTTTAAATGAATTTTATTTATTTCCTTTTTCATGTGTGTGTATGTGTGTATCAGAGGGCACTGTATGTCCCTGTGGAGGACTAGGAGTGACTTTGGGAATCATCCTGGATTGCTTCTACTTGAAGTAATTTTAACTTCACATCTTTTCTCAAAACCAGGAGTAGTTCTGGGACTTGGGAAATGGAGAGAGGAGGATGGGAGCTCAAGGTCATCCTCTAGTACATGTCAAGTTTGAGGCCACCCTGTGATGGGCAACACACTGTCTCAAAGAATCATTTTTTCGGAAAGTACAAGTCATACAATTTGGTGCTCAAGTATTGCTAGAAGCAATTGGGGACAGTAAGGATGTGAGTGCCGCGAGCGCTGAGCTGTGGGATGAGCAATCTCTACCCTTCAGTGCTGAAAATGCTGCTGTGTGGCCGTACAACTTCATGAAGTTTTTCCAAGAAAAGAGCCAAACACTCTGGACTGAGGCTACGGTTAAGAGGAGAGTGTATATCTGGGCAGAGTGCTCGCTCAGGACTCAAGCTCCAGAGGGGAAAAATGAACTCCTTAAGTGCCACTGTTCTTCCGCAGATTTAACAGTTTCTCTGAACTTCTTTTCGGCATAATAAAAAATCACTACAGATCAAGTACCACGTAAAGATAAGCAACACTTACAATGATCAAACCACAATGGTTATTGCTTTATAAGAAAATTTTGAGGTAAAAACACTGATAAACATTTGTTTCTTGGTTCCAAATCTAGGCAGACAGAAGAATGGAGAAAACATGAAATGAGAGGCAAATCAATGTCTGTGGTGTCTGAGCCTCTAGAATGCAAACTATACTCAGTGAAGAGCACTGTACGCATGCACAGCAGAGCCCTTACCATTTGGACAGGTAAAATTCATAAAGTCGGACAGGACATCTCAGGGGGTTGTCGGTATTCTCTGCCATTTCCACACCCGCGGGGAGCTCTTCATCTTCATTTCGTTTCCTCTTGCCAACAGTTAGTTTATCTTCAGACAGAAAATCAAAGGTTTGTGTTAGGTAAGTCGTCTTAAAATACCCAGTGAGCTCTGCTTCAAAGCCATAAGCTCTGACATGCATGCTTTCACTCACGAGGCAGATATTTATTTGGTTCCCGCAGGGGCACCAGGTAGCATCATAAGTGTTGAATTTAAAGTTTTAAAACACTGTATACATCCTGTAATAATGGTTATGTTTCCTGCCTAGCACGCTGGAGTCTCATGGCAGAAGGGACGATGCTGGAGGGGTACTGTGTCTATTTAAAGTCTGGCTTTGGGGTAGTGTTTCTAAATCACTGAAAATAAAGCAGAAAAAGGGTTTCACATACTCTTCAGCAGGGTGATAGTACAGAAGCATCTGAAAATATTTTTCCTTTGGGGCACCAGTGCCTACTGGGTCTTTATTCAAATTTCTTTGACTTGTGTTAGTATTATAAAAAAATGACATCATTCTTAGGAAAAATAATTCTCAGTGGATATGATCATCTGATAAGAAAAGAACCAACTCTTACCAGCAACAGATTTATGACAATTTCCCATCTTTCATTCAGCCTAAAGAGAACTTTACTAAGAACCCAAGGGAAAAGGCCATCTTTAAAACAAAACAAAATAGCAGTTGCATGTGCATGTTCATGTGTGCAGATGTATGTGTACTTGTGTGTATGTGCCATGTGGAGGCCAGAAGCTGACACTGCCTGTCTTCTCTAGTGCTATCCATGTTTCTGAATCAGGTCTCTTATTCAGCCTGAGCTCATCAACTGGCTAGATTAATTGGCCAGTAAGTTTTGACCCCTGCCTCATCAAGTGCTAGGGTTACAGATGCATGCTGCCATGTCTGGTTTTTACATGGAAGCTGCTCCCTTCATGTTATTATTATATGTTAATAAACCTCACTCCAGTCTTGTGCATTGAGTCTACCTAAGAGCTTTGCAAGTTAACTAGAAAAAAAGTTGAACCTGTCACACACCTAGTCAAAAAATATAAATATACCTGACCGCCTCTTCTTTCCTCCAAGAAATAGCAACTAAGAGTGGAACTGTGGGCTGAGGAGCTGGCTTAGGGAGTAAAAACATTTGCTGTACAAGTCAGACAACCTGAGTTCAGATCCACCGTAATAAGAAAAAGTTGGATGCACTGGTGTAAGTATCTGTAATCCCCCACATCCCTACAGGAAATGGGAAGCTGAGACAGGAGAACTGGGCAATTTGCAAGTCAGCTAGCTTGGTTTACTCAGTGGTAAAGCGATCCCACCACAAACAAGGTACTAAGACAAGACCAGCATCCTGGAATGTGATCTCCAGACATGTGCTGTGTCACATATGGACCCACTCAGACATGAACACATACGCTACAAAGAGTGAGCCAGGAGTAGTAGAAATGTCTGCAATCACAGACTTGGAAGCTGAATTAGGGGGTTTGCTTCAAGTTTGACCGGCCTGGGCTACACTGTGAGTTCCAGCCCAATTTAGCTACAGAATCGTGTCTCCAAAAAAAAAAAAAAAGACAGAAAACAGGTGAAAACAAACAAACAAAAAAGAGTTAAAGGAACAACTGAAAACAACATGTATAGAGGCACATCAGGATTATTTATAGATTGTAGTTTCAGAAATTTTTAGTGTCACATTCTGTTAACTACTCTTAAAAAAAAAACTCGATTTGGGGAATTTAAGAATATGCAATGTAGGGGGCTGGAGAGGTGGCTCAGGGGTTAAGCCTCTGCCTTGCTGGAGGAAGGTCTTAGTTCGGATCCTAGACGCCACGTACAGACGTTGGGCAGAAGCGGGGGCGGCCTGCGTTTCTGGTCCTGGTAGGGCGGAGCCTGTGAATCCCGGGGCAGAGTAAACAAGGAGGTGGAGACGGTCCACGGTGGTTCCCGAATTCGTCCGTGGTTCTACACACACACACACACACACACACACGCACGCACGCACACGATTGAATAAATAATAAAAAATTTTAAAATGCAATGTAATTTAATTTCTTTTTTTTAAGTATATTTTTTAATTTTTTAATTATTATTACTTATTCAGTTGTGTATGTGTAGAACCACGGATGAATTCAGGAACCACCATGGACACCTCCATCTCCTCTTTTACTCTGCCCCGGGATTCACAGGCTCCGCCCTACCAGGGCCAGAAGCGCAGGCCGCCCCCGCTTCCGCCTGGCGTCTATTCGTGGGATCTGGGATCCGAACTCAGGACCTTCCGCCTGCAAGGCAGAGGCTTAACCCCTGAGCCACCTCTCCAGCTCAATATACAAATTCTTAAAGAAAGTTATGGTATGTTCTCCCACACCTAGAATTTATTATTAACCCTCTGTGATAACTGCTTCATTACTAATGAAACTTCAAACAGAAATCTCACGCCACCACACACCTGGCTCTGAATCTTGCTTCTGTAAAGCTGGAAAGAATCTCAGATACGTCATCTTGGTACTGTACTTCAGCGTCCTGGTCCGTCTCATCACATGGGCAAAGGAAAGCTTCAAGTGCTCAGTGACATTCTTTAGTTGGAAGTATTTGGTATTGAAAAAAAGAAGGGTGTTTAACAGGACAATTGGCGAGTAAGCGCCCAGCTGCTTGCACTCCCACAAATGTTCTTCTTCAATGCGAGAAAACATGTAACCTAGACAGAGTAGGGAGGAAAACAACACTACATAACTTGAAAGAGTGGAGTAGAAATGTGAGAAAAGACAGACTGACCACTGCTCGCTCTCCTCTTCTATATACAGAAAACAGAAGTGGCACCATGAAGGAAAGGGCAGAGGACTCTAGTTAGGCAGGCCCTGGATTAACTCTGTGACTGACCACTTCATGGACTATAAACATAAACAACTTTCAATAGTCATAGATGGTCAAGGGACCTATTTAGATTTCATAAAAATACTAATTGCCTAAATTTTTTCCAACTATTTAAAAATATAAAACCAGTTATAAATTACAAAATAGGAAACAGACAAGATTTTTGGCCCATGGACAGTTTCCTAACTCCTACCTACGTCACTAATTAAGCTTGCCATCAGTTAAGTCAGTTCAGTCTTATTTAGATACAGTCATCAGATGGCAGGACCATCTTCCTCACAACTCCTCTATTTTTAACCCCCCCCATTTTCATGTGTACTTGCATGTGTGTATACACCTGTGTCTGTGTGTGTGTGCCTGAGAAATTGGGTATTGGGAATCATCATCATCAATCACTCTTCCACCTTATTTTGTGAGCCTGGCTCTCTAACTAAACCCAGAGCACGCCATCACGGTTAGTTTGCTTGGCCAGACTGCTCTGGGGATTTCCGAACTCTTCCTTCTGGAGCCTGAATAACAGGTAGGAAACCTTGAGCAGCTGGGATTTCTTTCTTTTTATTAAAGAGTTTTTTTTTTTAAACTTTATTATTGCGTGTGTGTGTGTGTGTGTGTGTGTGTGTGTGGAGGACCAAGGGTGACTTCAGGTTCATCCTGGATTGCTTCTATCTTTGTTTTGCTCTGTGTGTGTGTGTATGTGTGTCTGTGGAGGACCAAGGATGACTTCAGGTTCATCTTGGATTGCTTCTATCTTTGTCTTGCTTTGCTCTGGGATTTCCCAGGCTCTGCCCACCAAGACTGGAAGGGCAGGGCCACTGCCATTTCTGCCTGGCGTTTTTATGTGGGACTAAAGATTTGAACTCAGGACCTTCTACTTTCAAGACAGATCTCAACTCCAATCCCTTTTGTTTGCTTGGCAAGCTCTTAAACTGCTGAGCCACCTGCTGGCCTTATTCTTAAGATTTTTTTTTTTTTTTTTTAATTTACAGGGATCATTTCTTGATGCCTCATTTGTGACTCTTCTTGGAAAGTCAAGATCTTCTGGAAGAATTCAAGCTCACACTTCACTATAACTTCCTCATAACCTAAGGCTCTCTCCTCAATACCTGGGAACTCTCTGTGGTTATTTTTGTACTTTATTCTTAGTAGATTAGACATAAGCATGTATTATTTCCAAACTATGCCACCAATCCATTCTCAGAATGTTAAATGTATCAAATACCATGTAGTTAAAATGACCCAAGGTTGCCCCAGAGCTCAACATAAAGGACACAGAATAGTGGGCACAGCAATTGAACTTCTACAGTTTCTGCCCCGGAACCTAAATAAACTATGGACTTCTTTAACATGGAGTTAAAGATAATCCAAAGATAAGGACATAACTCTTAATCTGTCCTATATATACATAAACTACTGGAAGCATCATCTGCTTGTGGGTACATACGTGGCCACTATTGGCTGTGTGTTATAGTTTTGCTAACACTACCAGATAAGAAAATGTTTCTAAAAAGTCAAGTCTAACCTGCACTTATTTTTATTTTCATGAAAATGTCACACAATATTTATCTGCAGTTTTACCAAATCATTCTATAATGAAGCCAAGACTTTCTTTTCTAAATTTCAGCTGTATCAAATCAGAACAGATATATAAACAATTGTGCAAAAATAGTATGAAAAATAAGTGATCTTTAAAAGCATTATCATAAAATAAAAATAGTAATCTTACCATTAGGAAGTATTGTAGGTTCCCATATTTTCAAGAGTTTGGTAAGCTCAATCATAAATCTGGAATAGGGCTCAGTAAATATGTTATCTATTCTACCATTTT
Organism: Typhlomys cinereus; assembly: GCA_023101885.1. Taxonomy (NCBI): domain Eukaryota; kingdom Metazoa; phylum Chordata; class Mammalia; order Rodentia; family Platacanthomyidae; genus Typhlomys; species Typhlomys cinereus. The sequence continues at coordinate 7,803,594 of JALPQD010000062.1, read as the reverse complement.
CAAACAGGTACTAAAAAGATAAAAGAAACATATTAGTTAAAGAAATTTAATTTAAAAAAATTATTATAAGAAATTGTTTTCCCTTAATATTTGTGCCTTTCCAGTATTGTCCATCCTGCTCAATCTCTGAGTATTTTATGGATTCAAATTAGGCATAGCAGCAGACATGTGGAATCCCGAGTTCACAGTCATCTTCAGCTACAGAGCCAAAGAATTTGAGGCCCACCTACTTACATCAGACCATCTCAAAAAAAAAAAAAAAAAAAAAATCCAAGATTCAAGCTGAAGTCACTATCATGTTAGCTGACATTATCCTCAAAACTAAGGAATAAGTTTGAAAGATAAAGATTTTTGTTTTTTAAATATCAATTTTAATATATTTTTATTTATTTGTCTATTTATTTATTTAGTGTGTGTCTATCAGAGAGCATCGGAGGGCACATTCCTGGAGGACCAAGGGTGACTTCGGGAATCATCCTGGATTACTTCTACCTCCTTGATTCACTCTGGGATTTACTAGGCTTTGCCAACCAGCGCCAGAAGTGCAGGCCACTGTCCTTTCCACTTGTTTTTTTGTTTTGTTTTAACGTGGGACCCAAGATCTGAATTCAAGACCTTCTGCTTGTGACACAGAGTCTTAACCCTATTAGCCATCTCTCTAGTCCTTAAGTTGTCTTTTTAAAATATGGGTGGTATAGAATCAATATTAAAAATAGAAACTTTGGAGAGCTGATGAAACTATATTACAAAAACTGACACTAATACATTCTTCCAAAACTATTCCATCTCAGACTCATGCATGACATTTATTTGTGGGTATATTCTCAGAATTTTTTTTTTGTCTTACTTATAATCTTTACTAAGGTAATACAAACACAAATTTAACAATTTATTTGTGACCTTCTAACCACAACTCTTAAGATTATGATCCACAACGTAGTCCCCCAAAAGTTCAAGTTTTTTTGCAGACCATTATACTATTATAACTACATTACAGGATAGGAAATGAAAAGCAGCTTAGACAACACAGGGTTTAAGGATGTGCTGAGGATGCAAGAAACACAACAAACAAGGCAGTGTTGAGTAGTTCTCAGGTACACATGCACACTGCATATGATTTTCTGAATTTCTACCTAGGTATGACCTGGAGGAATATTCTTGTTGAGAAAAGCAAACTGCAGAATGTGTATTGTATAGGATCCCACTTACTTTTTAAAAACTAAGCAAAGCAAACAGTATTAACAACTTCTTGCTTATGACAAAGGAAAGTGGCATTGGACCTAGAAACAATGATGGCTTCAACAGTGGCTACCCAAGAGAATGGGAAGGGAGGAAGATACATTTTCTTTACGTATCTTTGTTGTACAAACAGCTTCCTTTGTAATTAAAGAAAGGTTAAGACTAAATAAACTGCTAAAATAGGAAAAAGAGAAAACCTTAACAGCCAGATTAATATAACCCCCCCAAAGTTAACTATTGTATGTTTTGCTTATTTTATAATGTATTAATAATATCACTAAGTCAACATATAGTGATACACATATAATTTATATTTCATTTTGTTTATTTGGTGCCTTAATAATATTCTTTTTTTTAAAGACTTTTAAAAATTTTTATTATTTTATTCAATTGTGCGTGTGTGTGTGTGTGTGTGTGTGCGCACGCGTGTATATGTATGTGTGTGTGTGTAGAACCACAGACGAATTCAGGAACCACCATGGACGCCGCCACCTCCTCGTTTACTCTGCCCTGGGATTCACAGGCTCCGCCCTACCAGGACCGGAAACGCAGGCTACTCCTGGCTTCCGCCTGGCGTCTATACATGGGGTCTAGGATCCAAACTCAGGACCTTCTGCCTGCAAGGCAGAGGCTTAACCCCTGAGCCACCTCTCCAGCCCCTTAATAATATTCTTATATGGGACTAGACACTACTTATAAATTTTTTTGGCATGTGTGTGGGTCTATCAGAAGGCACAGCGTGTGTGCCTGTGGACCTCAAGGTTGACTTCAGTTTTTGTCCTGCTTTTACCTCCTTTATGTTTCACTCTGGAATGTCCCAGGCTCTGTCTTCCAGAGTCTGAAGTACAGGCCACCACCATTTCTACCTGGCATTTTTATGTGAGATTTGAACTCAGGTCCTTCTGCTTTTTTTTTTTTAAATAAAGAATATGTCTTTATTTTTACTATGTGGAGGACATAACTAAATTGTTTCATCATCCCCCACCCACTGTGAAGCATTAGTACAAGTGAATGTTATAAAGCAGATATGATGTTCCAAGGATTAGAACCAACTATAACTGACAAAGAACAATTCTCATCTAAATCATCATAAAAATGTTTAAGTAAAAAAAAAAGAAAAGAAAAAGAAAAAAAAGAGAACAAAGGGGCAGAGGAGGTTCAGGTTGAAAAGACCCTTACATTTCATTTAATACATTCAATCTTGGCTAGTGTGTAACAAAATGGAAACGATTACTATAATACAAAACTTCCACTACAGCACGCTGTACACACCTGTGTTCCAAGCCCACCCCCAACCCCCTAATGCTTCCAACTCAATTACTTCCCAGACTGTTAGGCCTGCCAACGAAGAAGCACCTAGATCTTCTCTTTGATCTAGTCTTTGTTATATGGCTGGTAGGTATGGGTGTCAACTGGTAAACGAGGCAGCTAAGATCTGCCAGATTGTTGATAAAATCAAACAACTGACTGATATCATATGTGATGAAGGGGCTGTTGGGATTCATTCTCTTCAGATATTCTTCATACATTTTACAAACACCTTCCATGCATTCATTCACAGGCTTAAGTTCTGCCTTCTGGCCTCTTGGTAGGCTGCACCAGCAAAATGGTACGAGACATCAACTGCCAAATGCTTGCTATAGGTGGGGCCGCCAACACTGCCACCGCATATCTCCTTCTGCTTTTGAGGCACAGTCTTAACCCCTAAGCCATTTCTCTAACCCCTATTTTTTTTTTAAAATTTGGTAGTTTCAATGGAACACAAGTTGGCTTTGAGCTTGCAATTACACAGTCTCGTACTCCCGAGGGGGTAGAAGAACAGGTATGTGCCACGATATCCCTATTAGACAGTAATTTATAAGTAAACTTATTGGCTAATAAACTTAGTATACTGAGTTTAATGTGCTCTAATTTACTAAGTTATCTCACTTGGTAATAAGCACTGAAGTTGCATCTCATTACTTGCAATGCTATCTTAACTTCAACTGAAATTAATGTTTCTGTGTTTGTGTTCTGAGACAGAGTTTCACTCTGAAGCCCAGGCTGGCTTCAACCTCACGATCCATCTGTCTTAGCCTTCTCAGAGCTGTAATTACAGGTGTGCATCACCAAAATATGAAGCTTGAAAAGATGCAAAACCAGAATTGCTAGCAAGGGAAAAAAAAAAAAAAAAAAGAAAAGAAAACCTTGAATCATATGCTTAAATTATGTTGTGCAAAGTACCACAAAGCTTTCAGACATGTAGAAACTCCATCTCACTCCTCACTTACCTAAAATTTTATTTTTATCTTTGCAAATGTAGAAAATTAATTGTACATCTGCTACTTTACTTTGCATTTTAAAAACTTAGGTGAAACCTCTGCACACACACTGAGTCATCAAGATTGTTTAATTTATAAATTGCTATTAATGTTCCTTCTGTGCATATAAACATATCATTCCTGGTTTCTGTCATTCTAACACAGTCTCAATTTAATTTATACAGGTTACTTTTCAGAGATAGTTACTCATCTAAAAAAAAAAGGGCTAAAGATAACCAATATATATTTTCTGCTTAATTCACAACATTTCTCAGAACAATTATAAAAGGCAATTGAACTTATCTTACTTAATTTCATACCTGTTGAATTCCAAGGCACAAGTACAAGATACTGTCTGGATCATACTTTTCACCATTGGGTCTCCGCACCTCTTGGATAAACTGGCATAAACCCAAACTCAACTCAGCAAAAGTGCAGGACAGAATATCTTCCTTCAGCTTAACAGAGCGGACTGTGGAAAGACAGAAAACATCTGAAGTACTAATTTCCAGTATTACTTGAGTCACCAAGTTTAATACTGTCCTCAGCACCTTGGATTACAAGAGTTCCTAAACCTGCCACAGCAGTACACACCTGCAATTCCTGCACTCAGAAGTCTTGACATATGAGGATTCTGGGCTACATAGAATAAACCCTGTTTCAAATTAACCAACTCTCTTATACTTACTATTCCTGTTGGTGTAGAGAATACTATGACAAAAGCAATGTAAAATAGAAATATTATTTTCCAGCTCACAATTCAAGGTACAGTCCTTCACAGCTGAGAAGTGAGGGTAGCATGAGCTTAAAGTGGTTGGTTACATTGCACACTAAGTCAAAAAGCAGAGAGCAACGAATGAGGCTTAGTTTTCTTCTCCATGTGTATAGACCAGGATCCCAGTCCAGGAAAATGATACCACCCACATGGGGCAGGACAACCCAATTTAAGTAACACAACAAAAATAATCCCCCGTAAACTTGCTTAGAGGTTAACCTAACCTAGATAATCCATCACAGGTGTGTCTGGAGACTTGTAAGTCAGTCTAGATCTTGTCAAACTGACACTAAAAAACCAACCAAACAAACAAAATGCAAGACTTTCTAAAATAGAAAGTTAACAACAATGTGCTGCCCTCAGTATAGCAGGCACTACAAGCGGAAGCTTTGCTTAAAGCAGACTCCATGAAAGTAAGGAAGACATCCAATGAAGAGGAGCATGGTAAGATTATGTGGAAAGTGACATTAGGGAAAGATCGTAAGAGGAGCTAACCAAAATGTGGGTGACAAATATCAACTTGAGGATGAAAAAGATTTCCCATAATCTGTAAAACCCTTGTCTTGGGCTGTGAATGGGGTTCATTGCAGAATATAAGACCCTGGATTTAATCTCTGGCACTAGGTAAACCAGGTGAGAAGTTATTTGTCTACAATTTCAGCACTCAGAAGGTAGGGACAGCAGGATCAGAAATTCCAGGTCATTCTTGGCTACATAGGGAGAACACACACACACACACACAAAACCCTGGGCCAAGACATCAACACCTTAGGAGGAAAAAGATAGGGGGTAGGGAAGGTGGACTGATTTTATGTGAAAATTGGGGAAAATTGGGTTTTTAACATCTAAAAAATTTAGAGAACACAATATACTATATTTACTTCTGAAGAATTGAAGAATCCCCAGGGCCTACTAGCACATTAAAGGCACTGAAAATAGCTATAAAAAAGAATGTTTTTTAACTTTCTTTTCCTCAGCATTGACTACAGAACACTTCAAATGACACAAAGTATAATATAAAGTCCTTAGAAATGTTCAAATGCAGTATGGCAGTTGATAGGCCACTAGGTTCTAGGATGGAACTTAGTGTGCATGAGAAAAATAGAAGAGGCAAGTTAAGGATGATTATGATGAGTTCCAGACCCCATACCAGATTTAAGACAATGGAAAACAAGCAGAAACATTGTCCTAATGTTATAAATCATACTGCAATAAATTCATCCACGTTATGGGATTAGAATTAAAATGTTTCTAGTTATTGCTCTTCTGTATTTACACACATTTATATATTTCTAAACATATACTTGGAACTCACTCTACTACAGTGGCTTTGAACACGGCAAGTGGATGCTCTTGAGGGCAAATATGTTTGATCTTACTTCAGCATTTAACAGCATCCCTGGTAAATAACAGACATTCAGAAATATTTTCTGGATAAATAAATAGAAATGAGTAGGGATCACATTTGGCTATTGCCATTTAGGCCTCATAGTCTAAAACAATGTTATTATTCTATTTTCACTTTATTTTTAAATTTTTATTTTTGCATATGTGTGTGTGCGTGCAAGCATGTTTATGTGTATGTCTGTGTGTGCTTGTGGATGTCCAAGAACTTCAGGAATCATTCTGGATTGTTTCTATCTCCTTCTGGCTTTGCTCGGGGATTTCCCAGTCTCTGCCTTCCAGAGCTGGTAAGTGCAGGCTACCACAATTTCTGCCTGGCATTTTTATGTGGGATCTGGAATCCAAACTCAGGATCTTCTGCTTATAAGATAGAGTCGTAACCCCTGAGCCATTTCTCCAGCTTACTCCTGCCTTTACATATATACATATATATATATATGTAATTTTTTAAGGGTGAGATCTAAGTTGCCAAGGTTAGTCTTGAACTTGTGAGCTCAAAAAATACTCTCACCTTGGCCTCCGAGTAGCTGACATTAAAGGTATGCACCTGGCTTACATTCTTCTTTCAAGAGAGTGTACTATGGTTCAAGGTGAATGGTTACAAGTTTAATTCCTGCAACAGAAGGATATTTATATAATCTTGTTGGAACTGTGAGTCACTAAAACCCACAGCAGCAACTAATTGTTTTTATGAGCAAGGCTGTGTGCACCCCAAGATCAACAACATATATTACTAGCAAATGAACACAAACCCAGTTGTAAGAGAGAAGGTACAGTTAGTGTGACAGTTAATGTTAAATGTTACCTTGACAGGTTCTAACAGTTGTCTAGGAAATAAGCCTCAGGCAAAGTCAGAGAGACTATCTAGAATTAGATATTTTAGGACTATCTAACCTATGAGAAATTTAAAGGGATTATCTTGACTATGTTAAGTGGTATAGGAAGATTTAGTTTGTATGTGGGTGCAACCATTCTGTGGGTGGGCTCCCATGTGAATGTGTGCGTGTGTGTGTGTGCCAGAAGGTACCGTGTGTCCCAATGGAGGACCAAGGGTGACTTCAGAAATTATCTGGATTACTTCTATTTCCTTTTGTGCTTTGCTCTGGGATTTCTCAGAGTATACCCGCCAGGGCTGGAAACAAATACTGCTTGTTTTCTGCCTGGAGTTTTTATGTGGGACCTGGGATCTGAATTCAGGACTTTCTGCTTGGGAGGCAGTCTTAACTAAGCCATTTCTCCAGCCCAAAAAAGAGTTTTTAATTAACCAAATTATTACCTATTCCCATTTCCTTTTTCCCCTATGTTGCAGTTCCTCTGCATGGTTGCTGATACATGACCATCAAATGGCTTAAAGGAACAAGGGGTTTATTTTCTTATGATATAGTCCGGTTACAGTCTGTCCAGCATGCACCAACACCAGGGCCAAGGGAATTGGCCACACCATCTCTATGTAATGGCTCAAAGAGGATGATCCTTCCTTGCCAGACCAGCATGTCTGGCCAAATATACACAAGAATGTCAACTTTCTCAACCAGCTCTCTCTATTTTATTCCGGGGCCTAATCCCACCCATCTGGGTTTTCCCCATCAACTAGACAATCTCCTACAGGTTTGCTCTGGGCTTCACCCAACCACTAACTCTCCACAAATGTGCCCAGAGCTCGAACCTTCAACTGTCAAGTTGACACCTGGGCCTAACTATGACAGCTCCTGAACTAAATACAAAAAGAATGACCTAAGAAGAAGCTTGTCTCTATTTTCTGACACTGGATGTGATGTGACCAGCTGCTTCAAGTTCCTACTTCCTTGACTTATCTCGATCATAACTGTTACTTTCAACTGTGAACTGAAATAAATCTTTTGGTTGCTTTTGTCAAGACATTTTCTTAGGGGCTGGAGAGGTGGCTCAAGGGTTAAGCCTCTGCCTTGCAAGTGGAAGGTCCTGAATTTGGATCCTAGACCCCACGTATAGACGCCAGGCGGAAGCTGGGGCGGCCTGCGTTTCTGGTCCTGGTAGGGTGGAGCCTGTGAATCCCGGGGCAAAGTAAACAAGGAGGAGGTGGAGGCATCCGTGGTGGTTCTACACACACGCACGCGCACGTGCACACACATATGCACAATTGAATAAATAATAAAAAAATTATAAAAAAAGATATTTTCTTAAAGCAACTAAAAAGTAAGGCAGATGGAAAATGACAAAAAAAAAAAAATCTAGCTCTAAGGACATACCTATTTTCTATCCCACCTCATTCCCTAATGATAAATAAGTATAAAAAAAAAGATAGTAAAAAGTACAATATTAACTAAAAATAAAATCCATACTAGTACATTAAAATCACTACAAAATGTTAACTTATGTAAGTTTAAAAGTATATACTGACTTGGAACCAGACCAGCCAAATCTGTCCCCATCCTAAAGCTCAGGGAACTTTGCGGAAGAAGGGGCGGCAAGATTGTAAGAGCCTAAAGATGGGGAGGACCAATGATATGCAAGATACTCCACATAAGTCAGGGCTGCAGCAGCCAGAATTGGACTTTGCCTGACCTGCACAATGACTGACATGTCAATGACCCCCCAAAGTTTAGTATGGACCACAGGCGAGAAAGTTCCAGGCAGTAGGATCCTCAGAGGCAAGGGATTAAACAGTCATAATAGAGTTCCCATACTAACAGGGAGCCCAAAAAGGGGCTCCGGGCTATGCCACTAAGTCCTGAACCATCACTAGGGTGGAGGACGCAGAGAGAGGTTTGGCATTCACAGAAAAAGAGGCCCAAGGGGATGGGAGGGAGGAAGGAGGAGGCACTGGGAGAGATAGAGGGAGGGGGGTGAAAGGAAGGGATGAAGGGGAGAAAGTGCAAGGGAGCAGGACTGGGGAGAGGAGGAGGGAGGGAGAGGATGGGGGTACTTAAAGAGCTTTATGATTAGTAAAAAACTAAAATATAGGAGGAAAAATAAAGTATATACTGCTGATATATTCAAACCATTTGATTTAAAATTGACTAGAGGGCTGGAGAGATGACTCAGGGGTTAAGCCTCTGCCTCCCAAGCAGAAGGTCCTCAGTGCGAATCCCAGGTCCCACATTAAAAACACCAGGCAGAAATGGCTGCAGCCCTGGTAGATGAAGCCTGGGAAATCCCAGAGTGAAAGAAATCCAGGATGATTCCCAAAGTCACTCTTGGTCCTCCACAGGGACACACAGTGCCCTCTGACACATAAGCATGCACATGCATGCACACCCATATATAAAATAAATAAAATTTAAAATAGATTAGAACCTGACAAGAAACTAACATTAAAAGTTATACTGATCTCAGTATTAGGGAAAATTCTTATAGAAAAAGTAAATCTTTTCTCGATAGTTTACTCTAAAATATTTTTTAAAAAAAAACACATTTGGGTTTCACATAGTGTTCTACATGGGTTCCTATCAATACATAGGGGTCAAGAAGAGATTTTGAACTTGTACAGTGTTATAAAATACAACTTCTTATATTTGCTTTATAAAGCTATCATAAGAAGATACAACCTTACCTATTTGAATGATGTCTTTAAACAGGGGGTATGATATCTTTTATTTCTGCTGTTAATATTTCATTCATTTGAGATTATTAAACAATGGACAGCATGAAAGACAGAGTAGATACATGAATGCCACAGATCTGTGTGGAGGTCTATGGACAACTTTCAGAAATCAGTTCTCTCCTACTATGTGGGTTCTGAGAATCAAACTCAAGTCACCAGGTCTGCATACAGGTGCCTTTGCCTACTGAGACATGCCACTTACCATAGGATATGATGTGTTATTTAAGCTTCAAAATCTTGAACTTTAAGCATCAATTCACTATTCTTCATTTTTAGAGATGGTCTTATGTAGCCCAGAACTCTTTTGAGCTCACTACGTATGTATAAGAATGAACTTCAATTCTTCTTGGTCCTACTGACTCTGACTCTATAGAGCTGACTGCCACATGGGTGGGTAACTATGACCAGTTCACAAATTAAAAATGCTATCAAGAATCCATAGGAAATAATGAAAAATTAGTTTTACCTTTACAGCTTGACTCTGAAGACTCTTGAGAGAGTGTTTGGTCTTGAACACTTCCTAAGGAGTCAGAACATGGGCTGGCTGAGGCATGCTCACCTCCTGAGGAGGAGACAAATAATGAGAAGGTTAAATAATAGGGGCATGGTGGGGTATGAAGGCAAGCCCTAAGTTTTCTGGTTAGATTCGTGATTTTATTTCTATGTTCCACACCTCAGGCAAATCACGAGTTCACAGTGTGCACTTACCACTGCACTTTAGATCGCCCTGCTCTTCCTTGGCATTTTTCCACTGAACCCAGTTCTTCCAGGCATTTACCCCATACATATATTTAAGTGTCATTCCAGACACCGAACATCCTTGAAAGGCTCCTTGAATAAGACTCCTGGATTCCACGGCTACTACAGACTTCTTCCGCCCCTGTACGAATTCCAAAAATTTACAGAATATAAAATTTAGTTTTGGATCTTTAAGAATTAAGACTTCTTAAAGGTGCAACTGGTATAAACCTATACAGAATTTAGTTTTACTTGCTAAATATTCTCAGATTTTATAGAGCTCAAAAAGCTTCAAAACTTATCTAATCCAGGGCAGGAAAGATGGCTTAGGGGTTAAATCTCTGCCTCGAAAGCAGAAAGTCCTGAGTTTGGAACCCAAGTTCCACGTAAAAATGCCAGGAGAAAAGGGCAGTGTCCCGCACTTCCAGCCCTGTTGGGTGGAACCTGGGAAGTCTCAGAGCAAAGCAATGAAGGAGGTAAAAGCAATCCAGGATTATTTCTGAAGTAACCCTTGGTCCTTCACAGAGACACACAGTGCCCACAGACAGACAGACAGACAGACAGACAGACAGACAGACAGACACATACACATCTTAAAAAAGAACAAAAATACTAAAATGTAAGTATGAAAAATAAAAGATCTAAATGTAGACTATGCTAATTATCAACATTTGAAGACATAGTTAGGCACAGGTATCAACTTGATGGTTGGGGGTTTGAACTCTGGGTACATTTGTAGAGAATTAATGGTTGAGTTAAGCCCAGAGCAAACCTGCAGGAGATTGTCTAGCTGATGGGGAAGGTTCAGCCCATAGTAGGTGGGATTAGGCCTTGGAATAAAATACAGAGAGCTGATTGAGAAAGTTGGCATCCTTGTTTATACTTGGCCAGACATGCTGGTCTGGCAAGTAATAATCGTCCCTTTCTCAGCCATTACGTGGTGATGGTGTGGCCAGTCCCCTCGGTCCTGTTGTTGGTGCGTGCTCTCCCATCAAGCTGGACTAAAAACTGTAACTAGTAACTGTAAGAAAAATTAAACCCCTTGGTTCCCTTAAGCCATTTGATGGTGATTTATCAGCAATTATGCAGGAGAAATGCAACACTTATGAAATGTTAGATATTAGACTCAACAATGTAATATGAATAACTATTACTAGACCACTGTGGTCTAATAACTGATCACATTGAATAGACTATTGTCCAAGATACAAAATTAGCTTGCATACATTTTCTAATCATAATGGAATTAGATGAAAAAGCAAGAATAGAAAAGTGGCAAGAAAATTCTTCAAAATTGTAACTGGTATATTTATAAATAGTCCATGTGTCAAAAAAGAAATCACAATCTGAAAATGATATGAATTTAAAAACAAAAACTGTACAAAATATAAAAATTTCTGTGTGGGCCCTTTCCCCACCCGCCCACCCAGGAAGCGTGCACTCCAGCAAGCAGACACTGCGCCCCAGGGGGTGACATCCAATATCCATCAGGATGGAGCCAAGGGCGGTGCAGGAGCAGCAAAACTGAAAAAAAAAAAATCAACAAACCATAATTCAGAAAATCAGAAACTCTACATCAACCACCTGGAACCAGACCAGCTTAATCTCTCCCCATCCTAAAGCTCAGAGAAACTTGCGGAAGAGGAGGCGGTAAGAATTAAGAGCCTAAAGATGGTAAAGAGCAATGACATGCAAGATACTCCATACAAGTTAGGGCCGAAGTAATCAAAATAAGACTTTGCATGACTTGCACAATGACCAACATATCATTGAACCCCCATAGTCTAGTATGGATCACAGGCACTAGGACTCTTAGAGGCAAGGGATTAACAGCCACAACAGCGTTCCTATACTAAAGGGGAACACAAGAAAGAGCTCTAGGCAATGCTACTGAGTCCTTACACCTCATCAGAGAGGAGGACCCAGAGGGAAGTTTGACATGCACACTAAAGGATGCTCCAGGAGTGGGGGGGGACTGGGAAAAGGGGAGGGAGGAGGGAAAGGAAAGGGAAAGGGGGGAAGGGATGGGGAGGGGGTCCAGGGAAGGGAGGAGGGAGGAAGGGGAATGGACTCTTATCAACTTTGTATGAATGGAAAAAATTTAAAAAAAATTTCTGCGTGGAAGTTACAGCAAAGCTTAGAGAGGGACATTTAAGATACTGCTTTTGTGAAAGATGAATGATGAAGCTCAGAGGCAGACACTTGCCTAGCATGCATGAGGCTCTAATCCCTACTACTATAAAAAGAAAAAAAGGAAAAGAAAAAAATGAAACAAAAACACAAAAATCAACAATTTAAATTTTATTTTAAGAAACTAAGAGAGACAGATTAACACTAAAGATAAACAAGGCTAGACAAGGTGTCATGAGCCTTTAATCCCAGCACTAGGAGGCAGAGAGCAGGTGAATCATGGTAAGTTTGAGGTCAGCCTGCTCTACAAAGGAAGGTCCAAGCTAATCAGAGCTGAATTGTGAGACCCTGTCTCAAAAAGATCACTTAACAAATTAATGCTTAATGTGTAAGGCTGAAACTTCTTGCCCTACAAATAGGTGGCTTCCTCTATACATTGACACCCATGTACTAAAGATCCAAAGAGCTCACTACATCAAGAGAAAAATCAAAATTATTCAGTTAAGAAAAGCTAAAATTGCCTCTATTCAGGTAATCTCACTGTAGATATAAAATCCTAAATAATTTAGTTGAACAAAGTTTTAAAAAGTAAGCACATGAGAGTTGGAGAGATGGCTCAAGGGTTAAGAATGCCTCAAAAGCAGAAGGTCCTGAGTTCGGATCCTAGGTCCCATTTTTGATCCTAGCGGGCAGAGCCTGAGAAATCCCAGAGCAAAGCAACGAGGTAGAAGCAATCCATGATGATTCCTAAAGTTCCCCTTGGCCCTCCACAGAGACACACAGTGTCCTCTTACACACACTCTTACACACACACACACACACACACACACACACACACACACACACAAATGGAAAATAAATATTTTTTAAAAAGTCTAGCTGGAGAGATGGCTTAGGGGTTAAGCTTCTGCCTTGCAAGCAGAAGGTCCTGAGTTTGGATCTCAGATCCCAAGTAAAAACACCAGGCAGAAATGGTGGCAGCCTGTATTCCCAGTCCTGGAAGGTAGGTGCCTGGGAAACTCTAGAGCAAAGCAAAGATGCAATCCAGGGTGATTCCTGATATCACTTTTGGGCTTCCACAGGCACACATAGTGTCCTCTGATACACACAGACACACATGCAAAAATTAAAAAAGAAAAAAGGTCAAAATTCAATACAAAAGAATAGAGAGTTTCAGAAATAGACTCAACACATATATGGTTAGTATATACTTTTAAACAAAGGTGACAATGTAACTCAATAGGGAAAGAAAAAACCTTTTGTAAGAGTAGTGCTAAACAACTGGATATCCAAATATAAAAAAATTACCTTTGACCTTTAAATCATGAATAAAAGCTAAGACAAAATGAACCAAAAAATAAAAGACAAAACTATAAACATCTATAAGAAAACATAAAAGAATATTTTGGATACCATCAGTTAGGAAAAGATTTTTAGATAAGATCTCAAAAAAAATGAATAAAAATTCTTAAAATTATAATCTGCTATTTGTTTAAGAAAAATTAAAAGAAGGGGCTGGAGAAGTGGCTCAAGGGTTAAGCCTCTGCCTTGCAGGCGGGAAGGTCCTGAGTTCGGATCCTAGACCTCACGTATAGATGCTGGGTGGAAGCAGGGGTGGCATGCGCTTCTGGTCCTGGTAAGGCAGAGCCTGTGAATCTTGGGGCAGAGTAAACAAGGAGGAGGTGAAAGTGGTCTATGGTGGTTCCGGAATTCGCCTGTGGTTCTACACACACACACATACATACACACACACACACACACAATTGAATAAAAAATAATAAAAAAAATTAAAAAAAAATTAAAAGAAGAGAACTAGGGAGATGATTCAAAGGGCAATGTGCTTGTCCTACAAGGATGAGGATCACAGTTTGGATCCCTAGGTCCAAGTAAATGTGACAATTCCCCTGTTATCCCAGTGCTCAGCAGGCACAGGCTAAAGTAGACATGGTCAGTTGGATGACAGAACCTGCCTCAATGAATAAGGTGGAGAGTAGAAGGCAGCTACTTACACTGTCAGGCTTACGTTGCCCCTGCTCCAGCCCAAACAAATTCAAAACACACAAGCATATAATATAAACACAACATGCACAGGTGCCAATAAGTTTATTTACTTATAAACAAACAAATAGGACTGGTATAGACAAGAGGATCAGGAGTTCAAGATAAAAGGTTTGAGGCTACCCTGAACTACATGAGACCCTGTCTCAAAAATCAAAAGGAAGGTGGACATCGTAGCTCAGGTGTAGAGCACTTGTCTAGCATGCTCAAACTTTGGGTTCGGTTGTAAGCACTGTAAATAAGATGAATGAGTGAATGAATGAAATAAGTCAGGAAATAGAAGCTTATCCCTGGTTGATAAAGGAATTAGGTCCACAATAAAAAAATGATAGAGGGATGGGATTGGGGATTAAGATGTGAAAAATACCATAAATTCACTGTATTCATGTATGAAAAGAATAAAAAATAATAGTGAAAAAGAATATGTAAGTATAGTGGTGCAGACCTGCAATCCCTGTACCTTGGAAGGCAAAGGTAGGAGAGTTTCAGGCCAGTCTGGGCTACGTAGTGAAACCCTGCCTCAAAAATATACAAAACAAGTAAAGATAGTATGCACAACGCACCGACAAAGATCAACATCTCAAAACTCTCCAAAAAAGGGGGAAAAAAGCAAAAAATTCTACCAAAGACTGAATACAAATGGAAAATATGCATATAAAAAGATGCTCAACATTAGTTATGAGGAGAAGAAACTACAACCACAATTTACCAAATTAGCTAAAAACCCAAATTTGACAATTGCAAGTGTTACCAAAATCATGAAGCTTACAGACTCTCATGCACTGTTGATGGGAATGTAAAGCAGTACACACACTTTAAAAAATAGCTTTCTTACAATGTTAAAAATATACTTAACCATAAATCTAGCAACCCCATTTCTAGAAAAAAAAATTAAAACATGTTCACACAGTAATTTAACCTAGACGGATTCTAACAGTTCTTTAAAATTGTAAACAGAAAAATTTCCATCACTTCTTAAACAATTGAACAAATTTTGATCTGTTTTTATAATGCATAATGTAGAAACAAAAAGAAAGAAACTACTAAGACACAAAACAGGATGGCTGAGTCTCAGAAGCACTATGCTGTCAAAAATTTAGAAAAGATATATACACCACTTTACATGTCAGACTAGTGGTTGTCAATGTCTAGAGATGAGGCTAATGTCAGAAGACTATTAGAGAACTTTTTGCTCATGTTTGTGATGGTAATTATATAGTGTATGCATTTGTTAAGCCACCAAACTTCATTTACAATTTATATATTTATAATATAATTGTAACTCAACAACTGATTTTAAAAAGACAATTATTTTTTAACTTTCAATAAGGAAAGCCTTTTAAACATGAAAATCAGCCTAAGTGGACCTATAGCACTACTGCATATCAAAGAGAAAATACAAAAAGGAAAATAAAAAACTTGTTAACATAATAAAACCCACAAAAACAAAAACTGAAGGCCAGGAAGATAACTGACTGGATCAAAGTGCTTGCCATTTAATCCTGAATACCTGAGTTTGGATTCCCAGAACCAAGATTTAAGACAAACAAGGTAACATCTAGACATGATTTCAGTACTCTTATGGCAAGAAGGGAGGCAGAGGGAGAAGAATCCCCAGAAACTTATGAACCAGCCAGCCTGGAATGCAACATAGGCAAACAGGAGAAACCCTGCCACTAACCAAACAGAAGGCAAGGACCAACACCTAAGGTTGTCCCCTGACATCAACAGCACATAGCACCCATATACCTTCATAAACAAACACATACATATCAAATGTACACACGCAAAAAAAATTTAAAAAACTAAAAAAGAAAAACTAAAACAAGTTATAGTTGAAATACAAAATAAAGACATGCTCCTAATAAAAGCCTAAAAATGTCTGATTTTGGCTCTTACAGTGCTTTGTAAACAGACAGAACTAGTAAATACTACTAAAACAAAGAAAAGGAAACTCTATAAATATTAAGTGGCTGCTTACTCTTCGTCTGGGCTGAGGGAAGCCATCTCTGTGTCGTCGTCTGGTTCGGGAACGTGCTTGGATTCCTTGTCCTTTATTAAGTGGGTCGAAGGACTCTACAATAACCAGCAAGACTGCACAATGTGAGGTACAGAACTTGGATGGGAAGGGAAATATTAGACAGTTGTAACTATATTCCTGTTTATTCTGTGATACAACAGAATTTTACTTATATACTTAGGAAAAAAATCTACAGCACAAACATGAAAAGTTCATTATCAAGAAAGCTTTTTATAAATCATTATGTGAGAAATGTTTTTAAAAGATAAAAAAAATCAAATCAACTACTTATGACAACATTATAATAGAAATTCAAATTTAGAAAGGCAAGAATCAGAGGCAGGCCACACTGTACATACCTGATGGAAAATCTGCCTCCAGATCCTGTTCTGTTTCTCCCTTTGAGAACTGCTTCAATTCCGAATCAGCTTCTTGCACAGCATTAGACTTTAAGGCATAATGATTCAGTTCTTCCTCCCAGCTATGTGGGGTAGATACTGCTTCTGACTCAAGATCACCACTGTATGTACTTCCTTGGTCTGAGATAGAAAGGAAACAAACATGCTCTCCTGGAACATTTATAAACCTTTCTGAACCTTACATAGCAAAAACCATAATAAGGATGATGGATAAAGTAACTTAGAGGTTAAGGAATAACTCGGTTGGTAAAATGCCTGCCTTATAAATACAAAGACCTGGCTTTAATCTCCAAAACCACCCTCCCCATCAAAAAATAAAAATAAATTACTGGGCAGAATATACTTGTAATCTCAGTCATGAAAAAGACAAAAGTGGATTCTTGGGGCTTGCTGAACAACTAGCCTAGCACACTGGATGAATTCCCAGCCAATGGGAGATCTTGTCTCAAAAAGAAAAAAAGAAAAAGAAAAAAAAGAAAATTGGTAAATGGTATCTGAAGAATGATAACCAAGGCTGTCCTTTAAAATGTTATACACATCACATGTACCAAAAGAAAAACAATAAAGTAGCTTGTTTATTGGATTCATATTCTTGGTAAACATTATAATGTATTTGAGATAGTTTTTATTACGCAAATAGCATGTATAAAAGATATTATGGTGCCCTGTAAAACTACTAATATTAAACCTAAAGATACAAATTTTTATGAGTTTTTTTAAAAAATTTTTTTTATTATTAATTCAATTGTGGATGTGTGCGTATATATGTGCACGCGTGTGTGTATGTCTGTGTGTGTGTAGAACCAGGGACGAATTCAGGAACCACCATGGACACCTCTACCTCCTCCAGGCCGCCCCCGCTTCCACCTGGCATCTATACGTGGGATCTGGGATCCGAACTCAGGACCTTCCGCCTGCAAGGCAGAGACCTAACCCCTGAGCCACCTCTCCAGCCCTTATGAGTTTTTATTACAAAACCGAGAGTAGGATTTCTAAGAACTACAAACCTTTTTCAAATATTTTGGTGTCTAGAAAGAGTTCCTGTTCAGAAGTTTGAGATCCTAAAGAAAAAAAAAAGGAAACAAATTGCATCTCAAATGAAATAACTCTCATGTTCATGAATCAAATTAAGGAATTCTAAGAACATAGACTTCATACACAAAGAATGTAACTGAACATTCGCAGTAAAAACAGGTCATTCACACTGTCAGCAATGGTTATACTTGTAGATAGTACTATGAAGAAGTTCATGAAAAGAACATCATTACTTCTGATTTTGCGTCTGCTGGCAGTGGAAATCCTTTTATAGAGTTACACAAAGACTTGTCTGAAAACTGACAAATATACTTTAAATTGCCCCACCAAATAGAGTAAGTTTACATTGCTTTAAAAGCAAGCAGAGTTAGAATAAAAAGGAAAGTTACATAAGTATTTAGCACATGGAACTAATGAGAACACAGTGCTATCAATTATATTATATTGGAAGAGTAAAAAGTTCAGAGACTCAAGGTAGAAAAAAATTATTTCCAACCATTTATTTTCACTAAAATCAAAGAGAAATTTGACCCAGATCTCAACATTTCTCTCTTGTATCCCAAACCATTTCTTTTCACCAGCACTGAAGTGATTAAATATGTCTTCAAGCTTACACTTAAAAAAAAAAATTTTTTTTTTGAGAGAAAGACAGAAAGAGAGGGAGAGAGAATGCATGCCACAGAGTGTGTATGAAAGTCATGTGGGCTTCAAGGATCAAACTCGGGTTATTGGATTTGCAGATAAGAGCTTTCCATTAAAGCAAGTCACCAGCCCTTCAAACTTATTTATTAAAGGTCATATACCTGACCGGATGGTATACAAAGACAAAGTGGCAGCATCTCTTAAGATGGGCATGCTAATGAATGTTAAAAATGAAGAGTGCAAAAGCTGAATTTTTTTTCCCACTTCTTTTATTTTGAGATGAGTTTTTGCTATTTCACAGTACAGGCTAGTCTTGAACTTAGAATCTTCCTACCCGTCCTCTTGAGTGCTGGGAATACATATATGCCACCATATATGGCTCCAACACACCAATTTAAAATGAGGCTTGTCATCAAGAACTGTCTCAAATTCCAAGTTAAGGATACTATCAGACATTAAAGATTTAGCATAGGGACAATATTCTAAGACAAGAATGATGAAGAATATACATTATAGATCCAATTACACACAAAGTATTGAAAATAATGAGTAAGTTTTACTGATCTAAAAAATATGACTTAAAATATACTGGTAACACAACAGCAAAGTTGACACAGTTTTTGATGAGCTACAGTGATCAGATGTTCTATTACCTATTATGCAAAATCAAAATTCACTGGTTGTCTAGGCATGACATTGCATGCTATAGTATTAGCAACTGGGAGGTAGAAGATGATCAGAAGTTCAAGGTCACTTTTGACTACACAGTAACATTAACATGAGATCCTGTCTCACAGAGAGAGAGAGAGAGAGAGAGAGAGAGAGAGAGAGAGAGAGAGTGAGAGAGAGAGAGAAAGAAACTACACTAGCAACACTGCTAAAATCTACCATTGAATAAAGGGGAGAAAAATATGTTTGGTTCAAGAAAAGAAGGTTATTTCTTGGTTCATCCCTGATGTATTGAAAACATTTTTGTATTTTATTATCTAACAATCATAATTTTCCCAACCTCTTTTAATATCCCCAAAACAAGAAGGTATAATCAAGAATAGAAACCGTTCTTTGATATATGATAGCTCTTAATGTTTCATGTTTTCAAGTAAGACATGTGGGTTTCCTCATTTCCTAACAGAATAACCACTGAAAACGAATATTCTTTTTTTTAATTTTTTTTTATTATTTATACAATTGTACACATGTATGTGTGTATGTGTGTGTATGCGTGTATGTGTATGTAGAACCACGGACGAATTCAGCAACCACCATGGACCGCCTCCTCCTTGTTTACTCTGCCCCAGGATTCACAGGCTCCGCCCTACCAGGACCGGAAACGCAGGCTACCCCCGCTTCCGCCTGGCATCTATACGTGGGGTCTAGGATCCGAACTCAGGACCTTCCACCTGCAAGGCAGAGGCTTAACCCCTGAGCCACCTCTCCAGCCCCAGAAAACAAATATTCTATTTTCAAGATGAGAAATTTCTAGTAAACAATTTATCACTCCAAAGGCTGGTTGTGAAAACTAAACAAAGTACTGAGGGTCTTGTTACCTAGAATATGTGAAGTCTACATGAATGCTCTCTATGGTTATCATTCTTATTTCAAATGAAAAGAATTAGCTAGTCCACAGGTTATTTTGATCCCAAAGATTTTCTGCCCTACAGTTCTGTTTAGTCAAGTTCAACTTGCTAAAATCAGAAATTGTGTGTGAACATGGCTTTGAATATAAGAATGAAACAAGAGAATGATCATGCAATTTAAAATTACATGAGTTAAACATAAAAGTAATTGGTATATTTTCTTTCTCTATTTTTAAAGATTATACCAACCTCCCTGTGACAGAGTTTTCTCTTTTTCTTCATCTTCTGCAATTATTTCTGCCATCTCAAGAAGATCAGCTTCAAATGGATGTGTAGGAAGCTTTTCTTTAATGTTTTCAATACTTTCAGTGACTTTGTCTTCATTATCCACTGAGGATGGAATGAGCATGGGAATAGGCATCTGAAAGAACAAGGACACACTGAAGGACTTTCTTCCCCTTTGTTCCTCTGTGAGTGGAGCCAGAGGTCAACGCTGTGTTTTAATTTCTCTCCAACTTGTTTCTGGACTTTCTCTCTCACAGAACCCGGAGCTCTCTGATTCTACTGGAATGGAGGCCAGCAAATTGCAGGGATCCTCTTTACTGCCTCTCCAGTGCTGTGGTTAGAGCAGCATACAAAGGTGCCCTGCTTTTACATGCTGGAAATTGAACTCAGGTCTTCATTTTGATGTAGCAAAAACCTTACCAACAACTTAACCATCTCCCAAATTCCGAAGGGTTAATTAAAATAGATTTGATGTCAGAATCTAATTCTGAGATGATTTAAGTATTAAGCTAGTTAACAGATTGGAGTTATTATCATTACTGAGAATCATGAGTCTTGGTGGATGCTTTTCATAAAACTAGATGCATTAAACAGAAACCTCATATAAGTGCTTTTCTACACATGCAACAAAGTATCTCTGAATACTTCAAAAGAATAATCCAACACAGCCTTTGTTTATTATTACCTAACATTTTTACAACTGTAGATGGAAAATATATTTAATAAAAAGTGAGAAATATAAAATATACCATCTTGTTACTCTTGTTAAGACTCTGGGATTTAAACTTTTTCTTTTTGAGTGACCTTATTATCATTCCCTCCTTCCCTTCTTCCCTCCCTCCCTCCCTCCTTCCCTCTCGTCCTCTCTTTCCTCCCTGGCGAGGGTTTGACTCTAGTGCAAGCTGTCCTGGAACACACACATAGCTCAGACTTCTTGTTTTGTGTATTGAACTTACTTGAATCCTTCTGCCTTGGCCTTCCAAGTACTTGGATTATGGTTATGAGCTAATGCACCAAGCAACCAACTTTTTTCAAAAAGTTACAATATAATCTTTTTTGAGAAAGTGGAATATGGTGTGAATCAAAGAAATTTTCTACATTCTCCATACTAAATAATAACAAGTGCTAACAAGTGTCAACCAGAATGAGTTATATTTTAGTAAGAAAGTGAAAAAAGTTTCTTCATTCAGCTGTAAAATTTTAATGAAGCAAATTGTAGGTTAAATTAGCCTTAATTTCTAAATGATTACTTACTGGTACAGGGATTCCAAAGGGGACAGGAGCATACTGGGTATAAAGATGAAGAGGTATGGGTATAAACACTGGCACAGGAACTGGCACCACAATAACTTGGGGCTGACTTGGAGTGTCTTCTAACAAAAAAACAGTAACAAAAAGAAGGGTTAAAAATATTTTAATAAAATATCCTCAAAAAAAAGTCTGAATATACATTTGAGTTCAAAATGAACAAAAGATTTAGACACAAGAGCTACAATTGACAATGATGAAGGTACTTTAAAAGGTGTGCATAGGGGGCAATGTTTCAGGACACAGTTCATCATGGAAAGGGAAGAAGACCTCATGAGGCATTAACATTTCACTGACGGAATCCTGAGAGTTTATGCCGGTTGTGAGAAGGAGATTGTTGCAGTCAGCCTGCAAATGACCATCAAATGGCTTAAGGAACAAGGGGTTAATTTTCTTACTGACAGTCTGGTTACAATCTATAGTCCAGTTTGATGGGAGAGCATGTACCAACACCAAGGCCGAGGGAACTGGCCACATCATCACCACATAATGGCTGAGAGAGGAACAATCTTTACTTGCCAAACCAGCATGTATGGCCAAGTGTACACAAGGATGCCAACTTTATCATTCATCTCTCTGTATTTCATTCACTTGTTCAGGGCCTAGTCCCACCCACCCTTGGCTGGGCCTTCCCCATCAGCTAGACAATCTCCTGCAGGTTTGCTCTGGGCCACTTGAACACTAATTTTTCATAAATGTGCCCAGATTTCAAACCGTCAACTGTCATGTTGACACCTGTGACTAACTGACAGAGATATCATTTCCTTGGAGGTATATCCAGCTGATTATCATCCATACTCCAGCTAGAGTGCTCAAGCACAAGCCAGGGCAGGTAACCTTGAGGAAGCTCAATGGGCCCCACAAACAAGAAGACATGAAAGCAGGAGAAAGACTGGTTGATGAAGGATGAGGGTGGAATTATGTAATATAAGGTGAAAATAACTTAAATTCACTACGAAACTGTTAAAGAACGAAATACTTTTTTTTAAAGCTTAATCAGCCAACACAGCAAAAAATTTTCAGTATACTAATGTTCAAAGAAATGGAAATCAAAATTTACTGAATTTCTAATCCTGAAGCACAGAAAACAGTAGAAAAGAGGGCAGAAAGAATGCAAGAGCTAAAAGATGGAGAAGAGTGGGGAGGGTTGACAAGGCCCCACCTCAAGCTGAAGAACTACTGGTAGTTAATGGTTTTAACTTTAACTTTTCTTCACTGGTCACTGATGGGTTGTCTATGTATCAATGGATGGCCCCATGCTCATGGGCATGTAAGTAGCAGTCACTAATGGGACTCAGTGGGCCACTTAAAAAAAGAGGACATGAAGGTGACAGGAGAAACATTAGGGATGCTCGGAGTGAGGGGAAGTATGTATGGGTGGATATGATCACTGAATATTGTATATATGTGTGAAATTGTCAAAAATATTTTAAGTGAGGTATCGCCTCATCCCTATTAGGATGATTATTGTCCAAAAAAAAAAAAAAAAAAAAAAACTGATGAAGCTATGTAAAAAGGGAACTCTCATATCACATTGCTAGACTATATAACCATTATAGAAAAAAATATGAAAGTTCTCTAAAAACAAGAAGAGCTGGAAATTCTGTACTCACAGTATTTAAATAGTACATATTTAGAGGGTTCCTTTTTTTTTCATGTGCGTATGTGTACCAGAGGGCAACTGAATGTGTGTGCCTGTGGAGGCCCAAGGCTGATATAATCATCCTGAATTGATTTTTGGATTTGGGCCTCCCTAATGCTTTGTCTGGAGTTTCCCAGGCTCCACCTTCCAGGGTCAGAAATACAAGGCCACAAGGCCTGGCAATTTTACACGGATCTAGGGATCTGAACTCAGGTCCTTTGGCTTATGAGGCAAAGACTTTAATCCCTGAGCCATCTCTCCAGTCCTTAAAAACTTTAAAAATACATTTAAAAAACATAAAATGTGAGCTGGAGAGATGGTTCAGTGGTTAAAACTCTGTCTCGCAAGCAGAAGGTCTTGAGTTCGGATCCCAGGTCCCATGTAAAAATGCCAGGCGAAAATAGTGATGGGCTGCATTTCCAGCCCTGGTGAACAGAGCCTGGGAAATCCCAAAGTGAAGCATGAAGGAGGTAGAAAAAATTCAGGATGATTTCTGAAGTCACCTGTGCACACATATGAAATAAAAAAAATAAAGTATCTCTAATACTAGGAGTTCTTATGAAAGATAAACTAAGAAGAAAAGCCTTGGGTATAGGGGAATATGATGAATGGAAGGTTCCTTCTATAATTAAGAAATCTCAATAGAGGGTGTTCTATATGTCACAACTATGCTAGATAATTACACAATCAGTTAAAATTAAGAGAATAAGTGATCAGACACAAGCTGACATTGTGATCAAATTACAGGTGGAAAAAGATCCACTGTAGTGGACACAAAATAATGTTACTTGAGAGGTTTGATAATCAAGCTATGTACTACTAAGTAAATCACTATTAATACACAATGAAATGACAAGCCATCTATCACTCTGCTATTCACTGTAGTACATGGACCATAAGCATAAATTTTACATAGGAACGTGTAAGAAATATAAAAGCAAGTCCCATGTAAAAACATCAGGCAGAAATGGTGGTGGCCTCCACTTCTAGTCCTGGTGGGTGGAGTCAGGAAAGCAAAAAGAAGGTAGAAGCAATCCAGGATGATTCCCCAAGTCATCCTTGGTCTTCCATAGGGACACACAAGGCACTCTGATACACGCACACACACAAAATAAATAAATAAAATTTCTAGGCTGGAGATGTAAGTTAGTAGAATGCTAGCCTAGCATATATGAAGCCCTGGATAAACTGGGCATGTTGGTGGACACCTGGCAAGTGGAAGTAGGAGAATAAAAGTTCCAAGTCATCCTCAACTATGTAAGGAGAGGGAGGCTGGATTAGAAGATACTGTTGAAAGAAAGAAAACAAGGAGAAAGAGAAGAAAGAAGAGGAGAGAGAAGAGAGGGAAAGAGGACAAATAGAAATATAAACTCTGCTCAAACTGAAAAGGATTCTACTCATTAAGAGTACCAAGCATTTATGTGCTGACCTATAAAATAACCTTACATCTAGGATTCCTTCCTAGGATTCCAAATTAAATACTTTCTAGGATTTAAAAATTGTAGCGCCTTTGGATGGTACCATGAGGAGTTCTCCAGACAAAGCAAACAGAAAAACTGATGAAAATGATTAGAGCAATTCTTGGGAAATTGTCTGTGAGCGCAAAACAAATTAACATGTCTTTTTAAAAAACTTTTAAGTTTATGATATTCTAACAACAACTTGTTACATTATCCAAGCTACAGTCAGCTCAAACTCAATGAAGCTCTAACTCTATGTAATTGTGTCTCTCTACTTTTGGCTCACAATGTAAGTACATAAAGCTCCTAGAAGGGATAGGTCACTAGCATGTCTCATTAAATTCCTGATGTACATGTCTAGAAGGGCAATACTATCCTCCATTTAGCTCCCACTCATAGGATGTAGACAGAAATAATAATTCAAGAATATAGTGACTACGATAACCCTCACCTTAGATCACTTTCAGGGCAAAACTTCCATGTCAGAACAGGTCAGGTAAAACTAGAGGTTCTAACCCTGATTAGCATACAGAAAAGTGGCACAGAGATTTAACAAAGAGAATAGAAGTGGCTCCTAAGAAATTACTGAATCCCGGGGCTGGAGAAGTAGCTCTGAGGTTAAGCCTCTGCCTTGCAGGCGGCGGGTCCTGAGTTCAGATCCTAGACCCCACATATAGACGCCAGGCGGAAGCGGGGGGGGGGGGGGGGGGGGGGGACTGTGTTTCTGGTCCTGATAGGGCGGAGCCTGTGAATCCTGGGGCAGAGTAAACAAGAGGTGGAGGCGATCCATGGTGGTTCCCGAATTCGTCCGTGGTTCTACACACACACACACACACACACATACACACACACACACACATACGCACACACGCACAATTGAATAAATAATAATAATAATAATAATAATAATAATAATAATAAACTACTGAATCCCTCTCCAAGGCAACTGGAGTTTTAAAAACAGAGAGTGAGGGGCTAGCAGTAGATGTAGAATGCATAATGCCCCGAGTTGGATACACACTTCCAAATAAAGGACAAGAATGAATGAATAAAACAGCACTGAGTTGTGCAAACATAAGGGAACTTTGAAAAACAAAAGCATTTTTCAATTAAAAGCCTGCAGAAGTTATTCTAGAGCTTATGTTTAATCTACAAAGTTACAGTTAGTAATAAGAAAATTATGTATTCACTGTGTAGAATTATCAATTAACTTCTCTTTGATCAAACTTTTAAGCCCAGGTAGTAAAAACACCTTATTCAACAAATGCTGTTAACACTAAACTGCGCAATATACACAAGCAATTTGGGAAAGTATCCTCTATGTAAGTGGATCCCTATTCCTTTCCCCTAAATAAAAAAACAATGAAGACCAATAACATACCTGTCTGGCATTCTTTGCTTTGGGTATGTGGTTTGCATGAAGTGGCTTTAGTCTGTGTGATAGGTTTACACAATAAAGCTTTGTTCTTCAAAAGCCTTGGAGGTTGGGAAGGTGGAAGTTTCAGGGCATCTGTTTGTGTACTTGCCTAGTTAAAAAAAAAAAAAGTATACAGAAATCAGAAGCCAGAAAGTTTACAAAATACTGTCATTACTTATAAGAAACGAAATTTTAAAAGATATACCATATTGGAGT